>OX387361.1:17095000-17570000 GCA_947563465.1 Archips xylosteana | reverse complement strand
GCAATTTAACTATATCGTTACTCTATTAATATGTTAATGACTTCTAACCAATCAGTTGTCTGAAGGAAATTACGAACTACGTCAATGAAGACGAACATGCCTACTTACACGTTTGTTTACATTTTGTTATATACCTATAGTAATAGACATTTTAGACAAGCCACCTAGAAGCTTACTTACTCTGTCATGCATAACTGATTGTGAGTATGGGGGCTAACATGAAATTTAGTATGGGGATATTCAACTCCTGAAAAAGGGCATAGGATAGTTTTTGTCCTAGAAAATTGCATAGTTCTTAGCACACGAAGTCGCGAGTGATATCTAGTGATGTCAGTCAGTTTATAAATGTTAATTTTCATTTAGGAATACCGTAACTATTAAATCACCAGACTTTCAAAGGCCTGCTAGTAGGTAAATATAACAGTAAAAGACTGATTGGTGGGTTTTGGAAATTTCCACGAGATAAAGAAGAAAGAACATTGCACCTTGTTACTATATGACACAAGATCGATTTAAAGTTTGAATCGTATCTTCGGCTATCATCGGGTAGTTCGTTCGTGTCTGCGCGGCCGCAAATGCACGACGCGCCATATAAAGTGTGTGCTAGTGTACCTGACAACACTAGCACAAACTAGCCTATTTATAAAAGAAACTCATTGCTACAGAAGAGAGCAACCGCTCGCCTCGCAACCGGTCGCGCGTAGTCGTAACCGAGCCTATACCCATAATCCCTTTGTTATAATAATTACTCGAGCCGTGGCTTATCTCCATCTCAGCAATGAGCGGGGATTAGCTGAGCATGTTCCGATCTCCCCGACGTTTCGTCGCGCACGCCTTTAATAACACTTATATTATAGAGTTCAGTCGCTAAAAAAAATTTGCCCATTAGATTAAGGGTGAAGCCAGACGAGCGTAATTTTGTGAGTCGTGAGCGGCAGAATTTCGGTTGCGCTATACATTGTGTCACGTGATGACCTGCATATTGTATGGCGGGACCGAAATACTGCCGCTCACGACTCACAAAATTACGATCGTCTGGCTTCACTCTAAGACATCAGATATCATCATCATCATTTTTATGTTAGCCAAAAGATGTCTCCGCTGCTGAACCGAAGCTTCCCCCAAAGAGTTCTGCAACGATCAGCCCTGCGTTGCTCGCATCCTTCGATCAACAATACAACATCCAAGAACTCGTCCAAAACGGCTTGACCGATTTTTATATTTTTTTTTGTCTAGTTTTGCTAGGTCCGAGAATTTTTTTTTTTTTTTTTCAGTCAGTCAAAAAAAAAAATATTCTCAGACCTAGCAAAACTAGACAAAAAAAAAATATAAATCGGTCAAGCCGTTTTGGACGAGTTCTTGGATGTGGTCGTAGGCTATTTTTTATACCCCTAGGTGATATAATGGCAAACTAAAGATTGCGGGATCAGCTAGTTCTATTATATAAAAATCTCGTGTCACGGCGTTTGTTATCGAACTCCTCTGAAACGGCTTGACCGATTTTTATGAAGCTTTTTTCTCTACATTCGGTAGGTCTGAGAATAGGTCGTAGGCTATTTTTTATACCCTTATTCTTCGTAGACGGAGTCGCGGGCAACAGCTAGTACTGTATAGATTCAGGCATTACTTTACGGCGTTCTAAGTTAAATTAAATGAAAAATAGCTGCGCTTGAGTTGAAAATAAACTTTTTCAAGTAATTTTTCCGCTCTTCCTTCGCATGTAAAAATTGTGACTAATAAAAATTATGTACTAGTAATTGAAATTTACCATCGTGAGCCTTTGAGTGAAAGAATGAAGCAAATCGACGGCGTGTTATGTTCCCAAGACACATTAGGCTCGCGTAAGGACGCCAAATCTTTTCATTTTGGGAGATGGACAGCCATGGACAGTTAGAGATGATGATTATGCAGACGGAATCGCAGGTAGCAACTAGTACATTCCAAGCCCCACCTTTAATGTAAGCACATAGTACCCTCCCACACGATTAAACTTAATGATAAAAACACATTAAGCCATGCCCTATCTCGATCTGCGTCATCGAGACAGGTAGTCACGATGTCGTCAAGAGTCTTTGGTTCACTTCAACAAGTTAGGACAAGTCTGTACTTGTGGCCAAGTTTACCCGTGTATACGCCTAGACGTATTCTTCTAAACGTTGACTAAGTATCTCTAATAACACAAGTCGAGGCAAGGGAGTGACGGTGAGTTCAAAAAACTCAATTGGCAACATGTTTTACGTATAAAAATTTATCACAAATAGAGGACACTCATATGCGCGTAAATATTCGTACATCGTACAGTTGACCAAGAAAATCCTATACCACCCTAGGGCGGAGTGCTTAGATCAATTTATCAATTTTCAAGTAGCAAAATTTTCATTCGCATTTTTTACTGAAGCCTATTTTCACAATCGCGTTTTTTCCTAATTCTAATCATAGAAACATAGTATCCTATTATCTCGCCTCATTCGTTTTTCGTTTAATTCTTATTTCGTCTCACTCTGTAGGTATTCGTCACTCAGTCTTGTTCGCTATCCGTCATTATTATCTTGTTTGGTGACATTATGTTGCAGAAATTGACCAAAAAAGATAGTGACGGATAGCGAACAAGACGAAGACGAATACAGAATGAGACGAAAAAAAAACCGGCCAAGAGCGTGTCGGACACGCCCAAGATAGGGTTCCGTAGCCGGTACGAAAAAATCTTTGCAAACTTTATTAATGTGTTTGTTTTGGTCCCAACGTCGGCGGTACAGCGCCATCTATCGGCGAATTGGGTAACTAATCTACTGCAGTCTACTAGATAGAACTAGTATGTATGTTGATTGTTTTTCAGATGTAACATATTTTTTTTATTTGAAAGAAGATACTGTTAGCGTGATCTTATAGGTACTTAAAGAAAAAAAATGCTTGCAATGGCGGTTAAATTACAATCTTAGTTTAGAAATATTTTTTTACAAAAACTTAAAAACTGCTCAACTGATTAAGTTGAAAATAATTTTCCTAGAAAGTTTTTATTAAGTTTAACTTACGTGATTTTTTCATATTTTTTAGACGTGCGGTTCAAAAGTTAGAGGGGGGGACACATTATTTTGAACTTTCGGAGTGAATATCTCCGAAAATATTCACTTTATCAAAAAATGGTTTTAGAAAACCCCTATTTATTTTCAAATACCTATCCAATGATACCCCACACTATAGGGTTAGTCGAGAAAAAAAAAATCACCCCCACTTTACGTCTATGGGAGGTACCATAAAAATTAAACGAAAAACAAATGAGACGATATTATAGGATACCAAACATAGGCAGGTTCAGGTTATGTTAAGTTTGCATCGGCCCGAAGGGCCAAAAGCACACAGAAGAAGCTCATGAGGAGCTCCGACCACATCGTTTCTGTGTCAATTCAAATTGGGAAAAACGCTACTGAAATTAACTTAATTTTTTGACCAGTAGAATATTCCCTTAAAAACGAAAACAAAAGAACAACGGTGTAGAGTCAATCAAATCAAAATCAAATCAATAATTTATTTACTTGAGAAGCGGTTACAATGGTTGTTATTCTATACAAAGATATCAAAGTAAGTGTTCAGCGCTCACGCCGGCGACACCAGCATGTGAATGTTTTTGCATTAAGTATTAAAAAAAAAAAGATAACAAAAGAAAAGAAATTCATGCATTAATATTGAATAAATCTTTGATGCTATAATATCTATTTTTAAGTAAAAAATTAAAAAGAGCGATTACAAATCTATTATATGGTAAATATTTTATGTCATTAGGAATTCTATTAAATATTTTAACAGCCATAAAATAACAGTTCCCCCTGCGAATGCGATACGTTTTAATTGAACACCCCAGTAGTGGGCGTTGACAAGCAAATAATATTAGTTTCCCGTAACAATAGATAAGGCGGTAGTTATCTTATTTATCAGATAGATCAAGTAGGTCGCCGCGGTTATACAACGTTGTGCAATTATTTCAAGTGTTTTACAATGTTACTGAGTATTTAATTGCATTTAGTTGTTTGTTTTATCTAGAGGTTTGATATTTGCTTTCATTCGGAAACAAAATAACAACCGTCAAGCTCGTCAAATGTAATTTCGCACGTAAGTAAATTCCGAAAAACTCATAGGTGCGAGCACGGAGTCGAACCCATGGCCCTTTGCTTGAGAGGCCATAAGTCAAAACACATGCTTCCACGGTTTTTTTTAAATAAAAGGCTTACACTTCAAAGAAATTATATTTACATTCGCTCGGTTTGTTTTCCAATTTTCCTTAAAAATCTCCCGACATGATGTCTCGGAGATTTGATGGGATGATTAACGAGAGAGTCCAAATAACGCCGTAAACCGGTGAAGTGTCCATAAAAAGGGACGATAACCTTTACATTTTTGTCCTTGTCACACGCTCTGTTCTTCGCATTAGACAAAAAGAGAACGCGTGGTAGATGGAATTATATTTGTCTTCCGAAAAATGCAGATTATTTAAGATCGCCATAAGAAATTATACGTATGCTAAAAGCATTATTTATTAATTAGATACTGCAATACAATTATACAGGGGGTCCCGTAAGATGTACGATGAACTTAAAGGGGAGGTAAGTGGGGAAGTCAACTGCCAAATATACCTATGTATAAAAAAATACCTTAGTAAAGTATCACCAAAATATTTAGATTTTTCTGAATTTTGAATCCAGCACAATTTTTATAAATTTATTCTTTTTTATCGCAAAACCATTTCAAATAGTTGTTACCAAATGCAAAAAATTACTAAAAAGCGGCTATTGCAGTTTTGCATTTTTATTTTCTATTTTAGTTTTGCCTCTTTTAGAAAGGTATAACCTCTCCTGGTAAAAAAAAATCATGACCAGTTCAGTTCATTAGCTCAAAAACATGCTGGTTTAATAGACATTAAAAATGGTTAGTAGGCACAATATAATCCAAATATAGATAAGAAAAAAAAAAACTGCTGCACAGTAAGCCAGTACAACCACACAGACACACGAGTTGTATCAGAATGCGTTTAGTTTAAAAAGTGCTAATTAAATTTGAGCTTTCAGATTTTAGACGAGATAATATATAAACTTTTTTGAGCACTAACAGTCTCAAACCTAAGTGAACCTAAGCAACGGACAGACACCTAACATTTTTCCGAAAAATGAAAAAAAGGAAAATGTTAATCCTATTTGACCAATCACGAAAGCCGCCAGCGCCCTCTACAATGAGCTTCACCCTTGAAATACGGAATACCGTATTAAAATTATGCTAAAACTGAGAGCATCATAGTTCTTGATGTAACGAATTAGAGTTCATAATTCTTTATTATTTGTTAAAAAATATGGCGGCAAAAACCTTTCAGTTATTTCTTTATAACAGGTAAGAAATACCTAATCGGTTTTCATTTAGAAGAGTTGAAAAGCCATATAAAAATGGATTACGCACAAAAAGTGACTTCCAAGAAATAGAACAACAAAATAACGCGATTGAATAATATGATTTTTACTTTGGTAATAAATTGTAAAAATATTTTCTTTCTTTTCGTTGAAAAGAATATTCTATTGCGGAGTTATCGTAATTTAAATTTGAATTAAATATATTATAAATGCCAAAATTTTATAAGTGGCTAGCTTTATAACCGCAAAATGCCTTTATACTTAGGTGTCTTAGAGTGACTTATTGGAATTAAAACAAAGTAACAGCAATTCTGAATAAGTCTTTGTAAGATTTAACATAATAATCTACTGAACTGAAAAAATAACAAATAATAATATGGACCTCCGCAAATTAACGCCTGATTCAATCTAATATATAAAAATTTCGTGTCACGGTGTTAATATAATTACTAGACTTTTCAAATTCAGTATAAAAGCAAGTTATCATAACAGCAAAAACCGATTTTCGGGTTTTTGGATTTTCCCACGCGAAAAAACGGGATTACTAACTGATATCGACGATGATGAATTTTAAGATTTTTGCTTTATTCAATGAGAGAGAAGAAGCTTTACCACAAATTTGAATTCTGTGCGGGCGAAGTCGCGTGCGATAGCGTGCGTGTGTTTTGTTATCGAACTCCTCCGAAACGGCTTGACCGATTTTTGTGAAACCTTTTTCTCTCTATTCGGTTGGCCTGAGAATAGGTCGTAGGCTGTTCTTTATCCCGTATTCTTCGCGGACGGAGTCGCAGGCGACAGCTATTAATATTTATAAAAAAACATATTATGTTTTGTATTTTTTAGCAGAATATTTGCACAGTCAAGTTTAAGATTATTTTAAAACAAAGAAAGTTTTTCGGGTGGTCGGGCGTGGTGCAATTGCTGGCATGCTCGGCACGGACAGCTAAACGTTTTCGTCACTACTCTACATCTGCGCAGACGGAGTCGCGTGCAAAAACTAGTTAGAGGCACCTATTAATTAATATTATAATCAAAGTATGGGAAACATCCCATCCGAGGTCATCGGAGGTCAGCCCCTGACTTGTGACTTCAAAGACAAAGGGTGTATGTTGTTTAATAAGATATAGTGTTAATCAAAGTTCAAAGTGGCATAAAGTAAAGCCCGTCTCATTTCATGAGCTGTGACGTCATTATGCCGGAAAGCCGTTGTGGCCTAGTGGCTTGACATATGGTCTCTCAAGCAGAGGGTCATGGGTTCGAGTCCGGGCTGGCACCTTTGAGTTTTACGGAATTTAAATAAAAATAAATAAATAAATATCACGGGACAATTCACACTAATTGAGCTAGTCCCAAAGTAAGCTAACCAAAGCTTGTGTTATGGGTACTAAGCAACGGATAAACATACTTATATAGATAGATACATACTTAAATACATATTAAACACCCAAGACCCGAGAACAAACATTCGTATTTTTCATGCAAATATCTGCCCCGACACGGGAATCGAACCCGGGACCTAAAGCTTCGTATTCAGGTTCTCTAACCACTAGGTCATCTGGTCGTTTATGTGCGAAATTACATTTGAAAATTATCATGAGTTTTACAATGAGGGAAACATTATGAGGAAGCCTACGCACACCTGAAGAAATTCGAAAACTCAGAGGTGCGAGCCCGGAATCGAACCCAAGACCCTCTCCTTTTGTAATCATCTTCATCATCATCATCTCAGCCGAAAGACGTCGACTGCTGAACATAGGCCTCCCCCAAGGCTCGCCAAACAGATCGGTCCCGTGCCATCCGCATCCAACGCGTTCCCGCAACCTTAACCAGGTCGTCGCTCCATCTTGTTGGTCCGTAGACGCCACTTGAGAACCTTTTTGTCCCATCGGCCATCAGTTCTACGCGCGATGTGCCCACTGCCACTTGAGTCTGGCTTTATAATCATATCTTTTATAATTTGGTAGCGGACAAAGCTTAATGAACCCTTCCAATGCTTAGTAATTAACTTCCTTGTAAAACTCTGCTTAGAAAAACGGATACGTATTTATTTGGGACAACACGGGGACAGTTTCCTTTTATCTTCGTACCCTTTTCCTGTTACTGAAATTAATTAAATCGTTTGATTGCTTAAAGCAATACTAAATTATATATTATACACAAAGTCAAACAAAGGTTGCGGCAGTATTTTGTGGGCCGGACACTTTAAAGAAAGAAAGAAAGAAAATACATTTATTTACAACATCACAAGACACATCATCAATATTTTACAAAACATAAGGCAACACTAAAGATAAAGATAGAATGTGTCATTGCGGTTGCAAATCGGACACTGGCTCAGCATAATGCTGAGGCGTTTAAGAGGCTGACAACACCTAATTTTGTTGAAATTGATGTCATTTAAACAGTTTTTTAAGAAAAACTGTTTGTTCTAGCACATCAAAAAAATTATATGTTAATATTCATCATATTTCAAAGACCGTGGACGGACTCGATACATAATTGGACAAAATCGGCTCGATAGAAAATAATTGCAAAGATAGGTCTTAAAATCATCATTAAACGGTTCTATGTCTTTATTTTTTTGGGGTATGCGTCTGAAATTAAAAACATGAAGTCAACATATTCATACCTAAACCGCTAACGAGTCATATTTCACAAATAATACACAGTTTTTTTTTAATTCAATATTTGCCCGATAAATTTCAATATACCCGGCTGCCCAGTAATAGCGGCATCTCGTTTACTCCGATACAAATAGACAGTGTGCGCCGACGTTGGTGTTGACAGCGTCTTAAAGCACCCCAGCGCTGATTTTCAGCCAGTACCGTTGGTGACACCCGGATCGCTGTTTAGATAGATAAATAAATAAACTGCACACTAATAGCTACATACATAAGACTACATGCGTAAATAAATAATTTGTAAATTGTAAAAGCAAATAATAATAACAAAATTACTTGAACATAATTAGTATATCTCACTTGCCAAGTATACAACCCTGCGCGGACTAAAACGAAAAATGAAATTTTATTTATTATATACATACGTATTTATTTATTAGCCGTGGTAGCCTGGCTGTTTGACTTATGGCCTCTGAAGCAGAGGGTCGTGGGTCCAAATCCTGGCTCGCACCTCTGACTGTTTCGGAATTTATGTGCGAAATTACATTTGAATGCCATGAGCTTTACGGTGAAGGAAAACCGAGGACACCTGCATAGGTACGGTCGACCAAGAAAGTGGTCTACCAGTTTTGACAAAAGTTTCTGTGACATCTAAATATTCCTAAGTCACTGTCATCATGTTATTGCAAGGGAAAATCGACCTCGTTGTATCATGACGTGCAAATGAACTTCGACCGTAAAGGAGTAGACCATATTTTTGGCCGACTGTACACCTGCGAAGAAATTCAATGATGTGTGTTGAAGTTCCTAATCCGCACAGGGCCCGCGTGGGGATTACGGCCCAAGGCCTTTCATTCTGAGAGGAGGCCTGTGCCCTGCAGTGGGACGTATGTAGGCTGGGATGATGATGTGTTCATTTGTTTGCTTAGAAAAAAAGCCGCATAGAAATATTTAAGGAGGCTCCTATGGGAGCAAAAAGTCACGTTTGTTGTATGCAACAAACGTGATTTTTTGCTCGTTTTTGCTTGATATTGATAACAACAACAGGTAGACGCTTGAATTATTCACAGAATATTTTGTTATATAATAACTAACTCACTCACTCACTTTAATAATAAATTAATAAAATAAAACAAATATTTAAGGGAGGCTCCCATACAACAAACGTGATTTTTGCCGTTTTTATAGATAATAGTACGGAACCCTTTGTGCGCGAGTCGGACTCGCACTTGGCCGGTTTTTTTTTACATCGGTACCATACTTTTGTAGTACACTTACTAAGTACTAAAACAATCTAAGTTCTGATACTGTGTGATGATCTATTCCATGCCACACACTACAGATATGCATTAAAAATAAAATCTGAGCCGTAGAAATATGGAAATTCAATAAAAATCGCTAAGGAGATTTACCGAGAGATGTCTGAGAAGCTCAGACGTTTCTACCAGTAAAGTGACTTCTTATGACGTCCGCCTATTCACGTTCAGAAAACGATATTGCCCAAGGAAAATACTTAAATTATGTCAAAGAACTAGCTTTTACTTTGCTACACACATGCAAGATAGCTTACAGATAGAAAACGTGTCAAAATACATTCAGTTTAAAAAGTAATGGACGAAATACATAATGGTCATTTGATATAATGTAATTTTTGATGAAACTATTAATTAAACGATCATTGTTGATCGTGTGATTTATAAATTGGTTTAAGTTAGGTTCATATTATAAACATCCTGTAAAATTTGCATATTGACAAGTAACCATTGGTTTCAATCATTTTCCCGATTTCATATGCCATAATGTATCGTTTTTATAAAGTTTTTCATTTCTGAGACAGTATTTTCTTCGCAAATTTATTACTAGCTTTCGCACGCGACTTCGTCCGCACAGAATTCAAATTTGTGGTAAAGCTTCTTCTCTCTCATTGAATAAAGCAAAAATCCTAAAATCCATCATCATCATCATCGATATCAGTTAGTTAACACATAAATCCCATTTTTTCGCGTGGGAAAATACAAAAATCCTAAAATCGGTTTTATGCTGTTAAGATAACTTGCTTTTATACTGAATTTGAAAAGTCTAGTATCTAATTAGTAAGGAGAATGGGTCACTCTGAAGCTAAAATATAAATCTCATTTATTTCCTATTCCGTGGAAATTTCAAAAAATCCCTTCTTAGCGGATGCCTGCTTCATAATTGGCTATCTGCGTGCCAAATTTCAGCACGATTCGTTCAGCGGTTTGAGCTTCGCGCTGATATATCAGTCAGTAACGATTGCCTTTTATATATACAGATTATTTATTTATTTACTATCAAAAACTTTTATCAGCTCTCGGTAGGACTGTAACTTCGAAACGCGACTCTATTCACTTTACAAGAGCCGCAATAAATCAGTTGTTTGACTCCCTACAGCACTCCGCGGTACGTAACCACGACACCATTATAATGATTTATATTATCCTCTTTGTCCAAACTTGGTGGTACGTTAGGGAAAAAACTTGGAAATTAACTCGTTTGTTTTAGTTTACAACTGAGATCGTCTCGGCCACTGATTTTAAACACTAGGATTACAATAGAGCGTGATTTTGTTCTAGTTTTGTATACTTGGTAAACTTTTTAAAGCTATTGTTGTAGTGGTAAAGGTTTTGGTTATGAGACTGGATTTGGTAAGTAATGTTCAGCTAGATAAAATAGCTCACGAGTTTTTTTTTTATTAGCTATTATGAGAGGGAGGAAAACGAGCAAGCGGCTCATCTGATGGGAAATGATCACCACCGCCAATAAATAATATCAACAACTCAAAGGGAGTCACTAATCAGTTGCCGGCCTTTAAAGGAAGTATGAACCCTTTTCTTGAAAGCCCAATGTCATAGTTGTCTGGAAACACTGCTGCCGGATGTACGTGGCAGGAAATGCCGACGTAAACTTACAGTAGTGGACCGCCATTACCATTCCACTGCCATTTCGTTTCTTTTAATGTTTATTTTTGGCTGTACTTTCTCCATACAATCTACATTATGAATTCATGGCAAAATTCGAACTCATCAGACCACGGGAAATAGGAGAAATATTAAAATTGATTATTGACCGAGCGAGTGAAAAGTGGGAGCGAAGCGTCTCTATATCGTTTGAGTAAATATGCTTTCGTATGTCCGGCTATCCAGCTGATTTTTCTCCAAGCTGTTGTAGTACTACTGAATTATGTAACATCTGTATAATTATCGACAATATGGCAATAAATGAATTTGAATTTGAGTAATATCTCGACCAATATGCTTTTAGGTAAATTTCAAAATGGCGGGGCCATAGGAGTTGAAAACGTAAACAGACTCATGAGGTCTACAGCTAGGTTTGCTAACCGTCCCGCTGGACGTCCCGTTTCTGGAGTTCTAGAGCATGCGTCCCGCAAAAGGTCCGAGCGGGACGCCGATTGCCCCGTTTTCAGACTAGACTAGATTACAAGCACCGAAATTAACGTTATTTTTAATATACTGCGATTCATCGTGCGCTCACTCGCTCGCTCAACACTATTCTGTCCCGATCTTTCCCGATATATATAGGTATTGAACTAGATTTTTAATATTTGCGTCGTAAAATTTATAAGCTAATGTGTAATAAAAGTTAATCTGCTTTAATTTTTCATGCTTTTTAATACATTGTCGGCCGATATAAGTTACAATAGCTTAACCGCTTAAATGAGTTCCCGCTAGCGGGAGAGGTGCGGACGGCGAGCGCGCCTCGTGTGCCTGCCGCCCGCACCTCTCTTGGCCCCCTTTATCGTCTACTCCCGCGCCACTGTACCCCGCGAGCGAGGACTCATATAAACGGTTAAGCTATAAACTAAGCCGCAAGCGGTAAGTTAGGCCGGGTGAAGGAATCCCGCATTTTACAGTTAAGCCCCGCAATTTGATCGCAAATGTACCGCAAATCTGTACACTAAGGTTAGCAACCCTATCTACAGCTCACAGGGACACTAGATCATTTATCGAAATACAAAAGATGCATTAAGTACTCTTACAACCAAGCTTTTTCCGACAAGCCTCTGAAACGAAAGCCCGCGAGATAAATCGACCTTACCCTCAACCTCGCTAATATCGGAGTTCTCGCAAATTATCTAAATGCTTAACTTCTAAATACGTTTAAACTTCGCCTACTTGGGTGTTAATTACCTTGTTGCGTTGACAATTAATTTGGCCCCGCGAATAATTGCGCTGTGTAGAAAGTTTCTTACAATACGGCGGATTATGAGAAAGGTCAACGGAGATGGAAGTGCGTTTTAAGATAATCGCTAAACGATACGAATGTTTAAGTTTGAGAACAGAATGCCTTAGGAAGCTTTTTAAAAAGTTTTTTTTTTCAATTAAAGTTCACTCTGACATCATATTATCTACATTAGTAAAATAGGTATACTGTTAAAGTTTGTATGTAGCTTTTTTTTGAAAATATAATATCACTGCCAAGGTTTGTTATTCCGCAAAGTAAATCATATCGAGGTTTTCATTTTTACCTATGAATTGTGGACCTGAAAGAGGTTTCCTTTGTTGTTTGCGGGAAAAATATAGGTATAACATAACTTTTACATAATATTGCTTCCTAGCAAGCGCTCTAAACAAATCTAACTGAAAGACCTAATGTTATCATTATTTTGTTATGAGTTTTTATCAAAACAAAATGTTACGTTATATTATACGTAGATCTTGGCTAGTTTATTAAAAATATCTGGCAACTTTATTTTACTTACTTTAACTTCATTATGGGTAAAGAAGCTCTTAAAAAATTGAAAAGACTTTCTTATGTATGACATCTATTATAATTGAGTAATTTAAAATGTGTGTTACTTGAATGTAATCGATAAACGTACTATAAAACAAAAAAAAACGGCCAAGTGCGAGTCGGACTCGCGCACCGAGGGTTCCGTACAAATTTATATGTATCTATGAACATCCAGTCTTAGCAGACCACTGCTCCTAAGCAAAATGTGCGCAGTGTGGGATCATTGTAGATTGGTTACCGATATAGACAGACAGACAAAAAATATATGCTTTTCGCAATTTTTCCTTTATCTGTGCTATAAGACTTTGCTTCGTACCAAATTTCAAGATTCTGAGTTCACGGGAAGTACCCTGTAGATTTTGATTCCCTTGCGAGTGTCGAAAATTTGTGGCATAAATGGCTATATCTTTTGATTGCGTTGGCTTAGAAGTTTGATTTTTTCACAGCTCTAAGGGGCAGTAGACCTGAGTATTTGATATAAATTTCAGCTTGATACCTCCACGCGTTCCTGAGAAAAAGGGTCTTGACAGATGGACGGACGGACGGACGGACAACAAAGTGATCCTATAAGGGTTCCGCTTTTTCCTTTCGAGGTGCGGAACCCTAAAAATGAAGCCTATATTATACAAAAATATTTTATACCATAATTCAGTCTGTTTCAAATTGTGACATCTCATCCATAATGCAAATGACTTTAAAATATACGCAGATTTCTGAACAATATTTTTAAAGTCTATAAAAAGGGTACCTACGTATCGAATTATGAAAAGAATAATGAACAAAATATATACTTAATGTAATTTTCTCAGAGTATGTAAAATTTATTAGATCTTTATAAAATAAACCTAAACCAATCTGTAGATATAACGATCAAACGAGTCGTTTAGTTATTTTTTTATAATAGGTTTCTCATTTATAATATTACTAGAAGGATTTATAAGTTGGTCAAGCTCCCGAATAAAAGGATATTATAATCCAATGTTCCAGTAAAAAAATGAAAATTATTACTAGCATAGGAAAAGCAACGTCATAAATATTATTAAATTTGACAAGCGTCAGGACTTAACAACGAAAAATGATGTTGTGCAGCGCATAAAGCTTTCAGCTGCAGTCAAAGATGAGCAGGTGCAGTTAAATGTTACGAAGTTTAGCAGTATGTCTATCGGTTACTTAACTTTATATCAGTCGCCTTTAAAACATAAGCAAACGTGTAGAAATAGTTTATATCAATACCCAAACCCTTCATTGCACAAAAATAAAGAACAAATCAATACTATTATTACTACACTATTTTGTATGAAAAATACGAATGTTTGTTCTCGTGTATTGGACGTTGCTTATACGTATAGGATATAGGAGCATAGCATAATGTTTTTGATAGACCTATCTAACCATTATGCCACACTAGGGGTAAACTAAAACAATTTTTATCAAGATTTTTTTTTAACACAATGTGCATGCTTCTTCTTCTTCCTAAGTAGCTAAGTTTAAGAGGAGCGTGTCTGGTGACAAAATTTTTAGTCATAATGTAATGTTTGTCATAATTTTTTTCTCGTCGAAACCGTAAATTTTTTGGAAACTATAGATTAGGTTTGGTCTGTTTTATAACAATTCTGTACAATTAATGGATTCAGAGTAAAAAGAGTTATGAATAACAATACATTATGACAAATATGACCCGATATAGCCCCAAGTCAAGCTAAGTTAAGCTAAGCCGTGAACGGACAAACAGACATGACGTGACATGAGATGTAGGTCTACGAAACACTAAAAAAACACTCTAAATATTTCAACAATTTTAAAATAAAAATATTTATTTTAGTGTTCCCGGTCCGATCTCGAGTAGAATAACAAAATTCAAATGCAGACGGGGCGATTCACGAAGGTAACTTCGAAAATAGAGATATTCTACGATAACATGGCCCGCCCGTCCAAAATACAAGAAGTCTTCAATGTATTTGTGAAAGTATTTATAAAGCACCACCAAAACTTTCAACGCTTGTGTGCGTGCTGAGACAGCCGTCAAACAAAACTAGATACTCGGATTAATTGTTCGACTAGTCGTGTTACATAACACATTGAAATACTTAGTAATTCGGAGGGGCGGGCCATGTTATCGTAGTTTATCTCTACGTACTTACCGCGCTTGCATTATGTCAGTGGACAATTTCAAAACAATAGGTCTGATTAACAATAGGTTGGAACTGGTACTGAATTTACAAACTGAATGCGCTTTTGGAATAGGTAATAATCTATTCTCAGCGAATGATTACATATTTGCGACAGTTGTGTCAGATGCTGGTCTACCTACAATACGTTTACTTTTAGTTTACCACTGACAGATGGCTTGCCTTCATTTCATTTCCAACTTAAACACCATACAAATAAAGTAGCTGCTCTATTACAAAATCTGCAAACGTGGGAAACAGTGTTCTAAAATTGGCTTTATTTGTAGGTCGTTAAAGTTGAATATGAAATGAAGGCAAACCATCTGTCATTGGTAAACTTTATGTAATTTTACTGCAGAGCTTGTCTAATTTAAAATTACGCGCGCCCAATCACCGCATTGACGCACATCTGCCAAGTTTCTCTATTGTAGCTTAAATTGAGTTTCATATCCTGTGCGTAAATGCGGTGGTGGGGCGCGTCATTTTAAATTAGACAAGCTATACTACACGATGGTCCACTATGATGGGCCAGCGTGTGGAGGGCGAAGTGGTGTCGTATGGCTTATGGCGCGTGCGGTGGTCGTGGGAAGGCGTCATGTGTCGGGTTTTTGGCCATCAAAGTTATAGGTAACGCCAAAAGAGTTGAGGCGAATGATTACACACACAGCTACAAAAATACTGATTACAAAAAAAGTAGTGGACGAATGAAATGAGTGAGTGAATGGAAATGTGAGTTACGTGATCTTATGATGACCTACGCAATAGTACTATGCATATTATAATTTTTATTTTTTCATAGAACCTATTTTATTTCATTAAAACAATTTGATACTGAACTGATACAATACAATACAATACAATACAAATATTCTTTATTGAACACCAAAAACAGTACAGTAACATTACAAAAATAAAAAATTCAGGTAGACAATAGGCGGTCTTATCGCTAAAAAGCGATCTCTTCCAGACAACCAATTACTCAGAAATTAATAAATATCAACAGACTAATGTAGGTGGCAGAAATAACAGACAAGAGAAACTTAGTATTAATAGACAATAAACAATAAAATCAATACAAATATAATATAAATTTTATAAATAAACACATATATTCAATATAATAAATATACACTACATATACTTAATACAAAATATCAATGGAAAAATGTCAAAAGGCCGCACGTGAGAAAAGGATTTAAAAAGGAAATTAAAGAGACAATATAAACAAAAAACAAAAAGAACAAAGAAGTGTTCAATACAATAAAGAAGTGTGTATTATGATAAGAAATATTCGCAACAAAAAAATCGGTATTTATAAATAGCGAAAAATTTGCTTTTCTGATTTAAATATAAAGGATCAAAATATTTTATTTTCTGTTTTGTTTGAACTAGATTTTTCTAAATTATTCTTAACGAAATAGATTGAAGAAATTTTTAGCCAATCTTGTAATTCACTGTTGAGTCTGTTGAACTTGCTATTGGTCCGAATAAATGTCAAAATCCCGCTGTCATTACATGACACGTTGTTGTGTGCGTGACCTCTATTCTCGTGGCGATACCTATACGACTTGTACATCCTCTGTCCATCTTGTTGGGGGCTTTCCCATACCACAATATTTCATAATAATCGTATACATATTTTGTCACGATATTGAAATACAATCAATTCTGCGGTAAACCCACGGCAGGATATACTAATTACGATTTCATTTAGTTAATCTGTTATTGACATTGTTTGAATAAAGTTGCTTTTAAATTTGCAAAATGAAGTTAAAACGGTTTAGCAGCAGTTGGCGTAGATAAACATGAGACCGGTGAAGGGGTCGGACTGTTAGTTAGAATTAATTTTAGTTACCACAAACTAACATTTGTTTTATTTTTGTGCCTACGTGTCACGGAATTAATAGTACAATTTGTGCATCAAGGGCCGGAAGTAGGGGATTACTAACGAGAGTCTATTAGAAGCCTATGACTCGAGTTTGTAATCCCCTTACTGCCCGTGATACACACAATGATTTTCATCACATTGCGAGGAAAAAAAGCACTTAAATTGAATAAAATAATGGCTACCCGCCAATACAGATTGACACTTTTTTCGAGTCATAGATTAATGTAAACTGTGTTTAGTTTAGAATTCGAACGGTCATACGGCCAGATTCTGCCAACATGTTAAAAAAAATACATACTAATATTATTGCAAAACTATTTTATATAAATTTAAAATATAAAAATAACCAAGTTTCATGAAGCGTAGATCAGAGTTTTGTGTTGTAAAATTGGGTTAAGTATAGCCAAGGCTGATATACTACTGGATTAGCAGTCGCCATAGTACAGATCGGCCGCGGAAAAGTAGTTCGATTATTAAATCTAGATGGCGCTGAAATATAGCCAGAGGCTTTGAAAGCAAAACAATAAGACTACAGATGTTTCATATTATGCAATTAATAATATATTTGCAGTCTTATTGTTTTGCTTTCAAAGCCTCTGGCTATATTTCAGCGCCATCTAGATTTAATAATCGAACTACTTTTCCGCGGGCGATCTGTACTATGGCGACTGCTAATCCAGTAGTATATCATCCTTGGTATAGCTAAGTTTTAAAGATATAAATAAAACGTTGGCTGAATTGTAACCTCCTTAGTCTGAAATGACATACCTAAGCTACTAGATAACTTGTTTGCAAATTTTAAAACTAAAGTTAGAACTCCCTTAGGAGGAAAAACTGTACGTAAATCCATAACTGCCATAAGAACTATTTAGGCCATTGTCATTTAGTATACAGGCATGGAATAAAAACATTGACGAGCAAGTGTGATGAAAAAGTTATTATTATCTGACTTAATATCCTACTTCTATCTTCCTCTAATATTTAAAAGTCTCGTGTCTCGGTGATTGTTGTCGAACTCCTCCGAAACGGCTTGACCGTTTTTTATGAAACTTTTTGCTCTACATTCGGTAGGTCTGAGAATAGGTAGATCCTAGGCTATTTTTTATACCCCTATTCTTCGTGGACGAAGTCGCGGGCAACAGCTAGTAATATTATAAATGTGAAAGTTGCGAAGATATTTGGATCTTTCTTACTCATGCACGCAATAACGGTAGAACGGATTTACATGAAATTTAGTATGGAGGTAGTTTGAGACCTGTGAATTGCACAGTTCCCGCGGGATAGCGATAAACGAATTCTTCGCAGACGGAGTAAATTCCACCCAGTATTTAAAGGTTCATTGTAGGGCATTGGAACCCAGAAGACTATGAAATACTTCAATTTTGATTTGATTCACAGTAGGTAGGTAGGTACTCTCTTAAGTAATAATAATAATGCTGTATTTCGGTTGCCGCTATAACAACAAATACTAAAAAACAGAATAAAACAATTTTTTATTAATTTTTTGCTCGTTTTTGCTCGATATTGATAACGGCAACAGGTAGCTTGAAATATTCACAGAATATTTAGTTATATATTCACTTTTAAAATAAATAATTACACAAATTAAAATAAACAAATATTTAAGGGGCGCTCCCATACAACAAACGTGATTTTTTGCCGTTTTTATAGATAATGGTACGGAACCCTTCGTGCGCGAGTCCGACTCGCACTTAGCCGGTTTTTTAGCTATGCTTGACAAATAAAATTTTTTGAATTGGATTTTGCCATAGTATATGAATTTGACATTGTTATTTTTGAGCTATTTGTGGACTCCTAAAAAGTCTTCTTATGTAAAGTAGATATTTTTCTAAAAAAATAGTGTGTAAAGTTCTACTATGAATCGATTTCGTCGTAGATAATGTCAAACAAAAAGCTACCTAATCAAGCGGTACAGTCAGCACTTAAATACCCATTAGCTGCAATAAGCACTACTTAAGGCCTACCGTACTAAATCTGAGACGTGACCGCAGGGCCCGTACATTTGATGGTGATGTCGTCACGCCGCGTACAGGATGATTTCAATTTGAGTAGTTGTGACAATCAATCATTAATCATCATTAATCATAAATCATTAAAAATGAACCAAATGTGCGACACAATAAACAAAAATACGATTACAAAACAATAGTATTTTTATGAATATTACGTATGAACACGAAGATGACTTAGATTTTCTCTGCGTAGGAATTAATGCAAGAAGGATGATGGCGTGCTTCAAGTTAGAGAGGAATTCTATTTTCTACGCAATTATTGAAATGTGGTAACAATAAATTACAATAAATTATAATAAAATGTATGTATAAATCAAGAATGATATAGACTGGATTGGCAGTCGCCATAGTACGGATTGGCCGCGGTTTTTGTAGTTCGATTATTAAATCTAGATGGCGCTGAAATATAGCCAGAGGCTTTGATGGCAAAACAATAAGACTACAGATGTTTCATATTACTACAAATGTATTATTTTTCAAAAATATTGCATAATAATACATTTGCAGTGATATGAAATATCTGTAGTCTTATTGTTTTGCCTTCAAAGCCTCTGGTTATATTTCAGCGCCATCTAGATTTAATAATCGAACTACAAAAACCGCGGCCGATCCGTACTATGGCGACTGCCAATCCAGTCTATATCATCCTTGGTATAAATACAAAACAAATAGTTTCATTTACGTTTGACGTATCAAGTAGGTATTTATTATTCCACGTGTGAATAGATTACTTTTGAAGTCATTTTGTACATAAATAATAAATAAATAAATAAATATCACGGGACAACTCACACCAATTGACCTAGTCCCAAAGTAAGCTAAGGAAAGCTTGTGTTATGGGTACTAGGCAACGGATAAACATACTTATATAGATAGATACATACTTAAATAAATATTAAACACCCAAGACCCGAGAACAAACATTCGTATTTTTCATACAAATATCTGCCCCGACGCGGGAATCGAACCCGGGACCTCAAGCTTCGTAGTCAGGTTCTCTAACCACTAGGCCATCTGGTCGTCTAAACATGATTAAAATGATTGACGACTAATGATTAATAATTACAATAAAACTATTTGGGATCATTCTGTATGCAGCGTGACGTCAAATTGATGTCATCGGCATGAAGAGTACGGGCCCTGCGTGACCTCTAACGATGGGTCTCATAAGAAAGCTCAAAGTCACTCAGAGGGCGATGGAGAGGGCTATGTTCGGAGTTTCTCTGCGGGATCGCATTAGATATGATAAAATCCGCGCAAGAACTAAAGTCACCGTCATAGCTCGAAGAATCGCCAGACTCAAGTGGCAGTGGCAAGACCGGAAGACGCAGTGTAGGTAAGTCTACAACAAGAGGAGTGACGACCTGGTTAAGGTTGCGGGATCGCGTTGGATGCGGATGGCACGGGACCGATCTGATTGACGAGCCTTGGGGGAGGGCCTATGTTTAGCAGTGGACGTGTTTCGGCTGAAATGATGATGATGGTGATGTACTGTACATACGTCAAGGAAAATGTAAAATTTTCTTAATTGACATTAAATTTGACATTAAGTTTATTATGATAGTCAATCAAAATTGGACGTGGACGTCAAGGCGAATGAAGCTCCCAGTATCTTGTGCGTACAAGCGGAAAAGTCATTTCTCCCAGCGCAAATCGTTTTCATTCCTTTCACACTTTCTAGGAAAATGTCGTTACATTTAAAATCGCATTGCTTTATGATTGGTTTAAGCCAACTGACAATTATGCCAATTATCATCATCATCATCCCAGCCTATATACGACCCACTGCAGGGCACAGGCCTCCTCTCAGAATGAGAGGGCTTGGGCCGTAGTTCCCACGCGGGCCCAGTGCGGTTTGGGAACTTCACACACACCATTCAATTTTTTTTCAGGTGTGTGCAGCTTTCCTCGCGATGTTTTCCTTCACCGTAAAGCTCAAGGTAAATTACAAATGTAATTTTGCCCACAAATTCCGAAAAACTCAGAGGTGCGAGCTGGGATTTGAATCCAAGACCCTCTGCTTGAGAGGCCATAGGTCAAACCACTAGACCACCATGGCTTCTATAAAATATATTCTATGGTTTTCTTATGGGTATAAGTTATCCTCCATTGAAATTAAATTTAGTTGAATTTGTATCGCTGCGGGCCGAGACGTGTGATGCAAAGAAAAACCGACCAGTGGTGGTGTAGGGGTGTAGCACGCAGCACGGAATGCTGAGGACCTGGGTTCGATTCCCAGAGCTGGTCTTTTTCTGGGTTTTTCTGTGCATCCATGTTTCAGTTCGTATTTAGTATGATAATATATGAAATTAAATGTATTTATTTTCTTTAAATGTAGTGCAATATACAGGGTTATTTGTAATTCACTAGCATCCTTTTAACCCTTAACTCCTACCACTTAGACAAATCTTTTTTGTTTTACGACTTTTGTCATAACTTTATATTTTTGGTGTAATAACATTTTGAAAATTTGAGATTACCTGTATTTTTACGATACTCTGTGCCGTGTATGGAAAAAAATGTACTCCATTTTAAAAAGTCGTATAACAACAAAACATTTGTTTAAGTGGTAGGAGTTTAGGGTTAAAAGGATGCTAGTGAATTACAAATAACCCTGTATGGTGTTCAATGATTTACTAGTCTCATATGTACATTCAAACTTTAAAAGTCATGCAAATAAGATTGAACCCTAATACCCTTCCATTTATCCTAATTTAAACATTATCTAAGAATTCCAAGAAATTAAGTCAATGAGAATACTTTTATGGACTCTGGTAGATTATTATTAAGTTTTATGCAATGTACGGATCTTCTTCATTATGTACATATTGAGTTTAAGTGACCCGACCTTATGACATCTAAACAAAATAGGTATTTTAAGTATTGGCCGTATTTCCTTTACTAAATAAGTAAGTAAACTACAGACCTTTTTATTGTTCTGGTATTACCATTTTCATGTTAATTCAAAACTATTTCTTTCTTTCACAATTAAAATAAATACTTGTGAGTAGTTTTGTTGTAAAATTTATGAAAACAAAAAACAATGCGGAAAATTGTCGATGGCGATTTTTGAACTAATAAATACACATGTTAATAATTCTCTTCCTAATGTTATTAAGTTCAGACGAAAACTTAATTAAAGATGCTAAGTTAATTTAAGCATATTAGGGAAGACAAACGTTAGCGTGTTGACAACGGTACAGCGCCATCTAACGGGAACTCTTACAACTAAAAACTCAACATAATGAATCAAAGTTTTTAGATTTTTTTGTAGACTGTACATACAAAAACAGCACTTACAGTAATGGCTGTAACATAACCTCGGTACACATGCGCGGTTCGTTAGTCCACGGCTGATTTTGTTGTGCCATGGATTATATATTTTAGGGTTCCGTATCCAAAAGGTGTCCAAGTGAACCCTAATTGATAAGCCTCCTCTGTCTATTCGTTCGTCTGTCTATCGGAGGGTTGTATTGTTTGAACCGTAGTAGGTAGACAGCCACCTAAGGTGGCAATCAGCAGGGCACATTGCTCGTAGAATTGGTGGCCGATGGGGCAAAAAGGATCTCGAGTCGCGTCCACGGACGTAGGTAGGCCTCTAGCAAGATGGAGCGACGACCTGGTTAAGGTTGCGGGATCGCGTTGGACGCGGATGGCAAGGGACCGATCTGCTTGGCGAGACTTGGGGAGGCCTATGTTCAGCAGTGGACGTTTTTCGGCTGAAATGATGATGATGATGAGGTAGATTTGAAATTTTGAGTGCGTATTGTGGTATTACTGTGACCGCTATAAATTAAAATATTATTTCTCGATACAGCAGTACGGAATCCATCGTGTGCAAATCCGATGCGCATTTGGCCGGTTTTATTCCATAACAGCGGCTGTAATATTAAGGGAGGTTTCCATACCAGAAAGCCCTCCCTGCTTTTTTTTTTCAGTACTATGGTACGGAATACTTCTTGTACGAATCTGACTCGGCCTTGGCCTGTTTTTTCCATTCCCTGTTTGTCATATATTACTAAATAAAACAGCTGTACACCGGAAGCTAAACAGGTCCATTATTAAACGTATTCCCCTGATTCCTTTCTGAATTTGACAACGTTGCTACAAAGTAATATTTTTTGTCATTATTTGAATACAGTGGTCTCTTTTCCATGTTACATGCCAAATTGCATTTATTACATACTATTACATTTGAACAGATGGCCGTTGGGGCCCAAAAGTTTTGAAATGGAGACCACGGACGTCCACCAACGAGATGATCGGACGATTTGGTGAAGGCCGCAGGTTCAGGGTGTATGCAAGTCGCTTCCAACCTACCTACCTATGTCTTTGTTTGTATTTTTAATTTTAGCCTGTGTACGTGTTATTGTTGTTATAAATAAATGTTTTTCTTACTTTCTTTCTTTCTAATGATTAGGCGTCAATGAGGGAGGCCTATGTCCAGCAGTGGACAGCAGTGGCAGTATAATGATGCTCTAGGATAAGCGTACCAGTGAATGAACAGTACCCAGTGAATGAACAAAACGATATTTTTTTGAAATAATAAGAATTTGGTACGTTTCTACCACGCCTCGTATTTTTTTTCGACTAGCACCTTTACTTGTCAGGTTCTGGTAAATTTGCTTCGACTCCTAAGCAACAGTTTTGAAATGGCGACGATGTAAAGTGGACGTACGTCTGTTGTACATTTTTTCTATGGAGCAGTATTAAGGAAGAACGAAAGCTACTATACTTCTGATGTGTTACTGCATTTGTCCCCGCCACCTATCATTCATTGGGTATAGTTTTTTTAAGCTTTAAAGACCTGTTAGTGCTATTCATATATAGTTTAATGTAATTTATTTACAAACAATACCTTTTAATCCAGTGTTTTTATACTGGAACCCAAAATCGCCTAAATCCAGTGAATTCATTCACTGGGACTGCAGGATTTTCTATTTGTGCAATATCTTTCCTTCTAGTAGTCATATTAAGATTTCGTTTTCAGTGACATTGATCCAAATATATTATCTACCGAATGGCCAGTATTGGAACAAACGTAAAATATAGGTTCATTAACTGGTTCAAGTTTTCCAGTGAATGAACTATGTCACTTATAGCTAGTTCATTTACTAGTTTCCAAGATCTAGTGAATGAACAATACTCTTATTTTTGTATTTTAATTGTTTTAGAACATGGAATCGACCAAATAAGTATATTGAATGTAGTTGTATTAATATAACTTCGCTTTTGTATATTTATAGTATAACAAAACATCATATTCAAAGTTGTTCATTCACTGGTTTCATTTGTTCATTCACTAGAATTTTGCGTTCATTCACTGGTGATTTTCCATTTTTTCATTTAAATAGTGATATATCTTCAAACTGTGCAGTAATACTGTTGAATAATGATGATTTTAGCCAACTAGAGTAGTTGGTTGTGCTATACAAACAGTAATATTTTAAGTAAACTGTGCCCAACTGCCTAAAACTAATTTTCAAAGTCGAAAATTTCCTTAAGTGTTCATTCACTGGTACACTTACCCTATTACGTATTGTATAATGTAATGACGAAATTGTAAGGAATCTGTTTTTACAATAAATTACTTAGTGCCAAGTTTCTTGCGGCGTATTCTTCTTAGCAATCATGGTCTATCCGAAAGCGCTAAAAGACTCAAAAAAAAATGTAAAAAAGCCCTTAACGGACTATTTTTGATTTTGATTTTTGAGTGTTTGCGCTGCCGTGTTGCAGCGTGAAGAGTAAGACAGCCGAAGGTGAGTGCCAGTCAGTCAGTCAATTAGTGACGACTCTTCTTTTTATATATACAGATTGTATTTTATTGTACCTATGTCCCCGTGTCGCAACAGAGCAATTTTGTTTAGTGGGAGAATCAACGAATTAATAGCAACACCTCAAAGAAAAATCACAATTTTGTATTAGACTTTTACTCGTATACAATGTTGTAACCGCCACACAATTCATATTTAAATGAGTACTTAAGCCAAATGTCTACGTTTGTACTAACACCATACCCCTCTGAAATGTGGCTAAAGAAGTGGCTTAAAAAAGCGAAATGAGCGCCGTTTGCGCTAAAAGGTTGTCATCGAATAACATCTAATCCGGGATTTATAAAAACAAGTGAAGATCGGATTTTATCTTGAATATTTGATGCACAAGCGAATGTTTTTAATTCGCGGTTTTTTTAATTGAAGAGTGTACAGCCTTTGAGTACCGCTTTAGGGTTATAAATTATAATCTAGATTAGCTGATTAGGATTAGGGGGTTTTAGGTACCCTTTATAAGATTCCAAAGTGTCCGAATAATGTCCTATACTTAATACGCTTTCATTTACAAACGATGATCCTTCCTTCGTTTTTAGTTATGCCTAAAAAAGGTGGCAAGACAATTTACTCTCAAATTTTATTTTTGTTGTCGCATTAATATGCTAATAGCGGTTCATTCTAATTAAACGGACAGGATAACTAATTAATTCCCCCATTTATTTTTCAGGTTTCCAAAATAAAATAGCCCCGGGACAATTACTTATAGCTTTATGTTGGCGAGGCAAGGGGGCCAATTAGGATCTAGATATTTTTTGGGTTTTACATAACGTGGCCTTTTTACTACCGTGTTCAATTTTTTAATTTAAATATCTGACAATGAGTTGATATTAAAATACGGAAGGTCTACGGGTATTTTTATTTATATTTATAACTTATATTTTAGAAAAAAAAGTGTCGTATTTTTATTAGACTTTGCTTATTATGGCTCGTCCGTCAGTTCGTCACAACATGGAAACAGGGATTTTTGGTGTATGGAAAATTCGGATTTTTTTTTAAATAATGTTTCATGGCTGAGTACAAAAACACCAAATTCTGGAAAATGAAATGTTAAACTTTCAATTAAACTACGTTTATACTTACTAATTTTATAAAGAGGTCAACTTTGTCCTAAGCTTTAGTATAAGCCTTGGTAGCCTAGTAGTTTGACCGATGAGCTCTCAAGCAAAGGGTCGTGGGTTCAAGTACGGGCTCGCACCTCCGAGTTTTTCGGAATTTACGTGCGAAATTATATTTAAAATCTAAGGACACTTAGGCTAAAAGAAAAAAAAACAAACATGTTTGCTGTTTTTTTTTATTTGCCACCCCATGGTGGGTGAGGTGTGCATATACATGAATTACATGATACATGACTACCTATAGCCGCTGTAAGGCTACGTAATATAGTCGTGTGTGTTTGCTATAAGAAACCCTTTTTAGTGCCAATATTGTGTTGCACTGAAATGACGTGTTTTCACTCAACCTCCTCCTAGCCTCATACCTCAATGGTTCTAAGTTCATAATATCGAAATCAGGAAAATGAAATGTTCAACTTTAAATACAAATGCGCTTCTGCTAATTTTATAAAGAGGTGAACTTTATTATAACCATGGAATGGAATTTTCGAGTGACGCGGTTTCAATAATCGGTCCCTGGCGCCGCGTTGTAAACGTCGCCACTCAAAAACAGCAATAAACCGAAACTACTCTTATCTGTGGCCGGAAACAGCTGTAAATAGTCGCTATCACGACAGTTGAAGGACTTGAAGGGCTCAGTTACGTTATTTTTGACACCAAAATAGGGAATAGATACATTTAAGACGGTAAACGTAGATCAATACCTTGACAAGCTCGTGCGAGCCGCTCGGCGGAACCCTGTCGCAGGGAGCCTCTGTCCTTAAGACGCTGTCAACACCAACGTCGGCGCACACTGTCTATTTGTATCGGAGTAAACGAGATGCCGCTACTACTGGGCAGCCGGGTATATTGAAATTTATCGGGCAAATATTTAATTAAAAAAAAACTGTGGATTATTTGTGAAATATGACTCGTTAGCGGTTTAGGTATGAATATGTTCACTTCATGTTTTTAATTGCAGACGCATACGCCAAAAAAATAAAGACATAGAACCGTTTAATGATGATTTTAAGACCTATCTTTGCAATTATTTTCTATCGAGCCGATTTCGTCCAATTATGTATCGAGTCCGTCCACGGTCTTTGAAATATGATGAATATTAACATATAATTTTTTTGATGTGCTAGAACAAGCAGTTTTTCTTAAAAAACTGTTTAAATGACATCAATTTCAACAAAATTAGGTGTTGTCAGCCTCTTAACGAGATTGTTTTTAAGTGCGGCAAATGCTGACTGCGACAGGGTTCCGCGGAGAGCCGCTCGAGCTTGTCGGACTATATCAAATATCAAATATCAATTAATTTATTGCATTTATAGTAGAAACACAAGAAAGCCTAAAGCTCCATCTTACAGATTGGCTAAAATATAAAGTCATCATCATCATTTCAGCCGAAAGAAGTCCACTGCTGAACAGAGGCCTCCCCCAAGGCTCGCGAAACAGATCGGTCCCGTGCCATCCGCATCCAACGCGATCCCGCAACCTTAACCAAGTCGGCGCTCCATCTTGTTGGAGGCCTACCTACACTGCGTCTTCAGGTCCGTGGACGCCATTCGAGAACCTTTTTGCCCCATCGGCCATCAGTTCTACAAGCGATGTGCCCTGCCCACTGCCACTTGAGTCTGGCGATTCTTCGAGCTATGTCCGTGACTTTAGTTCTTGCGCGGATTTCATCATTTCTAATGCGATCCCGCAGAGAAACTACGAGCATAGCCCTCTCCATCGCCCTCTGAGTGACTTTGAGCTTTCTTATGAGACGTAATATGAAGAATCGCTTGCTATTTCATGGACTCACGTCATTTTCTATTTGTTAGATCATAATATAAGAAAAAATGTCAATCATACCGATCCTTTACAGAAAGTCGAAGTTGTGGAAGTTCCTTTATAGCCCACATCAAAAGGATATGGGAATACGGAATTTCCCTGCAGGAAGTAATGGCGGCTTTGAATTATATATTGCATTAAACCGTGATAGGAGGTTGTGTATGTCTTCCAAGATTATATATTTTTTAAATTATTACTTAATAAAATATTAGATACAATAAAAATAACAATCATCATCATCGTCTCAGCCTATATACCTACGTCCCACTGCAGGGCACAGGCTCTCAGTATGAGAGGGTTTAGGCCGTAGTTCCCACGCGGGCCCAGTGTTTATTGGGAACTTCACACATACCATTTAATTTCTTCTCCGGAACCGTACGGAACCCTAAAAATACAATGACTGATTGTCACATTGATTTGTAAGTGAAAATAGTCTATGATGTTTTGAGCTGTAGAATTTAAATTGAACCTCATTATGGTAAAGGAATTTCTTTGTCGACTATACATCATCTACATACACATATTTTATTTATTAAATCAAATTAATTACCTACTGGAACTGGGTCGAAAATAATTCGCAAGATTTGAAGTAAATTAATAAATCTTATTTTTACAAGTTTAAACTTTGATAATTAATTAAAAATGTGAAATAAAACTTGTGAAAATTGAATATAACAGAAAGTAGAAAAAAAAACAAAAAGATCTCTCCGGCGGGGAATCGAACCCCGGTCTCCCGCGTGACAGGCGGGGATACTTACCACTATACTACCGAAGACTTGCTCATACGTGCGAAATTTAATAATAAAAATTGCCACGCAAAGTTAGTCGTATCTACAATATCGAAACAGGTGGTAGATACGAGTAGAACACACTTTTTATCTGTATCTTTTTATTGTAATTTGCTTGTACCTAATTATTCTTGTACTAAATTCACTTTCATTTTACTCTTTTACTAGGTACCGCATACCAATTTATCGGAGAAAGGGGCTTTTTCAAGCGAAACCCCCCTTCATTCGCTTCCCGTTACTTCATTTTTTTTTTGGAGATACAAATTGGATACCTACTGTTCAGACGTAGCGAATTCACACGTGTGGTCCCAGAGCAACAAGGTCACGTTTAAACGGTAAAATCTGGTAAAATATTAATTTTAATTGAAACACGGCTTGGTTTACCTTACATCTTTCGATACGTTTGTTCTGTTGATTGGTTTGATATCGCGATAATAACGTTCAATTAGGGGCTTCATTAACGGGCAATGAAATGCTGTGGTGGGGTTCTGGTTGGTTATATGATTAGATTTTGAGTTTTCTAAACGATATTTATTAACAGAAAAAAAATGCTTGTGTTTTTTTCACAAGAAAGTCAGCGAAAATGTTCGGATGTTTCGATGTTTGATGATCAATCACGCAAAAACGGCTGAACGAATAAACTTCACTCACATACAGATGGATAAAGATCTGAAATAAGGCATAGGATACTTATGTGCTGGTAACGAGTACTCGAGGGATCATTTTCATCATTTCTGCCGTAGGACGTCCACTGCTGGACATAGGCCTCTCTTTGCCGTCCAATCATTACGGTTGGAAGCGACTTGCATCCACCCTGATCTACTCAAAATTGCTTTGGGCTACCATTTCTCTTTTCACAATGCTTATTTAACGAAACAAATACGAAAACGTAAACGTGACGTAAATAATCATAGTGGAAACACGTCTCGTATATTTCCACCACCAACTACTAAAGTGTCGTAACTTCCCCGTAACAACGCATTAAATGCCTTTTAATCACATTTTAAAGGACCCGTTAAACTCCTCAAACGACAGTAAAACTGCCACGTACGTAAACTTTAATGTTTTCAACTGGCCAGGCGTAGATTTTTAAATGGAATCTGTTTAGAGTCGGTAATGTCTAACCATACCTATAGGGTGCGGAAACTAATAGGCGGCAGCACTAATGCGACAGAAGACACACTATGCGGATGCGGACAGTAAAAGAAACTTATCAGGGTAAAATAAAACAGTGGAATTGAACGTAT
The DNA here is from genome assembly GCA_947563465.1 of Archips xylosteana. Classification (NCBI taxonomy): domain Eukaryota; kingdom Metazoa; phylum Arthropoda; class Insecta; order Lepidoptera; family Tortricidae; genus Archips; species Archips xylosteana. The sequence goes on along the minus strand of OX387361.1, from coordinate 17,540,328 downwards.
TATTTTTCAAAAAAATTGCATAATAATATTAATAATACATTTGCAGTGATATGAAATATCTATAGTCTTATTGTTTTGCCTTCAAAGCCTCTGGCTATATTTCAGCGCCATCTAGATTTAATAATCGAACTACTAAAACCGCGGCCGATCAGTACTATGGCGACTGCCAATCCAGTCTAGGTATATCATCCTTGATTACATTACGTACTCTGTAGTGCAAGTTGCTGTGTTCTCGCTAAATGGGTCGGCGGTCCGGATGTGGTGACACCAAATCTAAGATTTCTATTGTAATTGGCCATATTGTATCGTTACACATTAAAACAAAATCGCGTCGAACATGAACGGTATCCGAATCGCCCTCGAATTAATTTTCGGTATCGGTTTCTCTTACACTAGTTTTGGTCAGACACTACTCGGTGGCACTTTGAGCAGCTCGCTCAAAGGCTGAGGGTTTAACAGCCACTTGCACTGCAATCAACACGCGAAAAGGTCTTAAGTGGTTGAAAATAAGGTATTAAAGCTTTTAGCTTCATTCAGACGATGCGAGTAATGTTTTGTGACTTTATACAGTGCTTTATGTATAAAGTAGCTTTCACATAAAAAAGTAAGTGACTGTAGTCAACCAATTTGTATCCTAGGCCACTATAGAACCATGTCATAATTACTCAATTTATCTTCTACGACAGTGACTATTGAGTGAAGTATGTCATCATGACATCTCGATTTTGCGAACATGGTGTCAACAATAATAAATAGGGAAGGAGTTTGCTTATGTATTAATAACTTGAATTGTGACTGGCGGTCTGTCAAAACTTCATTTTCTTCTCCTGCTTTGGACCGAAAACGCTTATTACTCTTTACGTCTATTTGCATGTTGTGATCAGAAAGTTGATAATCCTTTAACCTGCACTGACGTTGTAGTAAAATTACATAAAGTTTACCACTGACAGATGATTTGCCTTCATTTCATATTCAACTTTAACGACCTACAAATAAAGGCAATTTTAGAATACTATTACCCACGTTTGCAGATTTGTAATAGCTACTTTATTTGTATGGTGTTAAAGTTGGAAATTAAATGAAGGCAAGCCATCTGTCAGTGGTAAACTAAAAGTAAACGTATTGTAATTATGACTTAGTAGTTAAGACGCTGTCAACACCAACGTCGGCGCACACTGTCTATTTGTATCGGAGTAAACGAGATGCCGCTATTACTGGGCAGCCGGGTATATTGAAATTTGTCGGGCAAATATTTAATTAAAAAAAAACTGTGGATTATTTGTGAAATATGACTCGTTAGCGGTTTAGGTATGAATATGTTGACTTCATGTTTTTAATTGCAGACGCATACGCCAAAAAAATAAAGACATAGAACCGTTTAATGATGATTTTAAGACCTATCTTTGCAATTATTTTCTATCGAGCCGATTTCGTCCAATTATGTATCGAGTCCGTCCACGGTCTTTGAAATATGATGAATATTAACATATAATTTTTTTGATGTGCTAGAACAAGCAGTTTTTCTTAAAAAACTGTTTAAATGACATCAATTTCAACAAAATTAGGTGTTGTCAGCCTCTTAATGCGGCGGGGTTCTATAGTGACCTAGGAATCAAATTGGTTGACTGTACATTACTGAGCGCGGCGCTATCTTATCCTATCCTAGTTTCTCTCCTATTCTGTCTACTTAATTATAATAAATGATAAAACTTTTGAAGTTCCTTGAATTTTAATTTACTGACGTAGCTTTCATTTTACTTCATGTATTATTGTTACTGGCTTCTATTTAACTTACACTGTTCGTACGTAAGTATGTAATAATATTGTACTTAAGTTACCCGCTTGAAAATTTGCAAAACATGTCTGACTTAATAAGTCAATTTCAATAATTTTGCATTTTTGAGTTTATTTATGTTTTCCATAGTTTCTTACTAAGGTTACAAACTTATTAAGGTCACTTCGTAAAGATTATTATTATGATATGTTTATAAATGTAACTTTGTATGTTTAAGACCACTTTAATGTTAATATAACAAACATACTCCTGTAGTAACCTTGTTGAAATACATAAGTAATAGAAAGGCGGAATGAAATTGGTGGGTAGTAATTCTTTAGAACAATGGAAGAGATATGAAAAGGCAGGCAAGCACTTAATTGCTGAAACTCCGAGAAAGAAATTTAGTAACAAAAACCAAAACAATACCATAAAAAACAAGATTTCTTTAACACCCTTAGGGGCGGGGGTTCCGTACCTTAAATTGAAAAAAAGGAACTCATATAGTATCACTTGTGTGTTTGTCTGTCCGTCTGTCACAGCCGATTTGCTCCGAAACTATCAGTCCGATTGAGTTGAAATACGTAAGCCAGACGTGTAATGCAAATACATGAATTTTAAACATGGGGGGTTATTGGGGGGTAAATTAGAAAAATTTAAAGAGTATTATTTGAAAATTATATTGTGAGACATATCAAAATATAGCTCTTGTTATGATCATCTCGAATATATATTTTTTGATTTTTTTTCGAGACAGGCTTTGTACAATTTGCCACATTAGCCATACTCTATAGTAAAAAAGTAAGCAGACAAAAAGCAGATGCTGACAATGCTGTTTATAATTATAGCAAAGTAACGCCTGATTCAATAAATTATAATTAAGTATACCCTTGTCACTTCAGCCAAACTGAACAGCATCAACGCCATGTCTGAAATCGGCTGGGCTTTCACAATTTCTAGATAAATAGTCTGCCATCCCCCTTATCCCAACTAAAACTACTGGGCTCTCAAAAAATTGTCACCTGTCCCTTCAAATTTCGTCGCCATTCTACTAATGAAAATGAATTATAATCAACAAATTGGGAGAGGAAACAACTTTCAAGTTTTAACGAGGAAATCATAAACTTAACCAATCAGATGAAACAATGAGAATCTGGGACAAGTATAAACACAAATTTTGACTTCATGCTGTGAAACGTCTTGGATTGTCAAGATTGAAACTTTAGAATCGGCATCTAAATTAAATGTATTCAATATGTGACGGTTTCGAACTTGGAAGTTTCTTTAAAATAATAGGTAGGTAATATTGTATCTTGAACTAAGATAAACGAGAAATTCTTGCATATTTAGGAAACGGTTTTGCGATTTCTATGAAATTTGCTATGTAGGAGTTTTCAGGGGCGAATAATCGATCTAGGTTAGTCTTGGTTCTGACACAACATTTCATGGTTTTTGAGTAAAATGTCTGTAATATATATACGGATGGACGGGACGAAACTACAATACGTTAACTTTTAGTTTACCACTGACAGATGGCTTGCTTTCATTTCATTTCCAATTTTAACACCATACAAATAAAGTAGCTATTACAAAATCTGCAAACGTGGGTAACAGTATTCTAAAATTGGCCTTCTTTGTAGGTCGTTAAAGTTGAATATGGAATGAAGGCAAACCATCTGTCAGTGGTAAACTTTATGTAATTTTACTGTACAAAGGTTCCGCTTTTGGCATATTGGCTACGAAAAAACATACCTTGTTGAGTTTCTTGCCGGATTCTTCTCAACAGGGTTTTCCGAACCGGTGGTAGATCTTCGGCATTTATTCTTGCATCTTCAATTGAAGCCTAAACTGAATATTTTTTTGACTTTGACTTTGAAATCCTTTCAAAAAGTAATCCTTGAAGCCTTGAAGTACCTATCGTAGAGTTGCAGCAAGAAGGTTTTTAACGAAATCCAGAATTGGAACTAAAGACTAACTACAACACATTACGAGTTGTTAAGTTAGTATGTTATACTTGTATAAACTACTATTTTTAGATTAGTGGTATATTACATGTTCTTTTTTTGGAAGAGCGAGACCTCCCAACACAGGTACTTATATACCTACTGGGAAGCCTAAACCTTTGCCTCGTTTTGTAACCACTGTTTTTGGAAAAATAAATTATTGTTTATTGTTTATTGTTGTTTATTACGAGTACGTTATTGAGGGGTGTCATTAAAGTAAAACCTGTAATTGTTAACCCGGAATAAATGACAATAATGAACAATCATGAAACATGGTCTTTGACTGAGAATCAGAAATCCAGACTGGAGGTTCGCCATCGAGCGATGGACCGCAGCATGTTAGGCGTGAAGAGAATCAACCGTATTCGGGACACCACTTGACTCTGCTCTAGAACAAGAATAGCCGACGTGGGTAAAAAGACCGCCAAGCTCATATGAGATTGGGCCGAGCATGTGTACCGGATGCACCGTCAAAGGTGGGCGCACTCAGTTACGTGGTGGGTGCAGCACAACGATGACCGGTGGCGGGACGACCCGGACGTGGATTTAAACGATTGGCCAGATTTCGCTCAGCACAGAAAGCTAAGGAGGACCAGAGGGGAGGCCTATAACTTTGATAGTAGAAAAAAATTACAACCTGACAGTTAAAACCCTCATGTAATTGCCATAAAGGTTTGAATTATTAAGTAATGTCGTTCCCTCCGGGTCGTGCACTTACCGCACCCGTTATTGCGTCTTTGAATTTTGAGAGGAAATATTTTGCGTGACCCAATGTGATGATTAAATTCCAAAACTCCTGACAAAGGCCGAGCGTCAAACAGATACACATCTGGGGAATAATTAACGCGTTTGATAAAGTTTCCTATTGTCCCACTTCAATATTGAGTTTGAGTTAAGGAGCTCGTGACCATGTCAGATTCAGCATTCGGTTGGTGCAACCAAGGGTGTCGATGTCGTAAACGCGGACTTTAGATTTAATTTATAACTTTCTATGGCTTTGATGTTATTGAATGGCGGAAATGATCAACCAACTGACAGGAATTAAGCTGCTAACGCTGCTAAATTTAGAGACAAATATAGGAAAGGTGACGAAAATTTTGCACATTTTGAATAAAGCAAAGCTGATAGAGGCTGTTAGAGGCTAATAGAGATGAGGCTTTATCGGTTTAGTAGATTTTGAAAATTTCAAAGAATTAGATTTAATAAACCACATTTCTGATGAATTTTCGTCCCCTCACCCTCCGCAGTATCATTGTTATAGTATTAGTGGATGAATAAATTAGTACCTGGGTGACCGATAAGACCAAGTTTAATCGATTTTTCGTTCCCCGTGAACATCATCAAATTTCATCGAAATCACTGAAATAAATAAATATACAAGAATTGTTCGTTTAGAGTGGTTGACTGAATTGTAAACAAATTAGTTAAAACGTGAAAAATATGATAAAAATCCCGAGGTTTGATAATGCTGACTAGGTGACACCCTGCTGTCACCTCTATTGCTAATAACCTAAAATTAAAGATGACAACCACTCGGACAATGAACAGCACCCGGACGTCTAACTTATTACCCTTTTACCAGACTCCAATAAAAGGAATAATTTTTCATCGCTTGCATAATTTGTTTGATTTTGTTAATACAATAAGTAAACCATTTATTTTCAAAGAAAGAGTTTAATACAATCTGGCTATAATATACGCAAATACCCCGAGAGAACGCACTACAACTCGTACATACGTAAGCTCCTCCAATTTTACTTCTTATTTGACAAACTTTAATGAAAATCAGCAAATTCTTTTCTGCTCAAGACTTATAACGTTTTGTCCAACATAAGACAAGAGGCGTGCCCATTCATCCTCATGTAACTTTATCCCCAACATATTTCTATGAGATCTGTAGTGGACGTAAATAATCGTTACACTAATCCCAGCTTTGGCCCGCTTTATACCCCATTCACCACAATTAATAAGCTATAAAGACAGTCATTTTGTTTCCTTCAACCTAAGTCATCCATTAAGTTAATTCCCACAAATAACTTTATTGATACTTTGTTACATTGTGGACCGGATAGTATTGGAGTAGCCGAACGGGTACATCTAACACCTCTGGAGCAGCTAATGGTGATGTGCAGTTACGGAACATTGTCGAAGTATTCGAATCATTATCCTACTAATGTTGCAAATAAAAGTTTGCAAAGATGTATGGATGTTTATGTTTCTTACTCATTCATGCATTAACAACTTAACGGATAAGAAGAAACTTGGCGTATGATATACAAAGATCTGGATTGAGACATTGGATTCTTGATATCTAAGTAACGCGTTCCCGTGGGGTGGTATTTTAATATTAAACAATAGAGGGCGCTGTCATTAACGACGAAGTACCTCAGCTTTAAAAATGTAGTGTTAAATTACGAACGTTGTGCTTTGAAAATGTTACCGTAACCTTTTTTTAGGACAAATTCTAAGATTATAAATGTTTCTCGTGAAGGTATTTCCATTTCCAATGCAGGCGAAGAAGTAGTCAAATATAAATAAGAAGTTTCTCCAAACATAAAAGTAAAGTTATATTTTATCGACAAAGAGAAACTAAAATCAAGCATTGCGTAATGCTTAACACTTATTACTCTTGAGTATTTAGTATATTACCTGTGCTCTAACGTTTGGGCAATAAACATGAAATTAATCTACCGCAAGTTAGTAGACAAAATTAATTATGTATGTAGGTTTCAATTTGCAATAGGTCCACTTGGGAATTATTTGGTATAGCCTAACTTTGCTCTTGTCTTATGTTAATAGGTTTGTACTTCCCTTATTCAAGTTGTAATAATGGGATTGCCTAAAAAAAAATTAAAAATAGGTTTTATATTTTTTTGTGCACAAACGTCAAATGAAACAGTGTTTTTTTTTTCATCTATTTCACTAGCTTTTTCAAAATTAATTAAGTAGGTACTGAAATAGTTTGGTTTATGACGTCAGAGTTTAATCTAGTGCTCCCACACAGCTGCTTATTTCATAAATTTGTCTTTATGCGTATTTTGAGCACCGGCATTAATTTATTTTTTACCTGTGGTAAAGTGGGTAAACTGTCACTAGGGTCAATGCCATCATGTCAAAACAAAGGCACTGTTTGTGTCACTTGTGGGTCCAAATAAAACTCCGTAATCCACGCGCATATTGTGAATAATTCTATTCTTCACTGTATAAAGTACGACTTGGACTATCTACGTCATAGTTTTCTAAGTCAAATGAAGGTCATTGCTTATTTGTTATGTAATACATTCATTACATTATAATAAAATTAAATAACCAACGATTTAAAAAGCATTTATCTCGGAATGGTTTTTGATTTACTAAACATTGTAAAATAATAGACAACCCCAATAGGGATATTGACACCACCAATCAACTGACGTACTTTTAATGCGCTGTCAAAACACAACTCTCCACAGAGTTTGAACGGCAATAGCAACTTATGACGTCACTTGTTCCCCAACTCCATCAACTGACTATTTATGTTTTAAAGCAACAAAAAATCTAATTTTGCAGTTAATCGAAAATTAATCTGGTTTTGAGGGCTAAAATAAAGCCTTTTTTTACTGAAGTCGTGTCTTCGAATTATTTAATTAATGGTTTCAACATCCCTATTGTTTTGCGATGATTAGTCCCTGTTCATAACAGTAAACATTTGCACCGCACCACCATAGTTAGTTATGGAACAAGTATAACTATCAGTTCGTGGTTTAGCGGCGCGGAAACAACAAGTTTAAACGGACGTCCGGGGTGAGCGAGGAATGCGATGAAATAGGATTTTTTACTTAGCGGGTTGGAATTTCATTTGTAGAACCGGTGTTGTGACGGGGAGTGCGCTTTGTTGGAAATCTGTGGTTTGTTTACGATCAGACAGACCATCTCCATTTTACCAACGGGCATGGAAGGAGGGGGGAGCGTATTCTTCTTTGTGTAGGGGACAGCCACAGTGATGGACAAGCACTAATTATGGATTCTTTTTTCTGTAAACCCAATTTAAAGAAACGGACTCTACATACTCTTACGGATCTCCTCATTTTTGATTCAGTCATGCAGGGAAACCTTGAGCATAGCTTGTTCCATCGCTTTTTGGGTGACTGCGAGCTTCCCTAATACAGCACCCAGTACCTTGATACTCGTAATAAAATTCGAACTGATACGTTACACCATTGCTTCAATAGCTAACAGCTCTTAATTCCACTAATCCAAGTATCACGTCAGTTTGTTAAATCTAATTTAATCGTACAAACTTTGAAACCAAAACGGTAAATGTCTAGAAAACAAAGAATACGTAAATCCAGCATAACCCCCGGGCAGTGTAAATAAGCCCTTACAAGACCGAGCCTGTATCCAGCCTAACAAAACAAACTCAGTAGTCAACCGCTGGCTTTACACCTGTTGAACAAATACTGGCAAGCCAAAACCGACCTCAAGGCCTCATCATAAAACTATATTTCAAAGCACAATGGGTCTACGATTCCGATACTACGGACGAAATATAACTTCAGTCGAAATTAAACTTTAAGCCCTTAGGGCAGAGTTCGATTTTGGATAATAATGGCTTTATAATTAAGTGCTGAAATACATTTGGTACAAACATTAACGTGGTGTGGCTAACCTTTTATAAGTTGATTTGTTAAATTTGCAGTCGGACTTTCTCTACAGTTGATTCGGTGTAGGATTAAATTAATTAAGGAAAAGGAACGAAACTGAATGATTAGGCCATTTTAATTCGTTTAAGCGCATTGATCCTGTGGGACTCAATAATTGGCGTGGACTCGTGTAGTTTCCGTGGTTCAGTTAAACAAAGCGTTGAATTTAGTTCAATTTAATTAGCCCGGTTTGCTTCCAAATTAGAGTTAAAAGCGAATAAAGACGGCTCTACAAATAGATGACCGAATTTAGAAAAAAAAAGTTAGATAAGTAAGTAGAGTTGCCGAGTACAATAATTTGAAAGGAGAAGAAAAACATTGTAACGAATACTGCGAGAACTAACGAGAACATTAATCTTATCTTACAAAACAGACATATATCCGGGTAGGAGGACCATATGGTCCTTCGAACCGCTTTTTAATCAAAATGGCGCGAACTAATTACAACTATAACTACCTAGGGCTTAATAAATATTAATTCCCAAGTTCACGGCAACACGTATAATGTTTGAAGTTAATTACAAAGTTAAAAACGAAACATTTCGCGAGAGAAGCAAGTTCGGAACTTGAAACAATTAAGCGCAGGCTACGCGTTATCTGGCAGTTATCTAGAAGTTAATTTATACTAAAGTGTGATATACTGTAGCAATTTGCAACGCGCCAAGTTTTTTAAAGTTTATACTTAAAACACTGGTTTTTCATTAGTTTAAACCTCGCTGGCTCTGCTGAAAACCAGCGCCGTTGACAACGCTAGTCGTGCCAACGGCATTGCTGAGTGGAGAACATTTCGGCTTCACATCCTTATTTGCTTTTTTTTTTGTATTCTTTCTCATTTTGTAAATTATTTTTTGTTGTGATGTGTTGTCTGAATAAACGTTTTTCTATTCTATTCTATTCTATTCCAATACAAGGATATGCTGACGAACAAAAATAACGGGATGCTTTTCGTACAACTTTTTATAAAAAGTGTCCATTAGTTCATAATTGAAACAATTCCAAAAAAAGTTCATTAATATGGACCTCCGCAAAGTAAAGCCTGATTCAATAAATTAAGTCTCAATAAAATAAATTAATTAACTGTAACGTTATTTATTTCAAAATACACATAATAAGCAGTTTAGCACATTAATCAATTTAGGCAAAAAACTATTTAAACTTAAATTACAAAAAGTCAGCAAAAATGGTTAGTAACCAAAACAAAAATTGAAAACTATGTTAGTGCATAGAAAAAACCTATCAAACAACACCAAATAAACAATATACCCTAATCCTAAAAGAAGCGGAATTTACCCTAAATTAATGTCAACTGTATAAATTTCCATTTCTTACTCCCTTTGTTTGAGTTATAATGTTTTTTGGACTCACACGACTGATTTCTAACATGTGTTTGTGTTCTATTTGGTTTGGTGTATCCTAAAGTCAATAGTGGAAAATTAATTTCAAACAATGTAGCAACTGTTCTGCCTACGTTTGTTATTCAAAACCTTCAGACAATTATTTCCTGGATTTCAGTAACTGAATTATTATCAGAGTAGCCAAGTCTACAGCGCATCCCAGAAACTGATGATAATCCAACGACAGCTAATGTGGCTAAAATTACTAGGTTTTGAGCTCTGTAGAAAACAAAATATTTTTAGTGCCCTACTCTGGCAGTTTACTGTTCACATTCCAGGTCTCATTCCAGGGCTCGTCCAGGTCCTATTGTAGTTTAATAGAAATTGTTCATAAATTCTAGAGAAAATTATAGTATGTTACGTACCACTAACTACGTTAAAAAACGTTGCTATATCTTTATTCGAAAACTAAAAGCTTTTTTGCTGAAGGGGTGTTTTTACTCGGTTGAGGAATTTAAGGCACCAAATAAAATATGTGTAATGTAATCATTAGATCAAATGATAAATTGATTTTCGAAAATAATAATAGTGTAGAATATAATGTGTAATAGAAATTGACATAAAATGTGCAATATAAAACGATTATGTATAATATAGTAATTAATGAAATTAACAATAATAATAATTAGTAGACTTTTAATTGACATGTATATTAGTATAGCATTATCTGTGACATTCGTTTTTAACAATGTAGTACATATTTAATTAATTCTAGTGTTCAAACACAATGTATATTGTTTCTGAAATAAATAATAATAATTAATAATAATTAATAATTAAATTAATAATAATAAATGGGCGTATGTCTAGTGCACAGTGCCACTTTAGTGTAGTTTTTTTTTACGGCTACGCCCGTAGTTACAGCTTCAAAAATAAATTCACCGTGTAAAAACTGTACTGTTCAGAAATATTACACAAAAACTAGATTTCCAAAATTCTCACATTTCAAGGTTGTGTCATTTTAAATCAAGCTGCTGGTGGAAAAATTATTTTTTTGTATCCTATAGGTACCTATTACTAATTTTCACTAAACCTAACTAACTGTCTGTCTGTAATAAACTGATTTTATTTGGAATTTTATTTATTTTTAAAATTATGTACTTAGTTATTTTGAGAAGTAAACTCGTAGCAACCCTATCAGCTGTCGACGGATTATCGCCGGTGTCTGAGGCACCCTGTATATAAGTATTCCAAAAACTATCTCGAGTGTTAACTTGATAATAAGGTTACCTTTAAAGTTATTAGTTGGAAATTCACGCAATCTTAACAGCTTGATACTGTAGCTCTCAGTTAATTGCCTTTATACTGATTAAATAAGTTAAATTAATTATTATAAGTGACTCCATCGTGTTGAACATTGAAGAGCGCAAAATGTGTCATCATCATCATCTCGGCTTAACGATAACCTGGTAGGTACTGAGAAGAGGTCAAGTTATACCAGTTTCGGAAAACTATAATTTAAAAAAAGTAAAAATCCCCAACGCAATTTGGTAACACTCATGCTTGAATAATAAAGTAAACGGCCATTCCATTATGCGTCTAAGATTCCTTCCGCAGCTAACGAAAGAGCTGATAGCTTTAAAACAGCTGAACCGATTTTGATGAAACATGTCTAAGAACCATTGCCAAGAAACCTGCTTTCAAATAAAAAAACGGCATGTAAATCGCTTCACCCATTTAAGAGTTATGATGCCACACACACACATATAGCGGTCAAACTTATACAACCCCTCTTTTTACGTCGGGGGTTAAAAAAAGAAGAAGAAATCCATGTCAATTAGTTATCGACGTGTACTGCCTTTTCGGCGAATTATTTTTCGCAAACTGATTCATTTGGCAAATGTTTCATTTCCTAAATGTTATTTGGGTCAATCAACTTTTTTTTGTCAACGATTTTCTGCAACTTTCTATGAAAACCGAAATAATTAAAAAAATAATTATTTTTCCTTATTTAATACTATACGTATACTTTTCAAAACGCTAGATTTTTGTAGTCAATAACGGTATAATTGCCACTTCGATCAACAATACAACACACAAAGTTGCCATATTGATTTTATTTTGTTTAGCTTCTATTTCGTTGGTGACCCAGGGGACAATGATGTCCCCGAAATTTGTATGGAAATAGTGGTATGTCCGGTGTCACCGGATTTTTTCATAAAAATACTTATTTTTTTTGGTTTTCACATATGCACTATGATAAACATTTTATCTAGTTACTACAAAATCATGGTTTCACTAACCAGAGATTACAGAGTTACTTGTAAAGGAGTAAATAGAAGAAAACAAAAAAAAGTTGATTGGCCCATTTTTTTCTGAAACTGTAAACTATTCAGGATATATTTCAGGACTATCCTGTAGGTTAGGTTAGGTTAGGTTTGTTTTATAACAATCCTGAAAAGTATACAGTTTCAGAAAAAATAAACATTTGGGAAACTAAACATTTGCCAAATGAATCATTTTGCGAAAAGTTTTTTGCCGAAACATTAGTAAACCAGTTATCGATAATAGAGTTTTTAGTATTAGATATTTCCGAAAAAACCGTCTATTATTACCATGTTATCGTTGAGTTTTGGCACTACCTGTAGAAAGAATTTCTTTAAAACCTTAATATTGTATCAGGTGAAAATTTTAAGTAAGTAGGTAGTATGTAGTAGTAACGTGTCTGTATAAACAAATTGGCGTTTCAAATTAGAAAACCGGCCAAGTGCGACTCTGACTCGCGCACGACGGGTTCCGTACCATTATCTATAAAAACGGCAAAAAAATCATGTCTATTATATGGGAGCTCCTCTTAAATATTTGTTTTATTTTAATTTTTAAAGTGAATATATAACTAAATATTCTGTGAATATTTTAAGCGTCTACCTGTTGCCGTTATCAATATCGAGCAAAAACGAGGAAAAAATCACGTTTGTTGTATGGGAGCCGCTCAAATTTTTTTTTAGTATTTGTTTTTATAGTGGCAACTGAAATACTCACTCACTCTTTGTGAGTTTCAGTATCAAGTTTGGAAACAGTGATGAAAATGATGATTGTATCCCATGAATTAGTGTTTACCCCTTGAGCTTTCAATTTGTTCAGACATTCAATGGTAGTATCTAGAAGCTCTCGAATCGATTTGGCAGTTGCTGTACTTATTTTCTTCTGATTGATTATCCTGTTCAGGATCGAATTGATAATGATGCGTTTGTTGTTGTATCTGCCTTGTAACATATTCCATGCTAAGTCGTAGTTGTTGTCAGTGATTGGAAAATGTTTCAGAAGATGTTCTGGTTCCCCTGACAAACAACTCTTCAAGTAATGCAGTTTCTGAACATTTCCTAGACTTGACTTCTTGTGGATGAGTGATACAAATAGATCATGAAATGATGTCCAGTCTTGGTAATTGCCGGTAAATTGTGGAATGTTAATTTCTGGTAGTTTTATCTCTTCACTCTGACTCCTCCCGCTCGAAATTTGTGCAGTGTCGTCTAACATGTCTGTCATCTCCGCTTTTAGGTTAATGTAAAATTCCTCGTATGCAGAATAATAATCATTCGTAAAATATGCTAGGTTTTCCATGTCTTCTTTATTTATAGTTTTGATTATAACTCGGTTTGTTTCTACGAAATTCTTCCAATATTGTTCTAAAATTTCCTTTCTGGCTTTGACGTAACCTCTTGTCAATCTAGCTTTTCCTGTTTTTTTGAAATTTATTTGCATTTTTTGAATGATCCCCATCGCCTGTTCCTGTTCTGCTATAAGTCCCAATAGTTCTTTGTTCATCTTGAAGCCTTCTTTTCTGAACACGTTAATTTTGAAAATTTTTACAAGTCCATAAAATAAATCGCGAAAAAATTACAAGTCCCAGAATTGTTCAAATTTTGTCTAAGTCCATAGAATAAACCATACAAATATCACTGCAATTTTTATAAGTCCATAGAAAGAATTTTGAAAATTTTACAAGTGTTTTTAAATTTTGAGTTGTGAATTTACTAAGTCCATAGAATAAGATTCCGAAATTTTACAAGTCTTTGACAGCTACGATTTTCCCGCTAAGTTCGATTCACTGACACTGACACCTCACTTCACAGTACTTACGGTTTTAAGGTCCACTTTTGCACTTACACTTCACTCACTACTCACTATCACTGTCACTGTTACTTATCCGGCTCGAAGGACCACTTTGTTTACATCAAACACCGTTGCTATGCCAATCCGTTTTTAATTTCAAGTACGTACAATTCTTATAGATTCCCTAACAGTCAAACGTTATCTAGTTTTTCATAGGGACAGCGACATCTCTCGGTCAATAAAGTAAAAAGCGTCCAAAACACATCATCTGTGAAAATTTCAACTGTCTAGCTATCACGGTTCATGAGACTATCCTTTTTAACCCTCTGGGTACGGAACCCTATATTACTTAAGCTCCATCTTTCTATTCTTTGCACTAACTACATACTTTAGGTCTTTTATTTCGGTTTTTCACATGTACAGGGTGTCTAGCAGTAATATTATGTTTTGTTACTTTTTCTATCGTGCGTTAGATGGCGCTGTACGGACAATCGGGCCAGCTGAATCGCGCTGTTAAGATTTTTCCTGGACAGTATCTATAGTGTGTCAAAATTAAATAAATTGTCTTTCGAAGAGCAACGTCGTATTATTTACACCTAAGGCGGAGAATGAACACAGGGTTTTCAGGTCGATACAACGTGTTTTAAAATAAATCGTTGGTGTTCATTCATAGAAAGTTTAGTGTTGTATTTAGGACTTGCGAAAATAGCATAAACCTTAAAAAAACGTAAGCACCCACATTTTGAAGATGGATCATAATCCTGTGAAATTTTAATAAAAATGTCACTATCTCCTACAAAAACCCTACTCAATATGGAAAGAAAATAGAATCACAAGTAGATTCGACATGTCAGAGTGCCAGGATATTTTAGTGACGTATAGAATCGACTCACAAGGGAGCCACAGGCAAGCAGAGCGAGGATATTGAAACCCGCCTATAATAAGGTTGTAATAGAAAAAGTTGTCTTAAAAAGGTATGTAAGAAGTTAGATTGGGGATAGTATATTTGGATATTGTTGAAATTGTTAGGAGTTTGAGAAGTTTATGATGCATCCTACTACACACACACACGTAATACACGTTTACAATGAATTTGGCGTTGCCCGCGACGCCGTCTATGAAAAATTTTATCCAGGATTGTCCAGGATAAAAATAACCTATGTCCTTCACACTGGTTTCTCTGGCCCATCACACGCGACCGGCGGCGTCTGGATGTGCGTCGCACGCTGTGCCCACACGCCATCGGTCGCGGGTGCGTTACGTTTCAGAGAAACCACCCTCAAACATTCCCGAACAAAACATTCGAACGTCGTCGGTCGCACAGACGCGTCGGTCACCGGTCGCCGGCGGCGGTTGGTCAAAGAAACCAGGGCATTTGAAAAGATTTCATATTTCTAAGACTATAATTTGATTCGGTCTCTGTATTCTATTTGAAAAGAGAAAGACGCTGATAGTTTTAAATTTTCACTAGGATTATTAATTGTTTTTTTACATTTTTTTAAGATGTGCTATTCTAAAAGGGCATAACTCCAAAACTACCACACAATAGATCCATTACTTTTGTCTAGTCTCTAATAAAAAAAAGTGATGACGTAAGTCTGACGTTGAGGTTGTTATCTAATTTAAAATTATTACAGCTCTTTTTTCTGGTGAAAAAGGCAAAGGAAACATATCTATTAAATAAATAAATAAATATTAGGGGACAATCTTACACAAATCGACCTAGTCCCAAACTAAGCAAAGCTTGTACTATGGGTACTAGACGACGATAAACATACTTATATAGATAAATAAATACTTAAATACATAGAAAACATCCATTAACTCAGGAACAAATATTCGTGCTCATCACACAAATAAATGCCCTTACCGGGATTTGAACCCAGGACCTCTTGCTTCGTAGGCAGGGTCACTACCAACTAGGCTAAAGCGGTCGTTAATTCTGTGGTAGTATTGGTAAATTCAGATAATATTTTTTTAATATCTTGTATTTTTTTAAGTATGGAGAAATAAATTATAATTTTTAATTTTTCCGCGTTTAGGAGGCAAAACTCTTTCGATTCGTGTAGTAATTTTCAGGTGTCAAAAAAATGAAATCTCCTCAATTGGTTCAGCGGTTTAAGCGTAAAGACTTAACAAACAGACAGACGGAGTTAATTTCGTGTTTATAATATTAGGAAGGAATAGCTGTTGTCCACGACTATCGATATTGGACTTATCGATATCCATATTCATATAAGTACCTACACTGACGAGCAAAAATAAAGGGTCGGTTGCAAAAATGACGATAACTACAAAACCCGCTGTGATAGCTTCTTCGAGTAAAATGAGTTTAATAAAGAGTTTTATTCTCAATTCAACTTTTTCCTGTTAAGAATAAAACTCTTTACTAAACTCACTTTACTCGAAGAAGCTATCACAGCGGGTTTTGTAGTTATCGTCATTTTTGTAACCGACCCTTTATTTTTGCTCATCAGTGTATAAATATGCATACTTACAGGGTGTATCCGGTAACACGATCAATAAATTAGATTATACAATATTATTAACGACCGCTTTAGCCTAGTTGGTAGTGACCCTGCCTACGAAGCAAGAGGTCCTGGGTTCAAATCCCGGTAAGGGCATTTATTTGTGTGATGAGCACGAATTATTTGTTCCTGAGTTAATGGATGTTTTCTATGTATTTAAGTATTTATTTATCTATATAAGTATGTATATCGTCGTCTAGTACCCATAGTACAAGCTTTGCTTATTTTGGGACTAGGTCGATTTGTGTAAGATTGTCCCCTAATATTTATTTATTTATTTATATTCATTTATAATATTAGTTTATAATACTAGACAAGCCATTGCATTCCTTCCGTGGAACCCCAATTGCATTGTCATCAAAATTACGCATGTATAATGCGACCACTAGAAATGATTTTATTACCGACTGAAAGATACCGAGATAGGGGAAATTAAATAAAAGCTTGTAAAATCAATCGCTATTTCTTCACACTCATCCAACCCGTTTAAACGTTTCGGTCATCTCAAGTATATAGAACCTAGGGTAATGCCCCATTAGGACTCTTTCGGAACGTGACAATTAAATAGAACGCCAACTGACTACCTGACTACCCTACAATTTGATAATCCCGTGTAAAGTAAATAATACAAGTAATCTCCCATTATTTATTCCCGCCGCGCACTCGCCAAATGGAGTTTCAAGTAAATCGGGTTATGTCATTTGCGATTTTCATTTTCGCTTTGGAATAATCTTAAAAGCATTTATACCTAGACATTGTGAGATTTTCTTTTTAAAGAACTTAGATTTTGATATTTTCATGAAGCTAATTGATGTGGAAAGTCTAATATTTTTCTGGAAAATTCGACGGGATTGTCGTTACAATGAGTAAGCTTGATGAGACTGCACACCGAATTCCCTAGAAGATACGATTTCAAGTTGTATTTTATTTAATCCAGAGAGCCATGTTGTAGCTAGCCGCTGCATCACGAGTGGGCTGGCTCGTCCGGAGCAGTACCACAGAACACCGGTGTGGAGCAGCAGTACTCCTGCTACGTTTCGTACGGTCAGTGAGAGCGCCGGGAGCCCAATAACTCTCCCTCTCCCCTATTCCCTCTCCTTTTTTAAAGGCCGGCAACAGATCAGTGACTCCCTCTCATAATAAAAAAAATGTAAAATTAAAAAATAATAGCGCTCAAAAATTCCCAAAAAATCAATGATGCAAGCCTTAGGTTCAAACCCACGATCCATGGCTTGAGAAAACTAAGCTACCACAGCTTTTTAGGTTTCCGTTCCTTTAGGGTGGCAATGGGATTCTATTACTGAGATTCCGCTGTCTGTCTGTACGTCCCTCCGTCTGTCTGTCACATGTCTCTATCTCTTGAACTGTATTATAATAGCTACACTTAAAATTACCACCGATTATGTTTTACTGTGGCCACTACAACAACAAATAAATACTAAAAAAGTAAAAAAATTAAAGGAGTCATACGTGTTTTATTCAGCGTTTTTAACAGGATCTTTATAATTTTTTTGCGAAACTATTTTCAAAGCATTGTACCTAATCCTTCCATGTACGAGTCCAACTCGTACTAGTTTTTTTTACCATACGTTACGATACCGTTCATAAATATTTTATTGAATACTGTATTAAGATTCTCACGTGTTTGACGAAAATATCGTTTCTCGATACAATTTGTAACTATGCCAATAAACTAATAGTTCTGCAGATGGCAGCTTCGAATATAGTTCAACGGATAAGCGCCCGAATAGATAAATCTACTTTTCGATTTCGTGAGATATGTTTCCACGTATTATGTTTCAAACACAGATAAAGATAAGGGACTATTTTAGTACCTATTGTATTCACTGACATTTACTAATACACTTAGAATATTTATGCACTAGATAGAGTGTCAGTAGCAAACATTGCGATACAAACCGTCCAAAAATCTATTTGACAGCTTCATATTACGATCGCGTTACGTCATCCAAACTGAAGGGAGGCAAATGACATATAAGCCAACAGTTGGCTTATATTTTTCGGGTCGTTTTCATGCCGGTGAAGCTTTATCTAGTGTATAAATAATCTAAGGTAATACAAAACAAAGGTAAACGAGTAGCTTCCGGAGTGTTTGGTTAGTGATAGAAAAAACAAGTCAAACAGATGGTTTTTCCCTCGATCACAGCTTAAATAACTGTTATTAACTTAATTTATTGAATCAGGCGTTCTTTGCAGATGTCCATATCAATGATCTGAAGCAATTTGCTCACCCGCGACCTTTCGATAGTTACTTTTATGCGAGAAATGTGTATCGTAAGGTCGCAGGTGAGCAAAGATAATAGGGATGTTGACACCACCAATAAACTGACGTAATTTTTATGAGCTGTCAAAACAAAACACATCCTCCCATAGAGTTTGAATGGCAATAGCAACTTATGACGTCACTTGTTCGCCCACTCAATCAACTAACTATTTATTTGTTTTAAAGCAACAAAAAAATCTAATTTTGCAGTTAATCGAAAATTAATCTGGTTTGTTTTCGAGGCTAAAATAAAGAGAGAGAGAGAGAGAGAGAGAGAGAGAGAGAGAGAGAGAGAGAGATGTTAATTGTTTTGTCTGATACGGGAGTGTGTGGGTGGCATAAAATTTTTAGTCATAATGTAATGTTGTTGTAATTTTTGTTTGACATAATTTTTTTCCGGTTAAACTGTAAATTTTTCAGTGATTTTTAAATGGTCACCTATAGAACTTTATAGGTTAGGTTTATTCAATTACAATTCTGTACAATTACTGGATTCAGAGTAAAAAGAGTTAAGTATTAATAACAATACATTATGACAAACATTACATCATGACATTTGGGGACGTCTATGTTTTTGTAATATATATAAATCGAAAACTATTTCGAGATAAATGCTTTTTAAATTGTTTTCTGTAGTTTTAAATTCTTAATATAATGTAATTCATTTATTACATATCAAATAATAAATGACCTTCATTTGAAATTGATATTTATGTCTTGAAATATAAGTTGTGCTTTATTTTTGTGATGATGACTTGGCAGCACCTACAATGAAGGAAGAAAACGCTCGCCGCCGTTCGCGAGTAGTCGTGGCTGGCCGCTTCGGAAGTAACCTCTATCAAATTTAACGAACGAAGGTTCAAAGGTTTCATGAAACGTCAATTGTTACTAACAATTGCCTGTTACGCGGAAGTTGAACCAATTCGCTTGATTGACTCAAATTATATTAACTTGGAATAGTTCCGTGACCTGCCAATAGTTTTATAAGTCAATTCTTTATTTTTAGAGTTCCGTACTTTGAAAGATAAAAGAACCCTTGAAGGATCCCTTCGTTGTTCGGTTGCTGGTCTTTTAAGAAATAATAATGTAAACACTGATGATGGGGCCAAAAGGTTCCCGGATGGCATCCAGAGACCTGAAGACGCAGTATGGGTAAGACTCTTATGATGGACCTGGTTAAGTTTGCGGGAACGCGTTATCACTACATAGTATAAAACAAAGTCGCTTCTCGCTGTCTGTCCCTATGGGTGTGTATTACATTACCGAAGTACGAAGGACCGAATGTATTAAAACATCGAATGGGTCAAAAGACCGACACGATTTTTTTCTGAAACCGTAAACTTCTAAGAATTTATCAAAACGGCATCATACAAAACCCATTAGGTTAGGTTAGGTTTGTTTTATAACAATCTTAAAAATTAACGGTTTCAGAAAAAAATCGTGTCGGTCTTTTGACCCATTCGATGTTTTAATACATTCGGTCTTTCGTACTTCGGCATTGTAATACATACCCGTCCCTATGTATGCTTAGATCTTTAAAACTACGCAACGGATTTTGATGATATATTTTTTTTAATAGATAGAGTGATTCAAGAGAATGGTTTATATGCATAAAACATGCATAATATAGTTGCACACGTGCGAAGCCGGGGCGGGTCGCCAGATACGGCGCAGGACCATTCTGTTTGGCGAACTTTGGGGAGGCCTATGTTCAGCAGTGGGCGTCTTTCGGCTGAAATGATGATGATGATAAACACTTTAAAAAGGTGATAGGTATATTTTGATGGCGGAGCGGCTCTTTCTTACATACTAGATAAGCTCAGGAAAAAAAATGGCTTCATTGTGATAGTGATAGTAATAAGTGCTCGTGCTTTAATAATAATAATAATCATTTATTTTGAACACATGTCCATATATATGTGGTTAATATACAATTACATTTACAATTATAATAATAAATATTAAATTTCACACTTCTACAGGGTTATTTGTAATTCACTGACATCCTCTTAACCCTGAATTCCTATCCCTCAAACAAATGTTTTTAGTTTTACGAATTTTTAAAATGAAGCAATTTTTTTCCCATACAAATAAATAATAATAAATAAATACTTCTAACACAAATTCGTACTCTATGATTTTTACGATACGCGGTCGTGGCGGGCAATGAATGAATGACTTACACGGCACAGAGTATCGTAAAAATAAGAGGTAGTCTCAAATTTTCAAAACGTTATACAACCAAAAATATTAAGTTATGACAAAAGCTGTAAAACAAAAAACATTTGTTTAAGTGGTAGGAGTTTAGGGTTAAAAGGATGCTAGTGAATAACAAATAACCCTGTATATCTAATGTTAGTAACAGAGTGCCAATTACATAATAATAATATAATAATAAAAAAAAAATCAAAAATAATGGCCAAAATCGGCCAGTGCCGCCAGGATGCTGTTGGCGCTGCCGCGCACGCGACGCTTTAGCGACGCCGCCCTGTTGCGCAAGATTGCATGGAAACTAGACACGCGTGCCTCTGCGAACATGCCTGACGCGCTAAAAAACCGCGGCAGCCCCATCAGCATCCTGAAAGCATTATTATACTGCACTCGGAGCGCACTTGCTGCCCTCTGTGTATAACGGACCCATAGACCGCACGCGGCACGCGTAAAAGGACTGGCAGAATGCCTTAAACAGAAATAAAATAATAATAACTAAGAATAGTATAATAATGAAAATAAACGGATCACTCACGTCTTAAAACGAGTTTAACTCGTCATGTTTCAGGCTAATTCGTAGCCCTTCCTCTCGGAGTCGCACGTCACGGCGGCTGCCAAACGCGCACTGGCCCCTATTGTGGTGCTTGGTGCGCGTTTGGCAGCCGCCGTGACGTGCGACTCCGAGAGGAAGGGCTACGAATTAGCCCGAAACATGTCGAGTTAAACTCGTTTTAAGACGTGAGTGATCCGTTTATTTTCATTATGAGTGAGTCTCACGGTAGTTTCATGTTTAATAGTATAATAGTAATAACTTCGCCTGACATTTCTATTCCTTTTAAGAATGTCAAGAATCCCGTCAACGGCTGTAGAGGTATGTTATGAACTAAAAAAGTTAGTTTTGATTTTTGAGATTTGACTGTACGGAGCCCTCGGTGCGCGAGTCCATTTGGCACTTGACCAGTGTGAATTTTTCAGTAAGTAAGATTTTGTCAAGTCGTAATTTTTTTATGGCTTTAAGTAGCTTTTTGATGATCACGAAGAAATGCAAAAAAACAAATTTATTAATGGGGATGATTTTTCTAATTATCATAATACTAAATGTAGTAACGATGACGAAGGTCCGATTGTTTGTTTATTGCATTTTAATCTTGACTAGGTACGAGGAAAGAAGATTTTCGGAAAAGCGATGACGGAAATTGCAAAGATTTTATAAGAAGTAGAAGTAAAATTTACACAAAAGAATTGACAGGTATCGAGTGAAATTAGTAAACGAAACCCTAATGTGGGAGCGCTTAACACCTTTGCTGAGGTATCGGGTCGATATGACCTGATATTTATGTATGGTTAAATTGAAAGTTAAACTAATTGCCGCAACGAACGTGAACGGTTTACTATTTAATCGCATTTTTTTGGCATTTTCAAGGTATAGTCGTCGAAAACATTCCTTTACCACCCTAAAGTTCAATGTCTCTTGTACGATTGAAAACATTAAATACCATTTTCACGTACAAGGTCAACGTGACAATCAGCCGGAATATTTTTATTCTGATGTAGCAACTGTCACGGAAAATGGTAAAACACTTACTTGGTCGACTATACCTAAATTACGAGTACACCAATCGTGTCCATATTGTTGAATGTCATAATGTATTGTTATTCATAACTCTTTTTACTCTGAATCCAGTAATAGTACAGAATTGTTATAAAATAAACTTAACCTATTTAACCTATAGAGTTTTACAGGACCACCATTTAGAAATTTCAGAAAAATTTACGTTTTCAATGAGATTTTTTTATGACTAACAAAAATTATGACAAACATTACATTGTGACTAAAAATTTTATGCCACCAGACACGCTCCCATCCCAACCCCTCATTCACTTTTGCTGTTGACAACATATTAAAGTTAAATATGCCAATGTATCATTTCCCGTCGCACGTGTCGATTTCCGTTTCACTCTATCGTTGTTTGTGTAACTAAAGCAAAGACCGTGTAAAGGATATTTGCCATTTGGCCCGTTTGTTTACACCTACGTAGTATGTATTTTTTTCGCAGCTTAGCCGCCGCACGCTTTTTCGGGGGAGTTACCTTTTTCTTTCTTTTAGAGCATCGCTGGAAGCCACGATGAATCGAAAAATCTGATCAGATGCAAATAAGTGACATGGATTTTTATAGTAAAAAATACGGGTAATCCGTAACCCTTCTTCTCGGAGTCACACGTCGCGGCGGCTGCCAAACGCAAATATAAAATCTAAACTAGATCATAGAGGTGAGTTATCCGTATTTTTTCACTATGAATGAGTCTCACGGTAGTTTTATGTTCATGGGTTTTTATTCTTACTTTTTACCAAATGACGAAAGAGGGTTATGTTTTTCGAGCGTAATCTTTTATGTACGTGTCATTCTTTGGTAAGCCCTGCAGCCTAAACGGCTGAATGGATTAAAGTGTGAGGTGTCGTAGGTTTGTCTCAGTTGCGAGAGTGACATCTGGTAAATATTTTGCTGCAAATCCACACACATGACACAGGAAACATGGATTTCCGATACTATTTATACGATTTCGAAATTACCTGTTGAATTTAAGATGAAGTGTAAATACTACGACAAATGTTGATGTGTCTTGAGTTGTTGTAAATAAATGTATTATCTTTCTTTCAAATAAATGAATTTTTTATGTATTTTTCATTTATGTTTATCGAATTCTTTTGACGATTTTATTGTGAATTCTTTATATTTGAGACATTTGGAATGCAGAATATAATTGTAATTTTCAATCTGAAATAAATGAATCTATCTATCTATCTATCTATCTATCTAATCTATCTATCTAAACATGGAGGTCACGGTAGGTACTTTTGGTACGGTACTATTTCTATCAAGTCGGGTTTTTTCTTAAAACAGACCTATAAATGTTTGTGCAGAACTATTATACCTTGGCCTCTCGTCCGTTATCAGATTATCGTTGAGTTTTGGGGTACTCTGTATAAATTTACTACCTCATCATCATCAGCCTATATTCGTCCACTGCTGGACATAGGCCTCTCCCATGGCACGCCACTGAGCACGATCCTCGGCCACTCTCATCCAGCTCTTACCAGCCGCCTTGCGAAGATCATTGCTCCACCGAGTCTGAGGACGTCCCACGCTACGTTTGCCGATCCGTGGTCTCCACTCAAGAACTCGTCTACCCCAACGGTTATCGGTTCTTCGGGTTATATGGCCTGCCCATTGCCACTTCAACGTGCTAATGCGGTGGGCTATGTCGATAACTTTGGTTCTCTGTCGGATCACTTCGTTACGAATTCGATCTTTTAGAGAAACTCCGAGCATAGCCCTTTTCATAGCACGTTGAGCAACTTTAAATTTGTGGACCTGCCCTACAGTGAGTGTCCATGTTTCGGCACCGTATGTCATGACGGGTAGGACGCACTGATTGAAGACTTTCGCCTTAATTTACTACCTACCTACGCAAAATTATTAAATCCCAGATATAAATTAGATATCTCATAAATTACCGAGAATTCTCAGCTGTCATGGCCGATGTTTTATTTTGAAAGCTCGGTTTAACCGGAAAATCCAGTTAGGAAAGTGTCAGAAGCCATTCGTCCGGGATTTTTGGCTTTCCACAAAAAATTGGGGATGGAATTAATTTTACAGGTTACGGAAATTGAAGGTGACCTGAGCCCGCTTTGCTCATGTTTTAAATTATAGGAAAAGCTGATTCTATTTTAAGACAATTTCTTTGGTTATTTGCTTGTTATTTTGTTTTGGATTAGGGATTACGAGAGTAACAATAGCCGAAGAGACTAATCGCTACAGAATAGAACATGAGGAGAGGTTAAATATTCATCCCAACCATACACATGCTGCTTAACCAAGGCACAACCAAAAGACTGAAGCGGGCACATGCATGTGCTCCCTGAATAAATGAGGACAAGGCATTGGCCCTGCTCCTCTGGAAAGATTCATCGCTTTCAAACTATCTATTTAATTATAGTCTGTCAAACTGATTGTAGATGAAAGAAAAAAAAGATTGTTTCATCGAGGTTTATTGGATGCGTTAAAATATCAAAATTATTTAAATTGTTGATAACTCACTGCAAAAGCCATATCAAAGCCTGGCCTAATTTGATAAGGTTGAATGGTATAGGTAGATACAATTAAACTGATCAGGTGTTGCCATTATGCTATCTCAAAAGTGCCACGAGAATTCCAGCCTCTAGGCATGACTTTAGTACTTTCCAAAGGGCGTCAAATTCGTTGGTATGACTCTGCCTAAAACAAACAATCAGACAGACACCTTATTCTTTTATAACTAACTAGCTAGGTAGGTGCTACACCAGAAGCAGGACGTGAAAAATTTTGCAAGTAAATCCGGAGCAAAAAACCTAAAAAGAACCTATAAAGAATTATTTAAAAAGAACCCATTTAGTCTCTTCTTGAAAAGCAGTGCAGTAATGAAAGAGAAGCGTGTGTTCAATTTACAGTTACCGGACAACCAACTGTAGTTATAGCATAATGAACTACGAAACTGTTTAAAAGAGTTAATTAAGGAAGAGTAATTTAGCATTACAAACAAAGGGTTTTAAGGACCTGCCGAGATTTTCGCGCTAATATATTTTGGGTGGCCGATTTCGGGCGTGGGGGAGGCACGATGGCTCAAAATAGGTTGGTTGGACTGCGCGTGTTTTTGGGTATTTTCATCTTATTAAACAAAACATTTTTTAAAAATGTAGCAAAACTACGCCCTAGAAAACATCTTGTTTTATTAACATTCAAAAAGTCATGACCTTCCGTGCAGTATTAGCGTCGTACTACGATTTTTTTTATTTTTTAGAGCCGACTTTGGTTTTTTTTCAATCGAGCGATCTTTAAGTAATCGTGTTTCGATAAACACTTGTCATTAGAGTGAATCCTACAAATATATTTCACATGAATTTCAAGACTATAGCTTTACTTGTAATGATACAGCACGAGATTAAATGAATGCTATAATTGCGCCAAAAACACGGTAGGGCCTTAAGGAAGAGTAATTTAGCATTACAAAGAAAAGATTTCAAGAAAGCATTTGGTTACCTACTTCAAAAGTGTAGTCAACCCGCGGGGAATCGGGCTGTTAGTACCCTTCGCCACTAGTACACGCTATAGATAGACAACATCATGCAAGCGTGACGGTTCAATATGCCACACTTGTAGCCCCGAGCAAAACATGCAAGACATCGAGTGGGAGGAAGGATCAAATAAAAAGACTTGTTAATATGCTGATATGGAGGAACGGAAGGTTTCTTAGGACCCAAAAACGACAAGCATGATACGGGTGAAGTGAATCTGCGATGACGTCATGAAGATTTTTATGACGTTTAATGTGAATGCCCTTTCTCTGGCAAATTAAAAATATGGCTTGGGTTCTACAGAAGTTTTGAGATCTCTGCGATATGCAATCTGTGGATTTAAGACGCTGTCAACACCAACGTCGGCGCACACTGTCTATTTGTATCGGAGTAAACGAGATGCCGCTATTACTGGGCAGCCGGGTATATTGAAATTTATCGGGCAAATATTGAATTAAAAAAAAACTGTGGATTATTAGTAAAATATGACTCGTTAGCGGTTTAGGTATGAATATGTTGACTTCATGTTTTTAATTGCAGACGCATACGCCAAAAAAATAAAGACATAGAACCGTTTAATGATGATTTTAAGACCTATCTTTGCAATTATTTTCTATCGAGCCGATTTCGTCCAATTATGTATCGAGTTCGTCCACGGTCTTTGAAATATGATGAATATTAACATATAATTTTTTTGATGTGCTAGAACAAACAGTTTTTCTTAAAAAACTGTTTAAATGACATCAATTTCAACAAAATTAGGTGTTGTCAGCCTCTTAAATCCTCGGAAAGTTGCCAGCGTCAATTTAAATAATTAAAACTATTAACTCTATCATCCCTCTACTTACCTATTATGAGTGTTGTATGTTTGTGAACACTGACCCAGACCTATTTTAAAGGAGAAAAGTGGTACAAGGATTCAGCCTTCTTCCTGGAAGCTCTGGTGGCCATTTTGAAATTTCAAACTAGTGTTATGAAAAATACTGTCATAACGAAGGCTCCAAAGTTATCTAGTAATATGAAAAAGAAGAGCCCGAGTCAATTTAAATTACTGTTGTTTAAACTGCTTGTGGAGAAATGTTATTACGACATTATAGATTACGTTTGCAATTGTGATATTAACATTGATTTCATTTTAGTTGGCTTTTGTTTTAGCGGAGATGGAGCGTTTGAGAGAAGTTCAAGACAAGAGGAGGCCTTTGCCCAGCAGTGGGATACAAAACAAGGCTAATTAAAAAAACTCACATATTTATTATTACACTTGACTTTTGAAATTTAACTCTATTTTATTTGTATTTGTTTTTATTTAATTGGGATTTATATGGAACTAATTTTAATATTTTTAACCCCCGACACAAAAAGAGGGGTGTTATAAAGTTTGACCGATATGTGTGTGTGTGTGTGTGTGTGTGTGTGTGTGTGTGTGTGTGTGTGTGTGTCTGTTTGTCTGTCTGTGGCATCATAGCTCTTAAACGGGTGAACCGATTTTGCTGCGGTTTTTTTTATTTGTAAGCAAGTTTCTTTTCGATGGTTTTTTGACGTGTTTCATCAAAATCGGTTCAAGCGTTTCTAAGTTCTCTTTTGTTAACTGCAGGATCTAAGATGCCTAATGGGCATTAACTTTATTTTCAAACATATGTGCGACCAAATTGTTTGTGTTTTTATTTTTTTAATTTATAGTTATTCATTTAGTTCCCTACTTTTTAGCTGCTTTAATTTGTCTATATGCGTATGTAGAGCACCGGCATTAATTTATTTTTTACCTGTGGTGAAGTGGTAAACGGTCACTAGTGCCAATGTCATCGTGTCAAAACAAAGGCACTGTCAAAGTGATAGGTGTCATTCGATTTGTAGCATTCGAACATGGCGGATGTAGAGAGTATATAATTTTGGTATTTCTGTTTCTTTGGCTAGTTGAAGTATAATTTTGATAGTGTTTTATGCGGCGATCAACCTTAATTAACAATGATCACAAAATTCTATATTGCTCTCGTGTCTGTTTTTTTTTAATACGCAAGTTGTCTCCACGTGGTTTCTGGAATTTTGCTATCAAGTTGCAGAAACTACAATCACCATACAACGTCGCTCCCAACGAGAGCTTACTTTGACTCTGGCGAAATTGTCCTAAAATAAGACAGAAGCCATATTTTTAAATAAATAAATAAATAGGTGTCAGTTGCGCGCCTAAATCAAACTCCGTAGCATAATCCATCCGCAAATTGTGACGAATTCTAAATAATTCTATTTCTCCGGATAAAGTACGACTTGGACCGTGTACGTCATTATTTTCAAAGTCAAATAAAGGTCATCGCTTACTTGTGTTATGTAATAAATTCATTACATTGTGCATTGTATTAAAAATTAAATAACTACAGGAAACGATTTAAAAAGCATTTATCTCGAAATGGTTTTCGATTAGGTACACATTGCAAAAAAATAGACCACTCCAATTGGGGATGTCTATTTTTTTGCAATGTATAGTAAATCGAAAACCATTTCGAGATAAACGCTTTTTAACTCGTTTTCTGTAGTTATTTAATTTTAATATTGTGTAATGAATTTATTACAATAAATAAGCAACGACATTCATTTGACATTGATGTAAATTGCGTGACCGGTCCAAGTCGTACTTTATTCTGTGTGGTTAGAATTACTTACAATTTACGCGTGGAATACTACGGAGTTTGATTTGGACCCGCTGTCTGACATCTAGCACTTTGACAGCGCCAGTAAAGTGACACTAGTTACAGTGTACCACTACGCAAAAAATAATTAAAGGGGTTGCGTTATCGTACGGATTTAGATAGATTTAGAAAGTTGACAGTGTGGGATCCCTCAATTATAATCTGACGTCATCAACCAAAATAGTTTCAATAATAAATTTTGAAAAAAGTAGTGAACTAAATGACAAAATATTGAAATTAGTTTCTTATAATTGACTTGACTTTTCTTTACAGAAAAAATATAAAAACCACTGTTAATTTTTTTTAGACATTCCCAATTACGTATGTATTAGTAGCGTTGTTTCCCAATTTCAGTTGACACAGAAACAGTGTCGACGGAACTCCGCTCATGCTCCTTCGTCTGTGTGCTTTTGGCCCTTCGGGCCGATGCAAACTTAACATAACCTAAACCTACCTATGTTTCTGTGTCGATTAAAGTTGGGAAAAAACGCGATTGTGAAAATAAGCTTTAGTAAAAAACCATAGCGAGAAAAAAGCATTTGGGAAAAAATGGAAATATTGCTACTTGCAAATTATAACGATTTTGGTAAATTGATCTAGGCACTCCCAAGATTTGACCCGTGCATAAAAACATACAATACAAGTTAAATATGTAAGCGTTATCACAATTTTTACCAGACATGATTTGATTAAACGCCCCTCTAGCGCTAGCTCGCCCTCTAGTGTTACAATATGGAGTTAAAATTTATACTAATGTGAAGTCATATGTATAACATTGTTATAAGCATTTCAATTAATTTAATATGTTTAGTAAATTCATAGCCAGTTATTTCAGTTATGTTACAAGTAGTAAATGTAAAATAACAACTTTATTAGTATAAAAGAGTTTAATTGACTTGAAATCTATTACTATGTTTCCTGTTGGCGCCATTTTCGCCAGCTCTTGGGTGGGGATATCGAACCTTCCCTGAGCAGATCTAAGATGGAGGCATTCGGTGATGAGAGCACGAAGTGAGAACATATCTGTACATAATTAATGTTGAAGTGTTAATTGGACAAAGTAAAAGTTTATTATAAGAATAAAAATAGTTTTACTTCATCTGTAACCAGCGACTGATTCCCTGACATTGGGTTTTTACAAATAAAAGCTATAAAAGCGTTTATCATTAACACTCAGTAATCTCCATTCTGTCGTAATCTCTTTGTTAATTTCTTCCGGCGGTTGAAAGACGATACTTGTCAAGTCTCAAGGGTATCATCTATCAGGTATAGAAACTTTAAATTAATGCACTTCAAATTGCTAGCTACACCGTCACTTTACTCCGACTTTTTCCATGAATATCTTGTACCCAGCATAAAAAGCCGCGGTAATTTACTACAACTTTGATCACAGAACTAACAATATGCAGAATAAAAAACCGGCCAAGTGCGAGTCGGGCTCGCGCACTGAGGGTTCTGTACAAATTTTTAGGTAAACAGCTGTAACTATAATAAATAATCCAGTGTTAGCAGAGCCCTGCTTCCAAGTAAAATGTACGCAATGTGGGATCACTTTAGATTGGTTATTCGGGATTATATGATGTAACTAAAAATTTATGCTTTTTGCAATTTTCCTTTATCTGTGCTATAAGACCTTGCTTCGTACCAAATTTCAAGATTCTGAGTTCACGGGAAGCACCCTGTAGGTTTTGATTCCCTTGCGAGTGTTGAAAATTTGCGGCATAAACGGCTGAATCTTTTGATTGCGTTGGCTTAGAAGTTGATTTTTTTACAGCTTCAAGGGACAGCAGACCTGAGTATTTGACATGAATTTCAGCTTGATACCTCCACGTGTTCCTGAGAAAAAGGGTCTTGACAGAGAGACAGACGGACAACAAAGTGATCCTATAAGGGTTTCTTTTTTTCCTTTTGAGGTACGGAACCCTAAAAGCCTACAAATATTATTATTATTATGAATGTGAGTATGTGTGTGTGTGTGTGCGTTATTTGTTACTCCTTTACACTCAAACGGCTAGACGGATTTGGATGTCATTTAGTATGTAAATAGCTGGACTTCTGGAATAACAAACTCATGGGCTTTTTTTTTATCCCAATATTTCTATAGTTTGAAAAAGTGTCATGTAAAAGAGCCATTTACGGCCCACTTGCAGAATAAATGTTTTGATTTTTCGATTGATTTCTGGAACTCTCGTCGTGCGAGTCAGACTCGATCTTGGTCAGTTTTTTAGGATTCCGTACCCAAAGGGTAAAAAACGGGTATTACTGAGGCTTCGCTGTCCGTCTGTCCGTCTGTCACCAGGCTGTATCTCATGAACCGTGATAGCTAGACAGTTGAAATTTTCACAGATGATGTATTTTGGTTGCCGCTATAACAACAAATACTAAAAACCAGAATAAAATAAATATTGAAGGAGGCTCCCATACAACAAACGTGATTTTATGCTCGTTTTTGCTCGATATTGATAACGACAACAGGTAGACGCTTGAAATATTCACAGAATATTTAATTATAAATCAAACAAATATTTGAGGTGCTCCCATACAAAAAATGTGTTTTTTTTCCGTTTTTATAGATAACTAGCTTTTGCCCGCGACTCCGTCCGTGTGGAATTAGTAATTTGGGCAGCTTATTTTTTTAATCCAATTTGCTTTTTCATCAATTATGGCTCTCCTTAGTTCCTCGACATAAAAAAAAACACCAACATAAAAAACTACCATAAAAAACATCGACAAAAAAAAATACCAACATATCAGTGGAAACCGCATCCTTCTAGGTTAAGCCGTTTCTGAGATTAGCGCGCACAAACGCACAGACAAACAGACAAACAGATAAACAGACAAACAGACAATAATTCTAAAAATCATTGTTTTGGGTTCTATTGCGCTAATAAATAGCCCTAGTGACAGTTTTTCTCTAATATCTTCAATGTACAGACACCGACTTGTTACAGATTTATTATATGTATAGAAGATAGATAGATGGTACGGAACCCTTAGCGCGAGTCCGACTCGCACTTGGCCGGTTTTTTTATTGTTCACGCTTAAAATTGTCTAGGGGCGTACGGCAATTCGAACGCAATTGGCGTCACGACACAATGATATATGTGTAGATATATTTCTTACTGACACTTTTATTCCCTAGACGACAATTCTCAAAATGGAGAAGAAACGGTAAACGAAAGATAATTTCAGCCTGTTAATGTTATTAGGTAGGTACATTATTAAGCACCTACTAGCCTTCTAGCTGCGGTGGCCTAGCGGTTCAACCTATGACCTCTCAAGCAGAGAGTCGTGGGTTCAAATCCCGGCTCGCACCTTTGAGCTTTTCGGAATTTACATATTTCATTTTGAAATTGACCATGAGCTTTACGGTCAAGGAAAACATCGTAAGGAAACCTGTATAGACTCAATTTAATGGTGTGTGTTAAGTTCCCAATCCGCAATGGGCCCGTGTGGGAGCTACGGCCCAAGCATTCTGAGAGGAGACCTGTGCCCTGCAGTGGGACGTATATAGGCTGGGATGATGCCTTTAAGAGCGTCTTCGTTCGCGTTATTAGTAATAAAGGTATCTTCCCACCAGCGGCGTAGCTACATGCATAGTCCAATTAGTTTTAACATAGTCTTTAAGTTAGAATCTGTTGGCTAATTATGCAAGCATTTAAAGCGTCACTTTACAAAAAAAATATAAAAGAAAAGAAAAGACAGCGGTATTTTTTTGCTATTTGAATTTTGAACAGATGTACCGTCCATTGCTCGTATTGAGAATACGTTGTAAAAAAGTAATTTTGTACGTCGTTTTTTTCCTCGCATTCAAAGTAAAAAAGTAGAGTGTTTAACGCGGGACTAAACTACCATAATGACTTGTTTTAGTCCCTTGTTGAACAATCTACTATTATACACTAGATAGAGCTTAGGCTGCATGAAAACGGTCCGAAAAATATAAGCCAACTGTTGGCTTATATGTCATTTGCCTCGCTTCAGTCTGAATGACGTAACGCGATCCGTAATATGAAGCTGTCAAATGGATTTTTGAACGTCTTGTATCGCAATGTTTGCTACTGACACTATGCTACTGGCAATGAAGCCTATTGAAGCTAACTAAGTTTCCTCATAATCTGTTTTCTCTTAGACTGCACGCGTTCGTTTAAAAATTTCGAGAACTTTGCGGTTAATGAGGTATTTAGGGAATGTGATGTTCAGGAATCCGGTAGCGCATCATGGCTGTTGCATATATGTATAAATAGTTATACACAGAGTTATATACACCGTGTTATTTTTATTTCCGTTAAATTCGATACGTTGCTCGGTCCATTAACAGAAACTACCTGGTATATTGATTTTGTTAAAATCGAAAAAAAAAATTTGCGGCATTTTTCGTTGAGATAATCACGATTATTGATACAATACCAATGTTTACGATTAACACATAATAAAAGAAAAACCGGTCAAGTGCGAGTCGGACTCGCGCACGAAGGGTTCCGTACAATTATCTATAAAAATCACATTTGTTGTATGGGAGCCCCCTTAATTTTTTTTTTATTTTAATTTAATGATTTATAATTAAATATTCTGTGAATATTTCAAGTGTCTACCTGTTGCCGTTATCAATATCGAGCAAAAACGAGCAAAAAAATCATGTTTGTTGTATGGGAGCCCCCTTAAATATTTATGTACTTAATTCCATTTTTTAGTATTTTTTGTTATAGCGGCAACCGAAATACATCATCTGTGAAAATTTTAACTCTCTTGCTATCACGGTTCCCGAGATACAGCCTGGTGACAGACGGATGGACGGACGGACGGACAGCGGAGCCTCAGTAATAGGGTTTCCGTTTTTACCCTTTGGGTACGGAACCCTAAAAAGTATGTAATGTCGAACGAACTCGCCTCAATAATCTCCGACGACGAAATTTAAAAGATAAATAAGAAATTGGACGTAGGTCCTTTTACACTGGTTCAGCCATTAAATTTAACTATTGAATATCTCAAAAACAGTAAGAGTTATGACACTATTTTGTTCGAGGAATTACCTCTATTTAACCTGAAGGATCTTCCCTTAAAGTTTTTTTTTTATGTTAGTGAAGCCAGACAAACGAACTAGTGGGTCACCTGATGTTAAATGAACACCACTGTCCATAGACACCCGCAGCGCTTTACGCGATACCAGTGCGTTGTCGGCCCTGCAGAAAATTGTACCTACACTCGCCTCTTAAAGGCACCCAGGTCGTAACTCGATGGGAAGACTCCAGCGGGAAGCTCGTTCCAGATTTTTTAACGGAAATCAAAAATAAAACTCGGTGTATAATTAATTAGCTTCAGTGGAAAGTGTACAGTCTATTGTTAATGTACCAAAAAAGATATATGTAGATCATTTTGAGCTTCACCACAGCTCTTCCACTTTTTCTGCTGATTGTACGCCCGCCTATTGAACATTGTCCGCGCTTTTCTTTCAGGACTCGCGTTAGACAAAATAGCTTGTAATATAATATGCGAAGGCTAAGTTTAATTTATATTTCGAGCATAATAAGATGCTACCTATAAGCCGCCGGTTGCCGTGACGTGTGGCTCCGGGAAGAAGGGCTACGGATTAGCCCGAAACATGTCGAGTTAAACTTGATCATTGACGTGATTTATCCGTATTTTTTCACTATGAGTGAGTCTCACGATAGTTTTATGTTCAATGTTGTCATTAAGTTTACATAGCTATAGGTTTAAAAAAAATACAGTCGAATTGAGAACCCTCTTTTTTGAAGTCGGTTGAAAAACTATCTCAAAAACTTTTCCGAAGTATATTAAGCATGAATTGCACCTATTTACTACAGCAATAACCAATGTAAAATCTAACGTTAAATCTTCGGTTAGTTCAATTTCGGCTAGCCGAAATTTACTTAAAATACTTACTACTAAACTTTAGACCTTTTGGCGACTAAGGTCTAAAAGGAAAAATGAGTAATTACGAAATGAAAAAATTACTAAGTTTTTTTCCAACTTTAATCGACACAGAAACATAGGTAGGTTTAGGTTATGTTAAGTTTGCATCGGCCCGAAGGGCCAAAAGCACAAAGAAGAAGGAGCTCCGCGCGAGTGGAGCTCCGTCGACACTGTTTCTGTGTCAATTCAAATTGGGAAAACAAACTACTGTGAAAATAAGCTTCACTAAAATACTATACCTACCTAGTGAGGAAATAAAGCATTTGGGAAAAAATGTGAATGGGAACTTTGCTATTAGAAAATAACGATTTTTGTAAATTGTTCTAACCAAAATGTCATTTTTATATTTAGGGCCGATTTTTCAAATCCCCAGATAAAAGTATGCGTCAGTTAAAACTATCGCTTTCCTTTTCTCAAGTCATAGGAAAAAAACCGGCCAAGAGCGTGTCGGACACGCCCAAGATAGGGTTCCGTAGCCATTACGAAAAAATCAAGTACCTAATATTTTTCTAAGGATTTCGTATGTGTACGGAATCTTTCAAGTTAGGTATCGTCAATACTTTGAAAAAAGCTCGTATCTCAAAATCGTTAATCTGGCAAAGTGAGCTTTATTACGCGCGTATCAAGGTTCAGTTTTGTATGCATGCTGATTCGAGATACGAGTTTTTCAAAGTAGTGACGGTATGTTTAATACCTTAGGCTACTATTTACTCTTAAACTACAAATAATTCCCAAGCAATCTTAGCCGCTATAATTTTCCTTGTAAATTTAATATATTTACTACCATTTTGAATTTTTTTTAATTTTTCCACCCAACAGTTTAGATTTTAGAGGGGGGGGGGACGGTCGATTTTAATGAAAATTTTCACTCATTCATGTAAGCAACCCCCCAATGGTTTTAAAAGACTTATCCAACGATACACCACACTATAGGGTTAGTCGAGAAAAAAAAAATCACCCCCACTTTACGTCTATGGGAGGTACCCTAAAAAAAATTTTTTTAGTTTTTTTTATTTCACCACTTCGTCGGCATGACTAATATATATATTCATGCCAAATTACAGTTTTCTAGTACTAACAGTCTCTGAGCTTAGCCGCGGACAGACAGACGGACAGACATGGCGAAACTATAAGGGTTCCTAGTTGACTACGGAACCCTAAAAAGGACCGAGCTTACATTTATCTGACAGATACTTTTATCTGAGGATTGAAAAATCGGCCTTCAGCCATTTTTCCCTTTAGACCTTAGTCGCCAAAAGGATAGAACGTACGTAAGCAATAAATTTCGGCTTGCACTTTACTTAAACGGAGAGATCTGACATTGGTTCTTGTTATAGTAACTTAAAGCTACTCTTATTTATTAATTATCACCAATGCTAAAAGAAAATATAAGTATAAGTATAAATTAACGAACGAATTTCTGCCTAAGTCTTTTTACACAAAAGCTTTGATAATTTCCCGTATAACTTACCTGTAAGTATCCAACTTTGTTTTTAAATACATTTAAAAATTAATTGTATACATTTAGAAATTTTGATCTTCTATAGTAAGTAAGGGATTCACAGTTTTAGTCGAGATCTATGCTCATTAATGTTTTAGTTAAGTAATTTTTGGTAGAATATGCATCGGTTTAAATGAAGTACCGTACCTATATTAATAAAAACGTAATAAAATCCTTTTAAGAGCAAATAAACTTTTCTTAATAACTAACTTTAAAAACACCAAAGAGCTTTTCCGCCTGAAAAACTTATTTCCTTAATATCGACGATTCGTCTCTATTTCAGCTTTTAGACCAATCCTACTTGCAGTATTTTAATATCAATGAAAATTGCAAAGTTACATCTAAGTTTAAAGTTACGTACTTACCTGTATGGTAAGGAACAACGCACAATGCACGGCAAGGGCGGCCGCGCGTCTACTGCGGCGACGATGCCCGCCGCGCCTTATATAGCCGCCCAAACTCTAGGGCGGGGGTGCTTCGTGATAAGTATGAGCGCAGTTGATAAGCAATACAATTCTTTCCTACTAATATTCATCATCACCCATCCCAGTCTATATACGTTCCATTGCAGGGCACAGCCCTCCTCGCAGAATGAGAGACTTTGGACCGTTCCTACGCGGGCCCAGTGCGGATAGGGAACTTCACAGACACCATTGAATTTCATCTCAAGTGTGTGCAGGTTACACCGTAAAGCTCATGGTAAATTTCAAATATAATTTCAGCATTACGGCGAAGGAAAACGTCGTGGTGAACATTAAGAATTTGACACACTGGATGCGTGCTGCGGTCGCGGTCAGGTCAAATTGAACGCAGCCCCCATTATGTATGGACAACATTGTTGGTCTCTATATATTTTGTATAGATATGCGATCTGACCGTGCGGTCCCCACGGTCAGGTCGCACGTACGCGCAATGTATAGAGACCGACAATGTTGTTCATACATAATGGGGGCTGCGTTTAATTTGACCTGACCGCGACCACAGAACGCAGCCAGTGTGGCAAATCGTCACAACTTTAAATAAATCTCGTATCTCAAATCAATATGTAAACCAAACTGAACTTTAGTGCACACTCAGTAAAGTTCAATTAGCCAGATTATCGATTTTGAGATACGAGCTTTTTTCTAAGTAGTGATGAAATCCTTTATGATATCGGGGCTTTCATGAAAAGGCCTCCTTATAGGGGTACTTTAAAGGCCGGCAACAGATCAGTGGCTCTCCTTGAGTTGTTATATTCATGGGCGGTGGTAATCATTTCCCATCAGATGACCCGCTTGCTCGTTTGCCTCCCCTACATAGTAAAAAATTAAAATAAAACCTGCTACACACCTGCAAACTTTGATCAA
Source organism: Archips xylosteana (assembly GCA_947563465.1). Lineage (NCBI taxonomy): Eukaryota > Metazoa > Arthropoda > Insecta > Lepidoptera > Tortricidae > Archips > Archips xylosteana. The sequence goes on along the minus strand of OX387361.1, from coordinate 17,502,821 downwards.
TTATAACTGTAGATCCACAGTCGCGCGCCCGAAAATGTCCGAGCCAAATGAGCGCCACTTTGATAAAAGTGGCCTTCTTTTTCTCAGTACGTTGCGTGAAATTGTCAAGTTTAGCTGTCAAGTGTCAACCGAAATTGGACTGTAATGAAGTAAAGACTAGGTTCAAATTTCTGTGTAGGTGATGATTTTAATTGTTATGCAAACAAATAAAAAGTTCGGACATTCTTTGAAGGGGATTTTGTTCGGCAATGTGTATCTTCAGTTATAATTGATCAAAGCCTGCAAAGAAATTCAATGGTGTGTGTGAAGTCCTAATACGCACTGGGCCCACGTGTACCCACTTCACCCACCCACTTCGGCTCTAGCCCTCTCATTCTGTGAGGAGGCATGTGCCCTGCAGTGTGACGTATAAAGGCCAAAATAATGGTATGGTTCGCCGAAAAATATTTCCCAAATGATTTATTTGCCAACAGTTTATTTTTTCTGAAACTATAAAAGAAAGAAAAAAAAGAAAGAAAAACATTCAGGATATATTTCAGTAACTCTACCATGAGTTACACTAGTTTACAGTGACCGCACTCGCTAGGTACGGCGTAAATGATTTGTATGGAGAATTGTGTACAGCGCCTCTAGCGGTCACTTACGGAAGTACAATTCTCCATACAAATCATGTACGCCTTCGCTAGCGAGTACGGTCACTGTAAACTAGTGTAACTCATGGTAGAGGTACAGGACTATCTTGTGGTTAGGTTAGGTTTGTTTTATAACAATCCTGAAAGTCCTGAAAAATTCGTCTCTATATCCCGACCAGCTGTGGTGTAGGGGTAAAAGCACGCAGCACGGTATGCTGAGGACCCGGGATCGACTCCCGGAGCTGGTCTTTTTCTGTGTATTTTCTGTGCATCCATGTTTCAGTTCGTATTTAATGTGAAATATACATTTGGCAAATAATTCGGGAAAAATATAGTTGGGAAAAGACAGAGAACCCAAAATTATATTAAACATCGAAGACTCAAAACAGCAAAACGCCGCTTATATGCGAAATTGGCTGACAGCTACATAAATACTTATATGCGGCTTTTGCTGGTAACACTCTTGGGCCGAAATTCTTAATCGCTTACATACGCCAACAGTGGCGTGTGGGTTACCACACGCCACTGTTAGCTCGTAGCTTCTAATAGTTGCGATGGTTGTTACCACACGCCACTGTTGGCGTATGTAAGCAATTCAGAATTTCGGGGGAGTCGGTTGGATGCGACGTGGTTCAATTGTAGAACACCCGTTGGGGCGCATACCCAGGAGACGTGGGTTCGAATCCCACCGGCGCACCCGAAAAACTTTTTCGCTTTTAAATAATCTTAGATTCGGTGAGCAGCCGTACTGCTAATAAAATAAATAATATTTGAATAATTTTATTAGTCAAAACATAGGTAAATACATGTACAAAGATCTTAACTGTATAATTTTTTAAAGATTTAATTTGTACACACGTACGTTTTGCATGCTGCAATTCAGCTAAATGTGTGTGTTAAGGCCAAGCGCCTGATGCCCGCATCACCAGGCCGCATCGACGCTACAGCGCGGGGGGCGCGGATACGTACCCGGCCGCCACCTCGCGCCTCGGACTTTGGACCCTTTCGTATTGCAAGAGATTACCCTCCGTACGCTACATCATCTCTGTACGCGCCGCGCTTGCACTGGCATTATAATTGTTTCTCAGTTCGATTATTTTTATTATACTCTTTTTTTATACAGTCCACGTTTTATTGAAGGAACCATCGAGAATAGATTACCCCTCTAACGTGCACTAGGGATCTAGACTCAACATATGGTCCTAATCTCGCCGTAATTAAGTGACCAAGATCGACTGTGAAATTGTGGCCCTTGGATTGTTACTCTTCATCATCGTGACCATCACAACGGGTCAACAAGTGCCGCAGCGCGTTACTCTCTCCGCATCTAACTCCGTGTCTTCAGTGGACTTAGAGATTATCGTCTTAAAGCTGAGGTCTTGCTGCGAAGAGCAAGTTACGAACTCAAATTTCTTCACGGCCCTCTACAAGCACCGAGCATCTCATCCAACTACTTACTTCAGTACCTACGGACATCAAGCGGATTCGAAAATACGTAACAAGTATCATCGAGCTTAAAGCGTCGGAAGGAAATTGAATCTACAGGATAATTGGAAAAGAATAGCAAAAAACTGTAAGATTGTTCCAATTATTTACTCAATTCTAATCTTAATTTGAAATTACAATAAGTAAAATCCTTATTTTATTTACCCATCATAAATTGCCTCAAAACAAAAATTTAATCAGCTTGAACGTATACTTATTTACTTTGCACATTACATTGTGTTTTTACATTCAGCCATTATTTCATTGTTATTAATCAACATCAGAATAACAAATTAGTGCTCAGTCATAACAACGACAATTATAATCACATATTTTTTTACATAAAAATTAAGTGGGTAAGATTATAATAGCACTTTATTAACTCCTTAAAAAATAAATAGCAATTTATTTTGTTTTCAAAATAAATTTCCTTCCATAATATTAATAGCAATTACATTAAAGTTAACGTAACCCCTGCTTCGAATCTAATAGCAAAATCTCATTTCGTGTTACGCCTACACTAAAAATTTAGTAACAATCAGGTAACGCCTAGTAAAAATCTTAAGGCAATATTCACATTGTCATTGCGGCATATATTTCAACAGTAATCTTAATTTTCTTACAACTTGCAGATTCGTAATTTAGACAAATTTTTTTTTTACTTTATATTAAATTTATCTAATTCATTAAACTTACTTAACAATGGCAGCAGAATCTAAAATTAAGGAATTAATTAAAAGACGTGGCACGGTAAAGGCTAAGCTTACACAGTTTACAGCATATATCGGCACAGCAAAAAGCTGCGATCAATTGGACGACGCGCAGTTGCTTGAAATAGAGTTACGCATTAAACGGTTCGACGACTTATACGTGACTTACGACAATTATCAGGGGGAATTGGAGCAGCTAGTGGATGACGCAAATGAGCAGTATTCCGAGCGCGAGCAGTTCGAGAGCTCATATTATAAGGAGCTTGCGGCCGCCCGTGAGCTGGTAGAGAAATGTCGTAGTCAGCGCGCCAAAGACGCTCTATCGGACGCAGCCTTCAATGATTGCTCCACAGTCGCCACGCACAGGAAAGATACAGTAAGATTACCAAAAATTAATTTGCCTCACTTTAGCGGCGGTTATCAAAATTGGATAGAGTTTAAGGATATGTATGTTTCGTTGATACACTCTAACACAGGCATTGATCACATCAATAAATTTCATTATCTTCGTGCCTCTTTACATGGTAGTGCAGCTACTGTCATTAGGAGTCTGGACTTTAAGTCCGATAACTACGATTCTGCTTGGAAGTTGCTTTGTGATAGGTTCGACAATAAGCAGTTATTAGTAAACAATCACGTTCAAGCTCTCTTTAATATAGAGTCAATACAAAAGGAGTCAAGTCAAGGTCTTAGGCAAATAGTAGATAGCACAAAAAAAAATCTTAGAGCATTAGCATCCCTCGACCAGCCAGTCGGTCACTGGGATACCTTGGTAATCCACATCATGTCCTCCAAGTTGGATCCCGTTACAAACAGGAATTGGGAGGAACACAGAAACTCTTTGACCGAACCTCCAACTTTGGACGACTTTACTACATTTCTTAGTAATCGATGCAATCTTCTCGAAACATTAGAAGAGGCAAAGATAAACAAATCCAAAGCGGAGACGTCAATCAGCAAGCCAAGGAGTTTCATAGTTTCGGATAAAGATGTCAAGCCAAAAGCGAGTACACGTACATTATCTTGTCCATTATGCAGTCAGCCTCATTTCATTTTTAGGTGCGAAACTTTTCGATCATTGCCAGTAGAACAAAGGATGCTCAGAGCAAAGGAGAGCAAGGTTTGCTTAAATTGCTTACGACCTGGCCACAATGAGGTGAGGTGCAGACTTGGTCATTGTAAATACTGCAAGCTAAAGCATAATACCTTATTACATATACATAATGACTTCGTAAACTCTTCCGAACATGTGGCGCTGCCTATCAATAATAATGAGCAGCCACAGACATCTACCGGGCATGTAGTACTTTCTGCGAACAACATTAACGCTTCATCCAACCACGTTTTGCTTTCCACCGCTTTAGTTAAAGTATGGGACAGCATGGGGCATTCACATAACGCCAGAATATTACTAGATAACGGTAGTACGGCCAACTTCATTACACAGGGATTATGTGACAAACTTAAATTACCTTTGAATAAGGTCCATTCAACTGTTACCGGAATTAACAATCAAGAATCCAACAGCTCACAGTCTTGCTCTCTTCACATGGAATCTTATGACTCTTCCTTTGAGTTGGACATTGATTGTTTCATACTACCTAAAATCACGTCTTCAATTCCGAACAAATTCATAAATGTTCAGGACTTACCCATACCATCAGGAATTTGCTTGGCCGACCCTTCTTATCACGTACCTTCCTCCATTGACATACTAGTCGGTGCGCAGGTCTTTTGGAGCGTGATCGGCACAAATCGCATCGAGATGGGTAAGCATAAGCCTGTTCTCTTCGAGACAAAGTTGGGTTGGCTCTTATCAGGCGTTATATATCAGCCTGGCCATGTCCAACCCACTTGCCTATTTCTTAATCAAGAACAAACAGATACCAGTCTTACTCGCTTTTGGGAACTGGATTCAATTTCTTCAAAACATGATCTTACGGTGGATGAAAATACATGTGAGTTGAATTTTGTGAAAACCACAAAGCGTACTAACGATGGACGCTTCATTGTAACACTGCCTTTGAAGGAATCTCCTGAAAAACTAGGCAACTCCTTTGACATGGCTAGGCGTAGATTCTTAAGCTTGGAACGCAGGCTGGATCGAGATCCCGAACTGAAAAGGCTCTATGTCCAATTCATGGACGAATACCAATATTTGGGCCACATGAGCGAAAGCATTCCATCGTCGTCTTCGGTTTCCAATTATCTACCTCACCATGGCGTGCTTCGAGAATCGAGCACAACAACCAAGCTTCGCGTGGTGTTCGACGCGTCAGCTGCCACTACGTCAGGCCTGTCTCTTAATGACATCCAGTTAGTGGGCCCCAGGATTCAAGACGACTTACTCTCGATCCTGCTCAGGTTCCGTCAACACAAGTACGTAGTGACAGCTGACATCGAAAAAATGTACCGTCAAGTTTTGGTGGATATTAACCATCAACCGCTTCAACAAATCCTTTGGCGATCTGACCCTTCTCAACCACTTAAGTCATTCAAGCTTAATACGGTGACTTACGGAACAGCATCTGGCTCTTTCTTAAGTACGCGTTGCCTCTTAGAACTGGCACACCAGTCTTCTGATAAACAAGTCCAAGGAGCCATCGCTAAGGACTTCTACGTAGATGACTTTTTATCAGGATCAAATACTGTCAACGATACTGTGGCGTTATGCCATAAGGTTGCAGATAAGCTTAAGTCCGCGCAATTTCACTTAAGAAAATGGCAGTCTAACGACAAAAATATATTAAAAACTATTTGCAAGGAGCCGTCACATGAGGATTTAGTAAATCTCGCCGAAAACGAACTGTCCAAAACATTAGGCCTTCATTGGAACAGTTCACGAGACACTCTTACCTTCTCAATTGCATTATCATCAAGCAATTCAATCACAAAGCGTCAAATTCTGTCAGCCATAGCACAGGTATTTGACCCTCTTGGTTTGGTCGCACCTTGCATCGTAGAGGCGAAAATCCTCATGCAAAAATTATGGATCAGCCAGTGTTCTTGGGATGAGCCACTTAAAGGTGATATTCTTACCGCATGGAACGAATTCGCGAAAACACTTCCCAGCCTCAACAATGTAAACATCCCAAGGTGGACATCATGTGACTCACCTATATCTACTGAGTTTCACGTTTTCACGGACGCCTCTGTGAAGGCATATGGTGCTTGTTTATACATACGCTCCGTGGCTGGGGATGGTTCCGTGAATGTTCATCTTCTTGCTTCTAAAAGCAAGGTGGCACCCATTAAGGCCACTACCATCCCGCGCATGGAACTTTGCGGCGCCTTGCTAGGGGCAAGGCTGTGCACTAAAGTCCTGGATTCTCTCACCCAGAAACCGCATCATACAACATTTTGGTGTGACTCAATGATAGTTCTTGGTTGGTTGGCGTCGAATCCATCCCTTTTGCGACCCTTCGTGAAAAATCGCATATCCGAAATACAGGAAACCTGTGGGCGCTCCGCATGGCGTTATGTCCCTTCAAAGGAGAATCCTGCTGACCTTGTATCCCGGGGTCTCGGCGCAGATAAGCTCATTGAGTCACAATTCTGGTGGTCCGGACCGCTGTTCCTAAAATTTGAATCTACACAATGGCCGACCGCACCAACATCTGAAAATAGGTCTCCATTGCCAGAGACTATTCAAAATCAAAATACATCATTATTATTGTGTCCCAATGCACCTAATGAAAATCTCATAAAATCTTTAATTAATCGTTATTCTAATTATTCACAACTGAAACGTATTATAGCTTACGTGATTAGATTTACAAATAACTGCAGGAAAATCAACAAAAAATGCATTGGATATCTTACATCTGATGAATTGTCTTTTTCTTCAATTCTTTTATCACGGGCATCACAACAGGACTCTTTTCCTGAGGAGTATGAGATGCTTAAGTCAGGCAAGGCTTTACCTACTAAAAACCGGCTTGTATCATTGTCGCCCTTCTACGATTCTGATGGTCTTATTAGAGTCGGGGGTAGACTTGCTAATTCGTTTTATGACTACGGTGTTAAGCATCCCATACTACTCTGCAGTAAGCATGCTCTAACCAAGTTAATATTTAAATTGTTTCACACACTTACACTTCACGCTGGTCCCCAGCTACTCCTGTCCTCCATTCGACATGAGTATTGGCCTTTAGGGGGAAGAAACTTAGCCAGGCATACAGTTCATAGCTGTATTAAGTGTGTTAGGCTCAAGGGGGAAACTGTGCAACCTAAAATGGGCAATCTACCCAAAGAAAGACTACACTTAGAATACCCATTTCTTGAGACAGGCACTGACTACGCGGGTCCAATTTTGATAGCCGATCGTAAAGGTAGAGGTTGTAGGCTAGTCAAGGCTTACATTTGTATCTTTGTTTGCTTGGCGACGAGGGCACTTCACTTGGAGCTTGTCTCCGATCTTACTAAAGAAGCATTTATCGCAGCTCTCAATCGATTTATGGCTCGTCGGGGGAAACCGAGAACCATATTCTCGGACAACGGAACTACATTCATTGGCGCCTCCAACGAACTCTCTCAGATTTTTCAGAGGAACTTTGCTGCCGATCTATCAAGTACTGGGGTGAACTTTTCCTTTATCCCCGCGTACACGCCGCATTTCGGAGGTTTATGGGAATCCTCCGTTAAATCGGTTAAGCATCATCTGAGACGAACGCTAGGGCTTTCGCACCTCACCTATGAGGAAATGTCAACTTGCTTAATCCAAATTGAGGCAATTTTGAATTCGCGACCGATCACTCCCCTTTCTGACGATCCTTCTGATCTCGCTTCCTTGACACCAGCTCATTTTTTAATTGGAAGGTCTTACATGTTATTGCCTCAAGAGCCAATTCCGGATCAAAACATCTCCAATCTTCAGAGATATCGGCGCATAGAGTTCCTGAAACAACATTTTTGGAAGAGATTCTCTGAAGAATATATCCAGGGTCTACAGCAGAGAACCAAATGGCGCAGTTCCAGAGGACAATTAAGGATCGGTGCCATGGTGGTTGTCAAGGAGAAGAACCTCCCCCCTCTGATGTGGCTCCTTGGCCGTGTCGTTCGAGTGCTACCTGGCAAAGATGATATCGTCAGGGTAGCAGATATAAAAACCAAGAAGGGTGTCATTCGCAGAGCATTCAACACAATCTGCCCCCTTCCTGTTGGTCAACTTGAAGATGACTCTTCAACGCGGGGAGTATGTTAAGGCCAAGCGCCTGATGCCCGCATCACCAGGCCGCATCGACGCTACAGCGCGGGGGGCGCGGATACGTACCCGGCCGCCACCTCGCGCCTCGGACTTTGGACCCTTTCGTATTGCAAGAGATTACCCTCCGTACGCTACATCATCTCTGTACGCGCCGCGCTTGCACTGGCATTATAATTGTTTCTCAGTTCGATTATTTTTATTATACTCTTTTTTTATACAGTCCACGTTTTATTGAAGGAACCATCGAGAATAGATTACCCCTCTAACGTGCACTAGGGATCTAGACTCAACAGTGTGATCCTATAAAAATGTTTAAGATCTATTGTTAACCACAATTAATGCAAATAAAGAAATACAATACAACGATAATGAATAGGAAAGGAGTTTGGTTGTATATTATTTTAACTTAAATTGTCACTGTCCTTCTGTCAAAACTTATTTTTCTTCTTATGTCATGGAGCGAAAACGTTTAGAAATTCTTTACGGTTATTGAAATTTGTGATCGGAAAGTTGATAATGTTTTGAACCGCACTGACGTTGTAATTATTTAGTAGTTAATGCGACAAGGTTCTATTATTTAATCGTATGGCGTAAAACATTAAACAATTACACTAAAGAAAGAAACTACAAACTAGCTATAAATCCACATTCAGAGTTCCAAGCCACGAGATTGCGTCAGGTGTTAGATTGTACAGATCTCCAGGGGAGCCCGAGTATGAGCGTAGAGGGCGAGCGCTGTACAATGTGCTCCATAGTTTGAGTCTCCTCGCCGCATTCGCAGAGGGCCGAGTCCCGCCAACCCCACTTGTGTCGGAAGTAGTTACAGCGTCCGTGTCCTGTACCTACCATGAGTTACACTAGTTTACAGTGACCGTACTCGCTAGCGACGGCGTAAATGATTTGTATGGAGAATTGTGTACAGCGCCTCTAGCGGTTACTTACGGAAGTACAATTCTCCATACAAATCATTTACGCCGTCGCTAGTGAGTACGGTCACTGTAAACTAGTGTAACTCATGGTAGAGGTACTGGTTTTCCTTGCAACTTTATGTAAGTACTTAAATACTTAACATTTTAGGCATCTAGGACTGACTGACTGGAAGGACACCGCTCAAAATCGGGATGAATGCCGAAAATGGGGGGAGGCCTTTGCCCAGCAGTGGGACACTTCTCCTGGCTAACTAATAATAATAATAGTACTGTCTTGTCGACGTTAAGGTATCCTCACGGACATGTACCATATAAATATAAGTATTCATACTAAATATATATGAACCGAAAACATTTTATATATACACATACTTGTAAAACTGTCTTAAAACTAAAACCTTAAGGAAAATATAATGTACCATATGTACACAGTTCATAGAAAACTGTAATTTTAGGCACCTATGTCTAATACGTGATTTGAAAAGTTGCTTAGAAGCGACATAATGTTAGAAAGAAATACAGCGTACCTAAATTATTAATTTTATTTGAATTGGTACGGACGGAGCTCTCAATGTGTGAATCCGATTCGCACTTGGTCGGATTTATAAGGGGTTAGGTTACAACTTTCAATGAACTGAAACAATTACTTTGCTCACCCGCGACCTTAAATTCAAAGTCTCGGGTGAGCAAAGTAATTGTTTCAGTTCATTAATATGCACCTCCGCAAAGTAACGCCTGATTCAATAATTTAGGTTACAACTTTCGTATGAAAAATTTTGAAAATCAATTTTATTTCTCTTGGAATAGGGTTGTTTACACCTGCGAAGAAATTCAGTGGTGTGTGTGTGAAGTTCCCAATCCATACTGGGCCCGCGTGGGAACTACGGCCCAAGCCCTCTCATTCGGAGAGGATGGCCCTGCAGTGGCACGCATACCTATAGACTGGGATGATGATGATGATGAGGGTTGCAAAAACGAGATCTAATATCCATTTTGTTGACAAAAAGTACGATTCGCTCCCAAAGGAAGGGTTCTGCCGTTCTATTGCCTTTTATAAGACAGAAATTTAATAATTATCATGTTGATTTTATGAGGACAATAGATTATTTTCGACTTTTTTGTTACAGTGGGAATTAGGATGGCACAATTCCTTTATGTTTACTTTCTTCACAAGCTCCCCTTTGTTCAATAGGGTTTAATAAACCTTTCTGAAAAATTTGAGCCAAATATTGTCTTTGGCCAAATCTATCAATATTTAGGGATCGTTCTGATTTGACGACTTTGTAGACGTTAAGAAACACCAAATAAATTTTATTAAACAATAAAAGTAGGTACAAAAACAGAGACTAATATTAAAATTAACATAAATAAAACTAACTTAAAATACTAAACAAAAATTAAATGGTAAATAAATGGTTTTCATCAGCAGTAAGTTTTAATAAATTATTTTTCAATCAAATGAGAACTTTAAGTTAGGTATACAGAGTGTAACATTTAGATCGGTCAGTATCGGACAGTCTGAAACTATAAGACATACGAAGATCTGTTCTCAGGAACCATGTCGTCAATATCAGTAACAAGAAAAACTGCATTCATACATTTAAAAAAAAAACTTGCACCTCGGGAATCGAACCCGGACGTTTTGAAAAAAAAACTGGCCAAGGGCGAGTCGGACTCGCGCACCGAGGGTTCCATACAAAGTACTTTTCCGATGGGTACGTATCAAAATATATAAAGTTTAAAATTAATAATGGTCATTTGATATAATGCAATTTTCTTGGGAATTCTCAACTTCACAAAATTTTCATAAAATAATCCTAACCTAACCTAAACCAATCTATAGATAAAAAAATTAAAAAATTTCGTTTTACCAATAGTTTCATAGAAAATTTTAGTATATATTATGACCATTATGTGTTTCGTCCATTATTCGTTTTAAACTTTATATATTTTGATACGTTCCCTTTTCCGATGCCTGTCACGTGACACGGGCGCGGGGCGCGCTCGGCAGGGATACCGGTGTCATTTTAGTACTTTTTAATATTATTTTCTTTTTATATATCTAAATAATCGTGTGATGCCTTGTAGATTGAACAGTGAATGAAATTAAAGTCAAACGTCACTAACCATCAGTTTTTCTAACAAGTAGCTTAAAAATGGTTTTTAATTCTTAGATAAGTCGCGTTTGTTAACAGATGTACAAACTTTAGTTATTATATAGAACCTAGTCTTAAAATTTGCATGTTACTTGAACTTAGTGTATTTTTCGGTGCTCGCCTGATACAATACAATACAATAAAATACAAATATTCTTTATTGATCACCAAAAACAGTAGAGTAACATTACAAAAACAAAAATTCAGGTAGACAATAGGCGGTCTTATCGCTAAAAAGCGATATTAAGCCTGATATTAAGTAATATGTTTTAACATTTTCTCAATAAGTGAAATGTAAAATTTCTTTGAGAAATAAAGTTCTTGTTGGGATGGTAATAATGAATAACCGAGCGGTCAAAACGCTTGAATATTAACCTAGTACTAGTAAGGAACCCTAAAATTGGATCCTACAAATGGAATAACAGGATGTTGCTCTCCGTAGCATTGGTTTGTTAGTTTTATGTAAATAAATAACAGTTATTCATTTTCCAGCGAGGTATTGGAAATAGGAATACGCGTGTTTTGTTTGTTGATTTGATTATTTTTGCCTTGACCCCAGAGCTGGCAGATATACTTAACACGTTCACGGACACAAAACCTCATCCAATAATTTGTGCTGTGGCACAGATTTTTTCCATACAAATTGATATTACGTCTGGGGACGGATTGTCACATTGTTCAGTTTTGGAAGTACATGTTGCGGCAGTAACGGCCACAGACGATGACCTTGTATGGACATTGTCCGCCTACAGACGTAGTGCCACAACGCGAGGTCTTTTTTTTAACCGACTTCATAAAAAGGAGGAGGTTCTCAATTCGGTTGTATGTTCTTTTTTTTTTTTTTTTTTTTTTTTTGTCGTGTGTTACCTCAGAACTCCGTCATTTATGAACCGATTTGGAAATTTTTTTCGTTGTTTGAAAGCACATGCTTCAAGGTTGGTCCCGTTGTTACCAAAATCCAGTTCTGATGATGGGATCCATGAGGAATTGAAGAAACTCCTCAAAAATTCAAGAGAAACGTATAGCGATTTTAGTATTTTCGGTGACAAGTCGAGCATTTGCATTCAGAAAGTATCATGGAACTCTGTAATAAAACGACATAACCCTGTCGAGTTTTAAAAATAGAATTTTCAACATAAAATTATTTCGAAGTCAAACTGATGATTTTATCCTACGCATCTATTTTATACAGAAACAACTAAAAAGCAAAAAATAAAAAATTTTAAATAAAAAATAAAACCTCCTTCAAAAAACATCCAAAAAACTATGAAATAATAATTGAACCGAACCGACCACAATAAGCATGAAAATATCTTTCTTCTAATCTGTTTGAAGTCGGTGCCTCAGCTCGAGTAAGCAGGAGTGGACCTAGTAATCTAACTTACCTACATACCTACTATGTATAATAGGGCTTCTACACTCCTGCTGGCTCGTACTGAGGCACCGACTTAAAACAGATTAGAAGAAAGATATTTTCATGCTTATTGTGGTCGGTTCGGTTCAATTATTATTTCATAGTTTTTTGGATGTTTTTTGAAGGAGGTTTTATTTTTTATTTAAAATTTTTGTATGTGTGACGAGACAAACTTGTGTGCACCATTATGATTGCTTGCTGTGGCACTGGCGGGTTTGTGTTACATCCAAAAACGACACAGAGTCATAAACTCCCTATAAATACTATGACAAATATTCGGCTGTGGACGGAGTGCCACTTTTAATGAAAATTAAATTCCCGTCTACAGACGTAGAGCCATATTACGAGGGTTTTAGTTTACGTCTCTCGACGTACTGTCCGTGAACGTGTTAACCTGTTTTCTGAGGCACAGAAGCTGGGGTAATAGTAGTGTTGGTATGCCATCGTCATCATCATTTCAGCCGAAAAACGTCCACTATTGAACAATAGGCCTCCCCCAAGGCTCGCCAAACCGATCGGCCCTGCGCCATACACATCCAATGCGTTCCCGCCATTATTAAGGAACCATGGTTAAGACACCAGGTCGTTGCTCCTTCTTGTTGGAGGCCTACCTACACTGCGTCTTCCGGTCCGCGGACGCCACTCGAGAACCTTTCGGTCACATCGGTGTTGGTATGTAGTACATAATGTTGAATGTTTGTATGCTTAATAAGTTGGGTAGACGGTCGATTTACTGATACCAGAGGCCGTATTGTCTAACGCTTTTGACGCTTGCTTTCGCTTTCACCGTCTCTTTCTGTCATCCTTTTATACCGCTTGACAGAAAGAAATACCTACTGATTGCGAAAGCAAGCGTCTGAAACGTTAGACAATAAGCATGCTAGTGAGAAAATGGTGAGTAAAAATGGAGCCACCTTTTTTATATACAATATAGGCTGGCGTTTGACTCCAATCACGCCTGATGAAAAGCGAAGATGAGGCCTACGATGGAGCACGCTTGCCTCATTCACCCTAGAGTTTAATTTAGGGGAATGAGCAGGGAGAAAGCAGTTGAGCGAAGTCCCTTACTTGTACCTTAACTTAATGACTGATTTTTATACGTCTAGAGTGTTCCAAAATCAACGATAATTTGGTACTTGGGCAAAAGGTCATGTCATACCTGAGGCCTGAGGCCGTATTGTCTAACGCTTCTGACGCTTGCCTTCGCTTTCACCATCTCTTTTTGTCATCATTTTAATACCGTTTGACAGAAAGAAATAGTGATTGCGAAGGCAACCGTCAGAGACGTTAGACAATAAGCCATGCAGTTATGGAAAAATAAAAAAATAATCCATGTCATATTTATGGACATAAATAATAATAAAAACAAAGATCGTTTAGTTTTATAGTTATTATTACGAGTTATCCTGACTAACTAATACATAAACTGTAGTCAAAAGGCCAGTTGGAAATAGCAGATAAAAACAAATGCTCGTAATTTACAATACAAATAACAATATCCAGTTTATCCGGTGGGTGGAACGGTTAATGAAAGGCTATTGTAGTTAACTTAGCTAACTACCATCACTGGTTCTCTATCCCGTGTCAACGGGAATTAAGAATGTCTAAAAAAATACCAATGGTTTTTATATATTTTTTTTGTATAGAAAAGTCAATTAATAAGAAACTCATTTCAATATTTTTTCACTTAGTTTACTACATTTTTCAAAATTAATTATTGAAACTATTTTGGTTGATGACGTCAGATTATAATTGAGGGCTCCCACACAGCCTTTATAAATCTATTTAAATTCGTACGATAAGGCAACCCCTTTAATTATTTTTTGTGTAGTGGTACACTATAACTAGTGTCACTTTACTAGCGCTGTCAGAGTGCTAAAAAAATCAAAAATCAAAACTTTTATCCTGCAAGTAGGCCGCAAAGGGCTCTTTTACATGTCACTTTTTTTAAACTACCAGCGCTTTCGTAAGGACCATCATTGCCAAGAATAATGCGCCGCAAGAAACTTGGCAGGAAGTCATCTTTTCAATATAATACAAACTCTTAAAAATTACAAATTAAAAAAAAAACCATACAAACATAGAATTAAATAAAAAAATATATATTGGGTCCCTTAGTTAAAAAAACTAAAACTATACCTACATCTTAACTATAATTATCTACGTTCAGTGGAAGTGTAGAATGCTACCACCTTCAAAAAAAAATGGAAAAAAAATAAAAAATAATAATATTGGAGCTAATCTTCCAATGTCACAATAATTAAAAATGATTCTGTTAAAACACATTTCAGGTCAAGTAACCATTAAACTTTTGGATTCCAAAGGCAAGCTTACGCCTACCGCCCCCAAAGTTGGCTCACATGTTTGGTTGCTAGATGGTTGGTTGCTAGATGTCAATTCCGTTTATATTCCTGACTAGCTCTTACCCGCAGCTTTGCACCCCCAAACCATTAGTTAAGCGTACCTAGTTCTCACGCGGACCTAGTGTGTATTAGGAACTTCCCACACACACCTTTAATTTCTCATCAGGAGTGGAAACAGAAATAAACTTTATTGTATATGTAGTACAAAGATGGTAGCTTTAATACTTTATTAAACAATAAAAGTAGGTACAAAAACAGAGACTAATATTAAAATTAACATAAATAAAACTAACTTAAAATACTTCGTCGCATTCGGTGTCGAGACACTCGGTTCGTGGGGCAAGGGCGCACGAGGGCTCCACGGAGCTATAAGCAAGCGCCTGAGAGAGGCAACAGGTGACCCTCGCGCAGGCAGCTTTCTCGCACAAAGACTTGCTATAGCAATTCAACGTGGGAATGCTGCCTGCGTGATGGGCACCCTACCTAAGGGGCCAAATTTAGATTGTAATTTTTAGTTTTAATTTTTGTTTAGTATTTTAAGATGGTAGCTTGACATAAGTCTCAGCAGTCTGTCCATCTCAGACGTACAATATAAAAGTTTTAAAAGAAAAAAAATATATAATTTATAGATTCAACAGCACATGCACACACTTTAATAGTAACTAAAAACAATATTTGTCCATCAATAAGTTTCTACTAGGCGAAAAATTCTTTGGTATCATAAAAAACTTTGTTTATTGTACAATCATCATCATCATCATCATTTCAGCTGAAAGACGTCCACTGCTGAACATAGGCCTCCCCCAAGGCTCGCCAAACAGATCGGCCCTGCGCCATCCGCATCCAATGCGTTCCCGCTACCTTCACCAGGTCGTCGCTCCATCTTGTTGGAGGCCTACCTACAATGCGTCTTCCGGTCCGCGGACGCCACTCGAGAACCTTTCGGCCCCATCGGCCGTCAGTTCTACGGGCGATGTGCCCTGCCCACTGCCACTTAAGTCTAGCGATTCTTCGAGCTATGTCCGTGACCTTAGTTCTTGCGCGGATTTCATCATTTCTAATGCGATCCCGCAGAGAAACTCCAAGCATAGCCCTCTCCATCGCCCTCTGAGTGACCTTGAGCTTCCTTATAAGACCCATCGTTAGCGGCCACGTCTCAGTGCCATAAGTCATCACTGGCAACACACACTCGTCAAAGACTTTTGACTTGAGACACTGCGGTATATCGGATGACAAGATTTATTGTATAAGCCAAAATTGTAATCACGATATTTTCCATAACCGTAAAACACATGTTAAATTTCAAATGTAATTTCGCACATAAATCCCGAAAAACTCAGATTAGCATGCGCAGGCTTATATAAAAGTGAGAAGTAGGATTTAAGTTTGATTATTATATTTTAGTTTACATAATTTTGGACAAAGTACCTATAATCCTTTTAGCCCGTGCCCGGCAGGTTTTATAAAGCCGGATTATAACGGTATAACCCTGTTATCGTGAAAATTAGTTAATTTATTAGAGTTCAAGGTTCAAAGGGAAAAGCTAGCTCTAAGTGTGAGTCAGACTCGCGCTCTGAGGGTTCAAACTCAAACTCTTTATTCCATTAAATGTCGTGATGAAGATCTTTAAACCCATTCCATCCCAGCGCTTTGGGCTTAAAACCACTAAATTTCATAATACCTTATTCACTAATACCCCTAATTTTCAAATTACCATGGGCTCATAATACCTATAAATAAATACCTAAAATTTCAAATTTTAAGACGAGACAATTTTAAATTTTAGGTATTTTTAGGTATTATGAGCCCATGGTAATTTGAAAATTAAGGGTATTAGTGAATAAGGTATTATGAAATTTAGTTGTTTTAAGCCCAAAGCATCCCAGCACAGGGCTCCTCTCAGAACGAGAAGGCTTGGGCCGTAGTTCCCCACGGGCCCAGTGCGGATCGGGAACTTCACTCACATCTCTTCACGATGTTTTTCTTCACCGTAAAGTTCATGGTAAATTACAAATGTAATTTCGCTCATAAACACCGAGAAACTCAGAGGTGCGAGCCAGGATTTAAGTGGCTGACAACACCTAATTTTGTTGAAATTGATGTCATTTAAACAGTTTTTTAAGAAAAACTGCTTGTTCTAGCACATCAAAAAAATTACATGTTAATATTCATCATATTTCAAAGACCGTGGACGGACTCGATACATAATTGGACGAAATCGGCTCGATAGAAAATAATTGCAAAGATAGGTCTTAAAATCATCATTAAACGGTTCTATGTCTTTATTTTTTTGGCGTATGCGTCTGCAATTAAAAACATGAAGTCAACATATTCATACCTAAACCGCTAACGAGTCATATTTCACAAATAATCCACAGTTTTTTTTAAATTAAATATTTGCCCGATAAATTTCAATATACCCGGCTGCCCAGTAATAGCGGCATCTCGTTTACTCCGATACAAATAGACAGTGTGCGCCGACGTTGGTGTTGACAGCGTCTTAAACCCACGGCCCTCTGCTTGAGAGACTATAGGTCAAACCACTGGGCCACTACGGCTTCTATGAGCTTCACGGTGAAGGAAAAATCTGATGAAACCCGCGAACACCTGGGGCTAAATTCAGGAACGGCCCAAAACGGTTTGCGAGCGGTAATTCAATTGTTTGGGAGAGGATAGGAATGGGCTGAGCTTGGGATGAGCCTTATTTTCCTGTTAATTCGCTTTGTAAATAATTTTTTTTTTTTTTTAATTTATTTATAAATTTAATTACAACTTAAGTAGCATTACATATATATTCTCGCCAAACTGTTACGTTTGAGGGCGAGACGCGCTCAGTTTCTATACATATAATTAACCTATTAAACTCATCCTATAAAGAAACTATTTAACAACTTCAGAAAAGAAACAAATAAATAAGTAGGTAGGTATAGGTACTTAACTATGAAAATTCGAGAAGACATTCTTTAAGTTTGGTCTTTAGCGTTGGTTTACTTAATCTAGGACTTTGTCGTAGCAACGTAATCGGGTTGAATATTTTTGGTACTACGTGCTTTGAGGTTCTTTTGCCATAATAGTTTTTCACTTTTGGCTGCACAAGCTTTTTTTCTCTTACACTCCTAGTATTATATTTATTATTAGTTAATAATTTGTACTTTTCACTGTAATAATGCTCTAATCCTTAAATGAGTTTCATCCCAAGCTCAGCCCAAACCTCTCGCAAACAAGTGATTTTTGGCGTTCCTGAATAGCAGTTCATCCCTATCCTCTCGCAAACGATCGAATTACCGCTCGCAAACCGTGTTGGGTTCCTGAATTTAGCCCCTGAGAAGAAATTTCTTTTAGATTCCATTCCATACGAATTTATCACATAAAATACAACAAACAAATCCGCGAACAAAGTCTCCTCTATGAGAGCTAAACTTAATTCCACTAAAAGGCGTATTCAGTAAAAAATGTAATCCTCCTACTTGTCCGTCGTTAAAACTCAGGGAGCTAATTACGGAGAATATATTAATTAATTAAACAACTAGCACACATTCGTGACGTTTATTTTCAGCTTAAATTAACCCTTATAATTACGTGAATAAATTATTACATGCTTAAAAGTTTTCATAATTCAAGATAAAACGCAATTAACACGTTCACTATGGTGCTTAATTCTGCTTGCTTTCAACTAGTGCTATGATAGGCCTTTCCGCCTTCACTGTAACATTCTACTGGTGCGGTTAGGGGCCTATCGACCGCTAATGGAACCAGATTATTCATACGATTTTTTTTGCAAAATTGAAAATTTTCAGATATTTTCTATGGCATACTATTGCGAAAGAATAACTTTATCTTGCTTTTGTTTCGCCCAAGATTCTGATGTCAGAATATTGAGAAATTACAGAGAATAATTTACAGGCACTTTTAGACATTTTTAGACTTTTTACAGCACTGAACTGAAGGACACTTACAGTGACTCCTAGTGAAAAGCAATGGTATCGTATAAAATATATATAGATATTATTATTATTATTATTTTGAAAAATAATACATTTGTAGTAATATGAAACATCTGTAGTCTTATTGTTTTGCCTTCAAAGCCTCTGGCTATATTTCAGCGCCATCTAGATTTAATAATCGAACTACAAAAACCGCGGGCGGCCGATCCGTACTATGGCGACGCCAATCCAGTCTATATCATCCTTGGACATACGAATAAATATATAAATTTGTCATAAAATTAATTTATTTCTGACACAGTTTTTTCTTTAGAATTTTTATGAAACGTATCTACTGTATTTTATAGGATGACATTTAACGTAATCCTGAAAATAGCATGGTTCTACATATTTTACGACAAACTTTAACGAAATTATGACAAATGGAATAGGGATTGACACCACCAATCAACTGACGTAGGTACTTTTTATGAGCTGTCAAACAAAACTATCTCCCATTGAGTTTGAATGGCAATAGCAACTTATGACGTCACTTCGCCAACTCATTAACTAACTATTTATTTGTTTTAAAGCAACAAAACAAAAAGTCTAATTTTGCAGTTAGTCGAAAATAAATCTGGTTTTCAGGGCTAAAATAAAGCGTTTTTTTACTGGAGTCGTGTTTTCGAATTATTTCTTAATGGCGTCAACATCCCTATTATGAGAAACGAAGTGCTTCGAAATATAAACTGTATCAGTGGTAATTTAGTAAGTAGGTATCCCCCATGTATATAAAAGTAAGCTATGTTGAAAATATCAGGAAAAACATAGATAACTTATTAATTAAGATTAAGTTAAGCCTCTTAAAGATAAACAACCGACAGCCATACAATTGAATTCATGGTTTATCGCACCAAATAACAATAAATTTTGATGGTGCCGAAAGGTTCTAGAGTGGCGTCCGCGGACCGAAAGACGCAGTGTCGGTGGGCCTCCAACAAGATGGAGCGAGGACCTGGTAGTATGTTACCAATAAAATTATCCATATTCTCAAAAAAATCTCTGGACATAATATACTTTTGATATAACAACAAAATAGATACTTTCAAGGAATAAAAAGTTTAGTAAACATATAAAAGATCTTTGATAGGTACAATTCTTACTTAATATAATGATATTGGTATAAGTCGACGGTCCCCACGAACATAGTCGTATGGAAAAATAAGACGGAATAGCTTTTTAAACAGATTTAAACTAAGCATCAAACGAACTACATGATTACATTTTTATTTATTTATTTTGTGTTATATTTACTGAGATACCCAATTGAAAATAGTCTTAAATGAAAAACGTTTCGACGTACACTGTGGCATGAACGCTTACGATCTTGTTCAAAACAAGACGTACCGGCCGCGTCGCAACGTCATTTGCGCTCATAGACTTATAATACAAGTTTTCTCTGTCTACGTTTGCGCCGTTGTTCTGCGGAGTTCGTACGAGTTAGAGTGAACATTATTTTTTGTCGATTGCTTGTAAATTATTTGGAAGTTTTTGCAATTATTAAATTAATATATTCTGATATATTTTAAGGTATTGGTATTATATCTAGTATTACCAAAACATAATTAGTTTTCATACGACCTGATATTTACACAAAGCTTCGATGAATAATGTCTTATATGCAAATAAGTCTTTTATTTAATTTCGGTACTCCATTGAACAGAGGCGTTTATGTATATGCGACACCTCTTAATCCACAGAACAAAGTCGTAAAGAAATAAAAAACGCCATTTATCTACAAATATAAATAATAAAACAAACAATCTTACATAAATTAGAAGTATAACCATATTAAGAGGTATTTATAAGTAGTTTTAGTGTTAGATTACTTATTACGAAAATATTGAGATTTTTATTTGAGCCCAACTTTAAACGGCAATTTCTCGAAACTATAATTTTGCACTTAATACTTTGTTCTTGGGTACCGTCGAAGTATTCCTACACTTAATTCCACTTCTAAGGACAAGTACCTACTATCAGTACTAAAAGTACCTATTGGCATATCATTTGGAAGCTCCTTATAATATGTATACCAAATGTTATACCAAAAGTGCATTATATCTCCTAAGTAAACGTTACATCGATCGATAAATCTAACTAAAGCTCTTACAGCGACTCCTTGATGACGTCACATTTGTAAGGCAGCCGACTAAGCGGCTCATTGAGGCCGTCACCAATGACGCATTTTTGCGTGGGCGCCGTTCGCCCACTCACTAAATGCCCCCCTCCTATTGGCTGATGCAAACCTAGGGCATAAATACGGGGCAGAGTTAAAAGGTCATTGTTAGAAGTTACATTTTTGGACAACTTGAGACCGTGATGATCTGATGATTGATGAATTTAATCTGGGCCTATACAGGTTGTAATCGTTAAGTGTAGCCGGGCGATTATTCCGTGAACATAACAAATATCAGAAAACTTTAAACTGATATTAATAGATAGTACATACGTCACCGAAAACGACACCAAGAACTTGTTTTAAATAAAACGAGGAATATCCAAAATTTTGACATTAAACAATCCCATACATTTAGTACCTACGAGGTTAATAGAAAGGTTTTAGTTTCCTTATTTTAAAAGGTTACTTACTAAGGTTTTTTTAAGGTTACTTTGCTCGAAGTTGTTGACGACTATATCTATCTGGGACATACAATCCAATTGGGTAGGTGCAACTTCGAGAAAGAGGTCAATCGACGAATTAGACTCGGCTGGGCAGCGTTCGGGAAGCTCCGCAATATCTTGTCATCCGATATACCGCAGTGTCTCAAGTCAAAAGTCTTTGACCAGTGTGTGTTGCCAGTGATGACTTATGGCACTGAGACGTGGCCGCTAACGATGGGTCTTATAAGGAAGCTCAAGGTCACTCAGAGGGCTATGCTTGGAGTTTCTCTGCGGGATTGCATTAGAAATGATGAAATCCGCGCGAGAACTAAAGTCACGGACATAGCTCGAAGAATCGCTAGACTTAAGTGGCAGTGGGCAGGGCACATCGCCCGTAGAACTGACGGCCGATGGGGCCGAAAGGTTCTCGAGTGGCGTCCGCGGACCGGAAGACGCAGTGTAGGTAGGCCTCCAACAAGATGGAGCGACGACCTGGTGAAGGTAGCGGGAACGCAATGGATGCGGATGGCGCAGGGCCGATCTGTTTGGCGAGCCTTGGGGGAGGCCTATGTTCAGCAGTGGACGTCTTTCGGCTGAAATGATGATGATGATGATTTTAAAAGGTTACTTTATAAGACTGATATTTAAGGAAACTGTTATTAACCTAACAAAGTTTTTTAGTGAATGAAATTGTATACGTCACACCGCTGGGCGCAGGCCTCCTCACAGAATGAAAGAGCTTGTGTTCGGCTTGGGAACTTCACACACACCATTGATTTGTTTTGCTAGCATGTGCAGGTTGCCTCGGGTTGTTCTTTGCCTTAAAGTTCGGGAGGCCGTGCCAGGATAAGCTAAGTGATTCTGCCCCCCTCGAGTTTGGGCACCGTCTGTCAGCTAAACGGCATTCACCATTTTTTTCTATTCTCATCTCATCCTATACCGTAAGAGAGACAAAAGTAGTAAAAATGATTGTGATTCCGCGTGCGGTAGACTATAAGGCCCCTGGACTGGGCCAATTTTGTTCCAATATGGCCAAAGTTAGTTTTCAAGGCCAGAGTAAGGCTTCGTTCACACGACAATGTCCTGCACGTTTTTTTGTAGTATCTTAACGAATAAATAGGGCACATACTTGGGGTTTTCGCTCTTCCTTCATCAACTGTACAGCTAAGAAGTGGATTTTCCTACGGCGTCTGTGTTCCCTGAACACTACAATCTGGCCGTTTTCAGTCCAGGGTGAATGAGCAATTTACTAGGCAAGCGAGCTCCATCGTAGACCTCATCTTCGCTTTCCATCAGGCGAGATTGTGGTCAAACGCAAGCCTAAGTATATTGTATAAAAAAAAACTTGTGCATAGATCCATAAATACACACGGAGTTTGTACTGCAAAAGAAACATAAGTATGTAAAATGTTTATACGTTTAAACGAATACTCACGATTTGTCAAGCAAATTGAATGAACTTTAACATATTCTGTTAAAAGTATCCGTCGTTTAAAGTGGCGAAAGTATAGTTGTTTCATTCATACGGCATGATGATACTTTTCTATTGAATAGAAACCGAAAAAGCGTCTAGTAACTTGAGCGTCTTTTGGAGGGATCACACGTATTTTATTTGTAATTTCGTGGTTATTTCTAAATAAATAAATAAAAATAAATATTAGAGGACAACCTTACACAAATCGACCTAGTCCCAAACTATGCAAAGCTTGTACTATGGGTACTAGACGACGATAAACATACTTATATAGATAAATAAATACTTAAATACATAGAAAACATCCATTAACTCAGGAACAAATATTCGTGCTCATCACACAAATAAATGCCCTTACCGGGATTTGAACCCAGGACCTCTTGCTTCGTAGGCAGGGTCACTACTAACTAACTAATTAGGCTAAAGCGATCGTTAAAACCGCTAAAATGGTTAAAATGGGTGATGACTTTCTGTTTTGTCGGCGGTGAAACCGTTGTCGCCATCGATACCAATACACGATAATTTTTCATTGGATTAAAAATTATTAATCCCGAGGCGAAACTGAATTTAATAGACGACGTCTAAAAGCAATAAAGTCTCTGTTTAATTAATAAAAAAAACTTTTTTGGTAAAACTTTCTCCATCCACCGAAACCGAAGCTTTGGGCTTAACATCACTAAATTTCATAATACCTTATTCACTAATACCCCTAATACTTAAATTACCATGGGCTCATACTACCTAAAAATACCTAAAATTTCAAATTGTCTCATCTTAAAATCTTAAATTTTAGGTATTTTTAGGTATTATGAGCCCATGGTAATTTGAAAATTAGGGGTATTAGTGAATAAGGTATTATGAAATTTAGTTGTTTTAAGCCCAAAGCAAACCGAATGGATGGTCGTCCTGCATTTGTTGAAGTTGTTGTAGTTTTGTCAAGTGTTATCGCTTTGGCGGGGAATTTGACAGGTCTAGCGTCAACGTTTGTTAAAGAAAATGACTTCTCGAAGAGGTTTTAAACTCAGAGTAGGTAAATAAAAAATAGATGTATTGTTTCATGTAACTGCGACTTAAATGTGATCGCCATCGAATACTGATCTAGAAAAATTGGTTCCTGATGACGGATTAAAAATAATTGTGTATAAAAGTACGATAAAACGTGGATACGCACGTCTGATTCGTGAAAACTGCGGCTATTCGGCGTGAAAACGGCTTATACACGAATGAAAGTCTACCGTATGAACACCCGGTTAATTGTACGTTTAAAATCGAATTCGTAAAAAGCGTGCAGGACATTGCCGTGTGAACCTAGCCCAACCCAACCTTACTGTACCAGCATTAAGGTTAACTTTTAAAACTCCACTTATTTTCCAGAGGCAAGTTAAACACACAATCTGTTTATATAGCGTGCTACAACTAGGTAAGTACTATACGCTAATCCAGCCACAATCCCGCCCATTGCGGACGGCGTTGCACCGCAAGTAGCCAACTTCTGCTACTTACAGCATAGTTTTGCGTAACACCGTCCAAAGGGTTATTGAACGGATCAAAATGGCGCTGATTTTTATTATGCCTTCAGGAAGAAAAAGGATCAAATTACAAGGATCCCCCCAATCCATAGTGGTAGAGCCATGTTGTAGCTAGCCGCTGCATCACGAATGGGCCGGCTCGTCCGGGGCAGTACCACCCTCTCACAGAACACCGGCGTGAAGCAGCAGTAATCCTGCTTGCGTTTCGTACGGTCAGTGAGAGTGCCGGGGGCCCAATACCTCACCCCTTCCCTCTCCCCCTTCCCCTATTCCCTCTCCTTTAGGGCCGACAACGCACTGGCATCGTGTAAAGCGCTGCGGGTGTCTATGGACAGTGGTGTTCATTTAACATCAGGTGACCCACTAGTTCGTTTGTCTGGCCTATCTAACATAAAAAAAAAATCCAAAATTAAGAAAATCGATTAGTTTACGGCGGCGGCGGGAGGGGGATGGGTTTGGCTTTTTTTGGGCTTAGCGGTAAAAAAAACTTAGCGAGGAAACTTGACGCGAAAAAATTCAATGGTGTGAGTGAAGTTCCCAATCCGCATTGAGCCCGCGTGGAGCTACATCACATACTCTATTATTCTGATGGGCCTGCGCCGTGCAGTGGGACATTTATAAGGTGTCGCGTAGAAAATTATTGATCAAACTAGTCTTGTTAACTTGTCGTATATTTAATTTGAGCTGTAGATAGTTTCGTAGCACAGATTTTTACAAGTTTTTCGACATTTTCAACCGATGTCATTTCAGAAATAGGTCCCCAAAGGTTTTATAGTCTAACATATTTGGTATCACAATCGTTCTCACTATTTCTGTCTATCACATTGTTGGGCATGAGGGCATAAAGTGATGGAAAACGCGATCTTGAGTTCCGAGCGATATAGGTAACGCCACGAGAGTTGAGATCACGCACACAACAACACGTCATGTAATGACAGCGGGATTTTGACATTTATTCGTACCGATAGCGAGTTCAACAGACACGACAGTGAATTACAAGATTGACTAAAAATTTCTTCGACCTATTTAGTTAAGAATTATTTAGGAAAATACATCTAGTTCAAACAAAACAGAAAATAGAATATTTTGATCTATTTTATTTAAATCAGATAAGCATATTTTTCGCTATTTATAAAATACCGATTTTTTTTGTTGCGAATATTCCTTATCAGTTTAAAATTGTTTTATTTCAAAAAGATGTTGCATGATAAAAGAAAAATTATAATATGCATAGTATTGCGTAGGTATTTCATCATAAGATCATATATATACTCATTCGCTACTTTTTTTGCAATCAGTACTTTATGTAGCTATGTGTGTAATCATTCGCCTCATCTCTCGTAGCGTTACCTATAGTTCACACGGCTTTTGGTCAAACATACTAGTTTTACAAAACATTTGCAGAATCTCGTGATACGTCTCAACCGAGCAATGAAATAAATCTAAACGCCTACCTACTTCCTTCGTACGAAACATTATTTCTAGTGTATTTTTATATCAAATCAAGGCAAGAGTTCGTTCTTTCTTTAGGTACATAATAACGGTTAACAATAACGCCAACGAAATACAAAAACGTTTTTTCGCAAAAATGTAATATTTTATAGGAAAAGGAATACTTATAATGCCCTTCACCAATCGGTAAACCGAAATCATATATCATATCATTCATCAGATATATTCGATATCATTTTGGTTGTAATAATAATTAATTGATTTAATTTAATTTTAACTTTATTTTAGTACTATTACCCATATTTTTCAACTTGACTATACAGATCGTGGTTTATGATTCCTATTGTTTTTTTTTCAATTCCGCAAATACCAATACTACAGTGCTATATGCGGATGATTCATGATTCTGATTCATTGAGTTCTGTATCACTTGGACTTGGACGGCTTGATAGATTGGAAATTAATTACATTTACATCTGAAAAGTAACAGAGACGCTAATAACAGATATCCCAGCCATGTTGGAAATGTACACGAAGTAATGAATGTTTTTATAGTTTTTAGTTATAATTGTTTTTAAAGCCGTGGTGGCCTAGTGGTTTGAACTATGGCCTCTCAAGCAGAGGGTCGTGGGTTCAAATCCCGGCTCGCACCTCTGAGTTTTTCAGAATTTATGTGCGAAATTACATTTGAAATTTACCATGAGCTTTACGGTGAAGGAAAACATCGTGAGGAAACCTATATACACCTACGAAGAAATTCAATAGTGTGTGTGAAGTTCCCGATCCGTACTGGGATCGCGTGGGAACTACGGTCCAAGCCCTCTCACTCTGAGAGGAGGCCTGTGCCCTGTAGTGGGACGTATATAGGCTAGGATGACAAGTCTTATCGAATGCTAGAAACTGCTCAGAAAAAGCACTTCTTTTTCTTTTTGACAATCTATAGGGAAGGCGACATGTGGCCGAGTTTTTTAGTCTGTGCAAGACACTGTCTGGGCCCTCTATTCCCAGTTCGTCCGCAGGGTTTTTTCCCGAACACAAGTCACCCTACCTACATACGTAAATAATAGCAAGGACTTCATGTCCTTGGCCCCTCCGGCGACTCATTAAAAAAAACTGCTCAAAAAGAAAAAAAAGGAAGAAAATATCTTATTAGTTCATGTCATCGACATTTCAGTCTATAACCATTGTTATTTTATTGGACTCCAATAAGATCGGATCATGTCATTGTTTTCTAAATGACGCAAGCTGGGCCCAATCACGGTATTAACTGTCAATCTTTCTCTCGCTAAAGCTACAATACAATACAATGACTCTTTATTGTACACCAGAAATAGTAATGCTAGCTGACACGTAACGATAAATCGTAACGATTAATCTGTGCAAACCAATTTGCGCAGATTTATCGATCGTGTGTGTGACAAATCGTTGCAGATTATTGTCATACACACGTCTGATAAGTCTGCGCAAATCGGTTTGCACAGATTAATCGTTACGATTTATCGTTACGTGTGTAGCTAGCATAAGCAATACAGAAAACAGGTACACAGAGAGAAAGTTACAAGGTAAGCTACCATCATGCTTTATGTAGAATTAATCATTAGAGAATAGTACGTGAACACTTTATTGCATCGAGGGTTCCGTACAAACGTGTTTGTAAAATAGAATGGAATGGAATAGAATATAGAAAAATTATTACATAATAAAATAAAAAAATGTAAATCGTAAATACTTACCTAGTTAGTAAAGGATTCACTAAATTAAAAAAAAAAAACCTTTATTTAAGAGGGTTTATACCTGCTAAGCTGGCAACGTTGCATTTTTGTTAGTTTTTCTCGATTATTCCATAAAAATTGAATGAAAATTAAAAATGTTTTGAATACAAATTGTTTTAATATATAAGTTAATGTGTCTACTGCAATAATAATTCGTGATAGACTTTTATTTTCTTTAAAAACGAACAAATTATTACCTAACGGTTTTTAAAGAAAATAAAAGTCTTATCACAAATTATTATTGCAATAGACACATTAACTTAAATATTAGAACAATTTGTATTCAAAACATTTTTAATTTTCATTCAATTTTTATGGAATAATCGAGAAAAACTAACAAAAATGCAACGTTGCCAGCTCAGCAGGTATAAACCCTCGATGACGTGTTTGCCTTGTAGCGGGTAGTTTTAGTCTATTTTAAGTTATGGTGATGGGACGTATGTTTTTTTGTTTGAATTAATTTGTAATTTGTGTGTACTTTTTGTAATTTGTAAATTTTCATAAATAAAAGATTAAAAGAAATACAAAAGCTTATTATTCTATAAATGAATTTTCACAAAAATATCCGTAAAAGTTGACATTATTCTTTACGTATCAGAACGTGAAGTGCATAGTTTATGGTCAGTAAAAAAATTAAAAAGTTAAAAACATTGCAGGCTCGATAAACTCGACAACAATGTCGCATACAAATTCCATTATTTGTCGAGAGTCTCAAACTTTTTAAAAAGTTAAAACGGCCATGGTAATAAGTTGGCACTATTCGTATACAGCCAACTCAAATGACCGGTTTCAGTTGTTTTGTTGGAACTCCAGACTTTTTTGTTGTGTTTGAAGCAGCTTTTGGTGTTTTTGGTAGAAAACGACCGCTTTAGCCTAGTTGGTAGTGACCCTGCCTACGAAGCAAGAGGTCCTGGGTTCAAATCCCGGTAAGGGCATTTATTTGTGTGATGAGCACGAATATTTGTTCCTGAGTTATGGATGTTTTCTATGTATTTAAGTATTTATTTATCTATATAAGTATGTTTATCGTCGTCTAGTACCCATAGTACAAGCTTTGCTTAGTTTGGGACTAGGTCGATATGTGTGAGATTGTCCCCTAATATGTCCCCTAATATATATATATATATATATAAATACACCTGCAGTTATTTTTAAAGAAAAAAGGCGGGAAAGGGTTTAATGACATTTAATTTTAAGTGATTTGTAATTCTTTATAAAAGTTTGCTCTATTTTTTTTCCCTTCACCATTTTTGAGAAAAGCTTTATATTAGTCTCGGCTGGAATATCAATTGCTGGCTTCGTATTAGTTAAACGGA
Organism: Archips xylosteana; assembly: GCA_947563465.1. Classification (NCBI taxonomy): domain Eukaryota; kingdom Metazoa; phylum Arthropoda; class Insecta; order Lepidoptera; family Tortricidae; genus Archips; species Archips xylosteana. Next base: position 17,473,799 of record OX387361.1, on the reverse strand, counting down.
CTCGCAAGCTCGTCCGTTTAATACTCATACTCAGCCAGCAATTGCCTACTTCCAGGCCACGACAATAATTTACTATTCTAACTGACTTTAGGCTGGAAACAGTGCTCGACCGACGGAAAGCGCTGACCATCGGTCGGCGTAGCTATGCAAGGCTACGCTGACGGTACGCGCGTGATTTGGTCCGCGCGTACGGTCGATTGAGCCGTCGGTCCGGCTCGTCTCGTCGGTCGGTGTACGTCGGTCGACCGACGAGCTATGAGATTGTATGGATGCGTTCAGTTCTTCGCTGACGGAGCGACCGACCGTACACGTGTACGTACACAGTTCGCAGTTCGCCGTCAGCGTAGCACTGAATGCATTTTCGCAACCGACGGTCAGCGCTGACGGTCAGGACGTACCGTCGGCCGAGCACTGTTTCCAGCCTTAATTAAGTACCTGGAAATTATTATGTATGTGCATGGTATGTATATGAAATAACTATAGATTTAAAATTAGGTGACACACACATATGTTTGAAAATAAAGTAAATGCCCATTATGCGTCTAAGATCCCTTCCGCGGCTAACAACAATCTGATAACTTTGAAACGGCTGAAACAATTTTGATGAAACATGTTTAAGAACCATCGCCAAGAAATTTGCTTTCAAATTAAAAATACTGCATCCACATCGGTTCATCTGTTTGTGAGCTATGATTCCACACACACACACACATAGCGGTCAAACTTATAACACTCATCTTTTTGCGTCGGGGGTTAAAAAAGAGGCTTTGATCACATTCACCACCGAATAATCCCAATTTTCCTCAATTAGCATTTAAAAAAAGACTTATTTGCCTGTACTTTTAACTACCTTTCCGAAACATGCGACTCGTTGCGGCGAATTCCCTTTTTATCCTTAAGGACGTTGTTACCGGAGATATCAAAACGATTCGGTATCCGTTTGACATATGGCTGCGTAACAGCATGTCAGGATTGTCGGGCGAAGCATAATGAGACACTCCACCCGGCGGCTTTGCTGGGACTCACCGGACACCCGAAACGTCAACACACAACACAACAACACACACAACTAACAGTATCCGGCCGTAAAGATTGCACACGGTCCTTGAAAAAAGACTCGGCAATTGTCGGACATTTTTTTTTTAATGTTAGAGAGGACAAACAAACGGACTAGGGGTCACCTGATATTAAATGATCACCATTGTCCATAGACACCCGCAGCGCTTTACGCGATGCCAGTGCGTTGTCGGCCTTAAGGGAGAGGAAAAAGGAGAGGGAATAGGGGAGGGGGAGAGGTATTGGGCCCCCGGCGCTCTCACTGACCGCACGAAACGCAGCAGGAGCACTGCTGCTTCACGCCGGTGTTCTGTGAGAGGGTGGTACTGCCTCGGACGAGCCGGCCCATTCAACAACAACAACATGGCTCTACCACTACAAAAAATTTGCAGTCTTTTTCCAAAGACCGATTTGTATTTTTGTGTTTTTTTTGCGTGTGTGTGTGTAACACACAAAAAAAACAAGAAAACACATCGGTCTTTGGAAAAGACTGCAAATGTCCGACATTTGCCGTGTCTTTTTTCAAAGACCGTGTGCAATCTTTATGGCTGGGTATTGTAGAGAGCTTTAAAAAACCGGCCAAGATCGTGTCGGACACGCCCAGGACAGCAGGACAGGGTTCCGCAGCCGTTACAAAAAAATCCTTTCATATCTTATTAATTTTACTATTAATTATACTGGCCGTATTAAACAAGCAATATTTTGTAGGTCAGGCTGCTATTTACTCTAAAACTACTAATAATTCTCAAGCAATCTTAGCCGTTATAGTTTTCCATGTTGATTTGACATATTTCCTCCCATCCTGATTTTTTTTCAAAATTTTTATACCAACAGTTTAGCTTTTAGAGGAGAGGGACCCTCGATTTTAACAAAAAATAACGTCTATCTATAAACGGAAAAACCCCACTTAAATATTTATTTTATTCTGTTTTTGTATTTGCTGTTATAGCGGCAACAGAAATACATCATCTGTGAAAATTTCAACTGTCTAACTATCACGTTTCATGAGATACGATACAGCCCGGTGACAGACGGAGCGGAAAGTAATAGGGTACCTTTTGGGTACAGAACTCTAAAAACGAGCCAATCTATCTCTGAAAGGGGCGGCAACGCACCTATGTTATCTTTAGTGTTGGTGGTGTCCATTGGCGGCGACTGGTTCCCATCAGATGGCCTGCATGCTTGTTTTTCCCACTCTTATAAAAAAAAAGACTAGACCGTGGTCTTACAAAACAGTGTCTCCACTGTTTAAGGAGATTTCCTATTAAAAACATTTTTGGGATGTTCAAGCTAAGGGCCGGCGCTCACTGACGGCATGGCACGGCATGGCATTTTATTAGTATCAAGTTATTTTGAATCTTATTTCAATGAGTTTAGAATTCATGTTACTTTATTGGTTATGCGTTGCGTCATCCCTCGGCACGTCGCGGCATCGTGGTATCGAAATAAAGTAACATGAATTCTAAACTCATTGAAATAAGATTCAAAATAACTTGATAGTAATAAAATGCCATGCCGTGCCATGCCGTCAGTGAGCACCGGCCCTAAGCCAACCTTGTGGTGAAATAATAGTCAAACTAATTTTAAAACGAAGCCATGTTGGCCTAGTGGTTTGACCTATTGTCTCTCAAGCAGAGGGTCGTGAGTTCGAATCCGGGCTCACTTCTCTGAATTTTTTGAATTTATGTAGGTACAAAATAATATATTTATAATTTACCACCAACTTTACGGTAAAGGAAAACATCGTGAGGAAAACTGAGAATGGTGTGTGTGAAGCTCCCAATCCGCACTGCGCTGCGTGGGAACTAAGGCCCAAGCCCTCTCATTCTGAGAGAAGGCCTGTGATCTGCAGTGGGACGTATATAGGTTGGGAAGAAAAGAAGAATTTTAAAGCACTATGAATTTGTACTTACGATTTGTTCGATATACTGCTCGATGTTTTTTAACGTCAGTGTGTCAACGATACCTACGTGAAACAATAAAACTGTTTCAACTGGGTGGTGGACGCTGCAAATCGCGGTTATTTGTACAAGTACCAACTGCAGCAGCACGAGTTGAAAAGTTACTTTTACACTGCAACTTCTTTATTTTTTTATACAGTATAGGCTTGTGTAGGATGGAGCGACGACCTGGTTAAGGTGGCGGGAACATGTTGGATGCGGATGGAGCAGGGCCGATTTGTTTGGCGAGCCTTGGGGGAGGCCTATGTTCAGCAGTACGTCTTTCGGCTGAAATGATGATGATGATGATGATGATAGGCTTGTATTTGACCACAATCACGCGTGATGGAAAGCGAAGATGATGCCTGCGATGGAGCATGCTTGCCTAGTACTTAAATGCTAATAGTATTATAGGGATGTTGACGCTATTAAAAAAAAAAAATGCAAAAACTCATTATTAACCCTGAAAATCAGATTAATTTTTCGATTAACTGCAAAATTAGATTTGTTGTTGCTTTAAAACAAATAAATAGTTAGTTGATTGAGTTGGCGAACAAAATGACGTCATAAGTTGTTATTGCCATTCAAACTCTATGGGGAGAGAAGTGTTTTGACAGGACATAAAAAGTACCTCAGTTGATACCACCAGTCAACATCCCTATTCACGGTGCCCCTTTTCTCCCATAAAATTTTAAGTCATAATGTATCATTAGTCATAATCAACGTTAGTCATACAGTGATTTATTTCTGAAACGATATTTTTTCAGGACTTTTTTAAATGCCATCTTATAGAATGCAGTAGGTTAGGGTAGGTTTTTATAACAATTCCGAAAAATAAATTGTTTCAGAAATAAATCACTGTATGACTAACGTTGATTATGACTAATGATACATTATGACTTAAAATTTTATGGGAGTCATTATAGACCCATACTGTATTCATCATTGCCTCATTCCTCTGTGTATTACCAATGTGCTTTTATTTCAAACGAGTCCCTATTTAGATCCAGTTTTTCCTATAGAAGCCATTCTGGAGGAAGGGTCTGAGGAATTGTGCAGTGCGCGTTTACCGGTTACAGTGCCCCGTATTTGTTGTACGGTTTGCAGCTTGGGTGCGCGCGCAACGCCGCGCTCAACTGCCATCTTTCTGCTTATTCCCCTAAATTCAAGTCTATGTTGAACCGTAACCGGTAAGCGCGCACTGCACAATTCCTCAGACCCTTCCTCCAGAATGGCTTCTATAGGAAAAATTGGATCTAAATAGAGACTCGTTTGAAATAAAAGGGTACGTATCAAAATGTATAAAGTTTAAAACAAATAATGGACGAAATACATAATGGTCATAATACATACTAAAATTTTCTATGAAACTATTGATTAAACGAATTTTTTTAATCGTGTAATCTACAGATTGGTTTAGGTTAGGTTAGGTTTATTTTATGAAAATCCTGTAAAGTTGAGAATTTCCAAGAAAATTACATTATATCAAACGACCATTATGTATTTCGTCCATTATTTGTTTTAAACTTTATATATTTTGATACGTACCCGAAATAAAAGCACATTGGTAATACACAGAGGAATGAGGCAATGATGAATACAGTATATTTCAGCCAGTTTAGGTAAAAAACTCATGTAAAGGACCTGTTGTATATTTATAGTAGTAACGTGTCTGTAATCAAATTGACGTTCCAAATAAGAAAAATTACAAGCTCCATGTCAATTCTGTGCAGTCTGTGCACTGCTACATGCTACAGGTCCTTTTACTTAAGTTTTCCAATGCTATTTTAAGTGTAGATACGTTATAATGCTCACATTATGCCCAAAAAAAATGCTCCGCACGCGGCGGCAGGCACACACACATACACGTTTCATTTTACTTACATTTTATTACATTGACAGACGGTATTAAGAGAGATGGCTTCATTAAGACGATATGAGGAAAAAAGACAAAGATAGTCTATCACTTGCGCGCAAAGTGTAAGCAAACGTCACAATCCGACTGATTCCAGGACCACTTCGCGGCACACTTTTGGTGCGTTGGTGGCGTATCTACCTCTTTTTTGTATATAATATCATTGAGTTTTTCATCTATAACGTCTTGAAATTATTGTTTTATGATGTCAATTACTCTATTGGTATCAATTGTCCCATTGTATTTATTCAGATATTTATTTTTTTGACATCAGTACAGGCGAGGAGTAGAGAAGCATTGTTTTTATAAGCTCGAATCGGAGTGGGGTTCACTTATTAGTTTCAGTAGCCGGGTATAGTACGATGAACGTTAGGGTTCTGCAGTTTAAGAGGACGCCGAACATATCAACATAATATAATGATTACAATTTATAAGCAACGTTTATGTGTGTATGAAAATTCTTTGCCTATGAAAATAAACACTCTAAGTCGAACTTCACTAAATAAACCGGCCGACCTGATAGCCTCACATCTTTATTACAGGTCAGTCTTATGTATATTTTGTTTTGTGTAAATATGTATATTTTGTTTAAATCTTGTCATGTGGAAATCGAAAATAAAGTACTTTAAAGCAAATCAATTGTAAGAGTTACTGCCGAATTTAATATAGTTAGTTCTTCAGTAATAGGGCGTTTATTCGAGCATTTCAATCGCCTCATGTACCTGACCACATTTTTTAAGAAATGGCAAAAGATTCTGATACAGTTTCCACTTGTATGGTAGTTAGACGTACAGGACCTCTAATATATACAAATCTCGAGTCACGTTGTTTGTTATCGAACTCCTCCGAGACGGCTTGACCGATTTTTGTGAAACTTTTTTCTCTCTATTCGGTAGGTCTGAGAATAGGTCGTAGGCTGTTTTTTGTACCCCTATTCTCCGCAGACGGAGTAGTTTATTACTAGCTAGTTTACGCCCCATCAAAATCAACAAACGTTTCCTAATAAAAAATGCAGTGTAGGTAGGCCTCCAACAAGATGGACCGACGACCCGGTTAAGGCCGCGGGATTGCGTTGGATACGGATGGCACGGGGCCGATCTGTTTGGCGAGCCTTGGGGGAGGCCTGTGTTCAGCATTGGACGTCTTTTGGCTGAAATGATGATGATGATAATGAAAAATGAGACGAGATAATGAGGCGATTGAATAAAGCTCAAATAAACGCCCAGTAGTAGTATTTGTTCTTTGTACAGTACCATAGGACTCACGAAGATACGTTTAGATTCTGCAAATATTACAACTAGGGATTGCAATCCCGCAAAACGGGATCCCGCGTTCCCGCGGGATCCCGCTGCTTTTATTAATCTGCTGGTTCCCGCACCTTCAAAGCGCGGATCCGCGGATCCCAAAAATTAAAAATTTGGCGCTAAAACTTTCGCGTAAATCGATACAATAATGCCATTTGCTTCTAAAGAGCTTATTTTCAATAGTTATCACCATAGGTTGATATCATAGTAATAGCATCTAAGAGAAAGTTGTGATTTCATTATTAGTCATTATATGAATGAGACTGAATTAAAAATATAAAACTGTTGTTAAGAACTAAGGGTAAAATTAAACAAAACTATTAATAAATAAATAAAATAAAATAAATATCACGGGACAATTCACACCAATTGACCTAGTCCCGAAGTAAGCTAGGCAAAGCTTGTGTTATGGGTACTAGGCAACGGATAAACATACTTATATAGATAGATACATACTTAAATACACATTAAACATTAAACATTAAACACCCAAGACCCGAGAACAAACATTCGTATTTTTCATATAAATATCTGCCCCGACACGGGAATCGAACCCGGGACCTCAAGCTTCATAGTCAGGTTTGCTAACCACAAGGCCATCTAGTCGTCGTATTAAACTATGCCAGACATTTTAGAGATGAACTTAAGAAAACAGATTACTAGTTTTTTTTATTTTTTTTTAAATTATTTCTTGTTATTTTTTATTTAATGATTTCCAATTGTATTTGAATTGAATTGAATCGATTTGTTACTTATACTTAATTAATAGAAAATAAATAATTTCTGTTGCTTTTTTTACACAAAAATCTGTAGTTTAATAATAATAATAATAGCAAATTTATTTCAGACTAGGTCCATATTTTGTTTAAATTTGTTTTTATAACATAATTTCAAAGAAGCGGGATCCCGCGGGATTGAATAATCCCGCATAACAATCCCGCGGGATTGAATGAGCTGCGGGATTGCAATCCCTAATTACAACGTTTGCGCGTTGGCGCAGTAAACAGCCAAGTTCTGAAATTAAACTCAGCTTAACGCATCCCCGCACACCAATAAGAACAGGAACAATTGCAACTTCACTGTGCTCGTACTAAATAAGAATATACGTCAAGAACTTGGCCCGTTTTCTTACTTTGACGGAGTACGCACAAGTTTTCGAAGGTTTCGCATAACGAGTTTCTATATTAATGTACTTCTGGAGTTTTGTGCGTCTGACAGAATACGTCTTTGGAAGCGTGGGTATGGTAGTGTAGTGTGAAATTGTTAATACCTAACTATAAATTAAAAAAATTAAAAACCCCTAACGTCATTTGTTCAAAAATATGTTTGAAAATAAAGTAAACGCAAATTATGCGTCTGATCCCTTCGCAGCTAACAAGAGAGCTGATAAACTTTGAAACGGTTCAACCAATTTTAATGAAAAATGTCTCAGAACCATCGCCAAGAAACCAGTTGTAAAAAAAAACCGCATCCAAATCGGTTTACTCGTTTAAGAGCTATGATGCCACAGACACATAGCGGTCAAACATATAACACCCCTTTTTATATCATACTAAATACAAACTGAAACATGGATGCACAGAAAAACCCAGAAAAAAGACCAGCGCTGGGAATCGAACCCAGGTCCTCAGCATTCCGTGCTGCGTGCTAAACCCCACCACCACTGGTCGGGACTTGGACACAATTTTTTTCCTATGCATCACACATCTCAGCTTGCTTACAGTAAAATTACATAAAGTTTACCACTGACATATGGTTTGCCTTCATTTCATATTCAACTTTAACGACCTACAAATAAAGCCAATTTTAGAATACTGTTACCCACGTTTGCAGATTTTGTAATAGCTACTTTATTTGTATGGTGTTAAAGTTGGAAATGAAATGAAGGCAAGCCATCTGTCAGTGGTAAACTAAAAGTAAACGTATTGTAAACACTTATTGCAGCGATACTAGCGACATCTATGTTAAATGCTCTCAACGAGAGACGTCAACACTCCTTCGGAACTAACCGCTCACCCGGACCAAGAGATGTCACTTTTTAAGCAATCTTATCAAAATCCCTCTTTTTGTGTCGGGGGTTAAAAAACAGGCCAACGCGTGGCCACACGCAGCGGAGGACTAGGTTTCTACCCACGCCACGTATAACGCACCACACACAACAGCCTGGTGGCCCTGTAGTTGGACCTATGCCCTCTTAAGCAGTCGGTCGTGGGTTCAAATCCCGGCTGAGTTTTTCGGAATTTATGGTGATTTAATGTAGGGCACAGGCCTCCTCTCAGAATGAGTGGGCTTAGGCCGTAGTTCCCACGCGGGCCCAGTGTGGATTGGGAACTAATTATTTTTTGTACCTACCACCTTATATTTTTACCTATAGTCTGACAATAAAGTTCTTGTAATACCCTTTTTTCTACTCGTTGATTTTAATCTGTCAATTATGTGTTTATAGACAAAATTGCAATCACATACTTTTTAATCTTGGATAGTCTATGGCACTTCGGACTCAACTGTAATGATTATTATACAACGCTCTAGACGACTATAATAATTTCAAAATTAGAACTCAGTACTTCGATTGAGCGTCGTGAGCGCTTAGTGGAACGCACCCAATGTAAAGTTGCAAATATCTGGCAAATTTGCTTCCATTTGAACACACTAACTTTTTTCTTCTGTTACGTGATTGGTTAGTAATTGAAGTAATTGGCCAATCAGAAACAGTCTTGTATCGACGTCTCATTAGTTCTTTTTTGTGCTACGAAAATTTTAAAGTTTTGTTTGTTATTTGACGCGAAATCGATGGTGTTAAATAAATAATCCCCAATTCGAATTAAACATGAGTGACAGTGACGAGATTAGTTTCGCTGCTACTCCAGAGGAGATAACTACTATTGCAGAGGAAGCAACGCTTACCTTGTTACCAGAAAAATCTTAAAAGCTATACAACAGGAGTTATGCTAACTTCATGGAATGGCAAACGAAAAAGGTTATGTATGTACCTCGATAGACGATAATGACTCGTAGAAAAAGTATTGTATACAATAAAAAAAAAAAAAATATATATATTAGGGGACAATCTTACACAAATCGACCTAGTCCCAAACTAAGCAAAGCTTGTACTATGGGTACTAGACGACGATAAACATACTTATATAAATAAATAAATACTTAAATACATAGAAAACATCCATAACTCAGGAACAAATATTCGTGCTCATCACACAAATAAATGCCCTTACCGGGATTTGAACCCAGGACCTCTTGCTTCGTAGGCAGGGTCACTACCAACTAGGCTAAAGCGGTCGTTATAGTTACATAATTAGCTCTTAAAATCTCGTACCTTACTTAGGCCACTCGGCCGGTACTCGACTTTAAGAGCCTTCATTATGCAACGATTGTATAAAATACTATTAATTCTTGCAACAATTTTGTGCAAAACATGGTATCTCATTTGTCCTCATACTAAGAAGAATTGTCTTTAAATTCCCTTACATCTTTTTACGACTCGATAAAAGAGAATATCGAGTTTTATATCAATTTCACACATTATGATAATGTGTTCTGTAGAGCCATCCTGTTGGCATTGTAATGCGATATTATAAGTGGCATCTACTGTACTACTTTAGCCGAAAAACAATTTCTGCATGAGTGTTATAAGTCCAGTATTACATATGGAGGCAAAGTAGTATCGATCACCTTTATTTCATTCCATATAAGAATACACAGACACGTTCTACTAGCGTTTCTCCCTCATTGACGCCCAATCATTACGGTTGGAAGCGACTTGCATCCACCCTGAACCTGCGGCCTTCACCAAATCGTCCGTCCATCTCGTTGGTGGACGTCCAACGCTGCGCTTACCAGACCGTGGTCTCCATTCGAGACCTTTTTTAATCGGTGATTTGATTATGAAACCATTTGTCTAGATCAGTATTCGGTGGCGTTCACGTATAAGTCACATTTACATGAAAAAAATATCTATTTTTTAAATAATGGTTATTTGGACCACTTTTTAATTGAAATCATTGTCACTTGGTTTAATCTATAGGTAGGTATAAGCCTAAAACGTCTTTAACAAGTCAGTTTCTTAAACAGACTTTGACATTAGGTCTGTCAAATTCCCCGCCAAAGTGACACTTGACGAAACTGTTCCGAATAAGACGGAAGCTATTGCTGTCTCTCTCTCTCTCTCTCTCATGGCTTTCAAGCTGTGCACGTCGCTCTCGACTATTTAATTGTAAAATAAATACTAAGTGTGGTGAAAACCAATAAAGTTTGTGATAATCTGCCTGCGCGTATAATTTAGAACCAGCCCTGCATAAAAATCCTTCAGAAACTACTTAACTTCAACAAATGTATGACCATACATTCGGTAGATGGAGGAAGTTTTAACAATTACTTTTTTTTAATTAAACAGTGACTTAATTATTTGAGACCTCATCAATTAAATTCCATTTTGCCTCGGGATTTTTTTTTAACTCCTGATCACCGATTAAAAATCACCATGTATAGTTGAGCCATTGTTAGAATGTTTTAACCACCTCATTTACGTGGTCATATTTTTAAAAATTAGGTGTAAATTTTTATGGCGTTTTCAATTATTTATTAGAGCACTCTGAAGATGAGCTCTGGTTGAGTTCGAACCGCATCTGTGTAGTTTGGTGGTGTAGATAGTTGGGTGTGTGTGTGATTTGTGTGTGTTCATACAGTGTGGAGGTGGAGGAACTGCACGAACACGCATTTTTTACATAAACGTAGCTATCGTAACGTCGCGGTGAGCAAAGTAATTGTTTCAGTTCATTAATATGGAGCTCCACAAAGTAACGCCTGATTCAATAAATTATTTATTAAAGGTCCTGTAGTTTTACTAAATAACTGGAAACTGTATGAGAATCCTTTGCCATTTCTACAAAAATGTACACAAGAAAGTGAACAAAACAAACGCTCAAAATAATGACTCTTATCGGACAATGTACCGTTGTATGGCAGCCGGCATTGCAAAGATTCTCATCAAACGATTCGTCACGATGATAACTTTCGAAGAAAACCGTGATACAATTTTTAAAAAATCCTTGTTTAATTATAACTTTTTTGCAAAATGTGTGCCGTTTAGCAGACGTTGACAAATAGCGATTTGATAGCGTTTGTTGCAAAGTTTTCTGAGTAGGAATTGAATAGAAAAATAATTTGAAGAGTTTATGAAAGCGTAAACTGTTTAGAAAGATCGTACCTATCCTAAAATATTTCATGTTCGTGGTTATTGAAAAAACAAATCTAGCGTCTTTCTATTTATTTCTCAAGCAGAGGGTCGTGGGTTCGAGCTCCGGGCTTGCACCTCTGAGTTTTTCGGGATTTATGTGCGAAATTATCGTGAAGGAAAACATCGCATGGCAACCTGCACACACCTGAGAATGGTGTGTGAAGTTCCCAATCTGCACTAGGCCCGTGTGGGAACTGCAGTGAGACGTATACAGGGTGTCCCAGAACTCAACAACTTGGTATCGGGTGAGAAACCGAATTATATATTCAGTCCTGGAAAGTCATTTAGGTAAGCAACATTCTAGACATGTTTTCAAAAATATCTAGTACTAAAAGTGATATGTTATGTGAATCTAAGGAAAACCTTGGCTTCAAAATGTCCAGGATGAGTCACTAAAGAATCTTTTTAGAAATAAAAATTTTTGATTTGCATAATTATGTTACAATATAGATTTGCGTTTCACCACAATCACGCCTGGTGGAAAGCGAAGATAAGTTCTACGATATAGCACGCTTACCTAGTAAATGCTCAGTCACCCTAGACTTGAAAACGGCTAGATTGTAGTGTTCAGGGAAGGGAGGGTGTAAATTCCACTCTTTAGCTGTAGCTGTTTTGTGCGGATTTTGGGAATGCTAAAAACGGGAGACCCTGCCTACAGCACTTCTGGTCGGCTTGTGAAAGAAAGGGGCAGGCGGAATACGATCGTTCAATTCTCCAGCAAACGACTTAAGTACTATAAATAAACTCTTAGCGACCCCATCAAGAACAGCTCTTCTATTTAAAAGCATGTTAGGGATGGGTCCTAGAATATACAACAACCTCCCAAGTACGATTAGAAATAATGAAAATTTTGTAGAATTTCAAAAATCTCTCAAAAAGTTTTTAATTAAGAAAGCTTACTACACTGTTACATGTGAACTCGGATCCTACATTGCTACATTTGGCCTGTGGTTATGTACGGCAGCGAATCGTGGACCATAAAGGAAGTCACCAGGCGGCGCTTAGATGCGTTTGAGATGTGGTGCTATCGTCGCATGCTCCGTATAAGCTGGACCCAGAAAGTCGGCAACGACAAGGTGCTTCAGCGTGCGAAAATTATTGCACACCGTCAAAAAACGCATAATCGAATATCTGGGGCACGTGTTGCGCCATGACAGATATCAGCTGCTTCAACTAATATTGATGGGCAAAATACAGGGAAAACGGCGCTCTGGAAGACGGAAGAAATCATGGCTGCGGAATATTAGGGAGTGGACCGGGATCAGAAATGCAGAGCAACTATTCCGGATGGCTCAAGACAGGGAGAAGTTTTCAGAGCTAACGGCCAACCTCCAGTAATGGAGTGACACTTTCAGAAGAAGAAGACTACACTGTGAACGATTTTTGGCAGATAAAATTCAGTGATTTTACATAGTTAATGTAGGTAGACATATTAAATTGTTAAATTTATCTTCATGTTGACATATAGAGTATTTCTTATTATTTAATTTAATGTAATTTAATTATTATTATTTTTAATATGAAAGGGGGCAAACGAGCAGACGGGTCACCTGATGGAGAGCGATCACCGTCGCCCATAGACACACGCAACACGAGGGGAATCACAGGTGCGTTGCCGACCCTCTTAGGAATTGGTAGGCTCACAAGAGAGAGAGAGATAGAGAGGAGGAGGAGGAGGGTAGAGGTGTTGGTGTTGTTTTAATTGTAATTATTCAATGTCATTTAATTTAATGTTATTTAACTCAGTATATAATTTGGCTCAATGTACTTAATTTAACTTAATATACCAGATTTATGTTGACGTATTGGCTATTGTAAATAATAATGGGTAATTCCAAAAGTCTCTATTCGACCTATATAATTAAGATTATTCTTATTACCTTTGATGCCTAGTTTATAAGATAAAGTGTATGTCAACTTGACATGTTACAGAGACACATAAATGTAAGTTATAACACCTGTATAATTCACCTGTGGCATAAAATAAATACTTTGATTGATTGATTGAATTTCGAAGCACATTCACCAACATTGGTCTTAAATTCGAAGTCTTAAGTTTGTGTGGCCGCCGCCATTGCCGCGTACGACACAGAAGGCCGTGTCGGATGCAACGCGTGTCGCAACGTGTCTGTGGACGTCGCAAGAGTCGATGTTGCATTTAATCTGTCGATTTTACACAGTTATTGACTATCGAATACCTATTTAGAGTTCGCTTTGGTTTGTTAACTGTTTACATTGTGTGTGCTAAACCGTAGGTTTTTTATGATACCGTGAACATTTCTCTAGTTCCGGTTACGTAATAAATTATTAGTACCTGGGCGACCGAGCTCCACTCGGGCTTAAACTCGGTACCAAGCGTTTTCCCAGAGATAAGACCAAGCTAGATCAATTTTTCATCCCCGAAAACCCCCACATACCAAATTTCATCCGCGTGGAAGTCGTTTATCGTGGTTCCTATAGGAATTATGTAATTTCCCGGGATACAAATTATCCCATGTCCTTTTCCGGAACTCAAACTTCATTCTAAATTTCATCTAAATCGGTTCAGCGGTTATTGATTTCCCATACAAACTTTCATCGCCTTTTTCACCCCCTTTAAGGGTGATTTCCGAGATAAAAACTATACTATATGTCCTTTCTCGGAACTCCAAACTATCTGTATTCAATTTTGAATATGATTTTTTTTTAATTTTATTGTTCGGTTAATAGACAAAATGTCATACCAATCAAAAGTATAAAGCCTATATGCAAAACGTTAGGTTGACTAACCAGATCAGTGCAAATATCGATTTACCGGTTTTTACCTGGCTGTTTGGGTAGCCAGGTATACCCACCTACCCAAAAGTTATGACCGGAAAAAATAGTCTACCTAACGTTTGCATATTCTATAAGCTTCATACTTTTGATTGGTAGGTATTTCATTTGTCTATTAAGTAACCGAAAAATTTGAAATAAAAATAAATTATAATAAAATAAATAATAATAATAATAAACCATTTATTTCAGATTTTTACATCCATAGTTAATTACATAATTTACAAAACAAATCAAATCAAATTAAAATCAGCAATAGTCACAATATATTAAAACAAATTTAAATTAAATAAAAACAAAGGTCAAAATTAAAATTAAAATTTAAAATAAAAATAAATTAATTAATCAAAAGAAATCAGAATAAAATGACAATAGAAACACAAAAACAAAAACAAATTAAAATAAATAAATTAAACTAATGAAATCAATTAGAATAGTTACATTTACATACCACAATCACAACTCGGGGAATGAAGGGCCATCCACCTTGCCAACATCGGCGAGTCCCACCTGTCCGCCAACACCCTCAAGATGCTGTTCGAGCTGGCGCGCAGGCGGCTGAGCGTGGAGGCGCTGCGCTTCCTAATGATGGCGTGGAAGCCGTCGGTATGCGCCGCGGCAAACATGCCCGACGCGCTGCAGCCCCGCGCCAGCCGGAACAGCACCCTGAACGCGTTGTTATACTGCACGCGCAGTGCACTGTACGCGCGCTGCGTGAACTTGACCCATAAGCTACACGTATAGAAGGACTGACAGTACGCGCGAAATAGTGTCAGCTTAACCTCGTCGCTACATCGCGCAAACCTACGCGCCAGCATATTGCATCGCACGGACAGCGCCCTGCGCTCTCTCTCTATGTCCATGACATCGCTCAGGTCCTCGGAGACCCAGTGGCCCAAATACTTAAAATGCTGAACACGCTTCAATGGAGCACCACACAGAGTTACAGGTGGCAAATCCACGTATGTTTTTTTGCCCGCCCTGAATATCATGAACTCACTTTTACTCGCATTGTACTTGAGGCCATGAGCCTCCGCATACGACTCACAAATTTTCAGCAGTTCTTGCAGCGCGGAAAACGAGGGACATAGTAGCACCATATCATCAGCATAGCTGATGTTGTTAATAAAGACCCCATCTATCGAACAGCCGACATTGGTGCAACTAAGCTCCCGCAGCAATCGATTCATATACAGGTTGAAAAGACGAGGAGAGCTCAACCCCCCCTGTCTCACCCCGCACCCCAACCTATACACGTCCGAATGTGCACCTGCCCACTTTACACTGTTATCCTGTCCTTCGTACCAGTACCGGAGTATTGACAAAATCTCAGCTGGTACATCAGTCTCATGCTGTATTTTATGCCACAGAGTGTTATAAGATACGAAATCGAATGCCTTTGACAAGTCCAAATAACAAGCAAATACAGGTGTGTCCCTAGCCGTGTAGTACTGGACAGTCTGCTTGAGACAGAGAATCGCGCTTTCTGTAGATAGATCAGGCCTGAAGCCAAACTGCGTATCGTGCAATTCAATGTGATTAGCTAACTGTTTATCAAGCAAACTATCCAGCACCTTAGCAACAACATTTGCGAGCGATATGGGCCTGTAATTGGACATGTCAGAGGCATCCCCAGTCCTGTTTTTAGCAATAGGAACAACCACTGTGCACATGAGATCCTCTGGCAAATAACAGTGACTAACACATAAATTATAAAATAATGCTAGTACCCTGGGCAGATGTGCACCAGAAAACTTTAAATGCTCGATGCTGAGACCATCCTTTCCAGGTGATTTTCCTCGTACCATTTTCTTAATTACTGATTCTACGTCATGGGCAGAAAAACGGACGTTTATGGCCTGAGGACAGCTCTCAGCACCGAACACCCGACCCGGCGCAACCACCGGCTGCACGTTAAAATGTCGCCGAAATGCGTTTGCAATATCGTTTGGATCGTGCAAGCCAGCCACACTCACAGGAAGGCTCGGCCTAGGACAAAACTTATTAGTTGTCTTCCAGAATTTACCAAACTGTTTACTGGAATGGAGCTGCGCAATAATGTCCATCTTGATCTGCTCCTCATTATTCTGACAAAACTTCAATTTAGACTTAAAAATGCGCCGAGTTTCACACATTTTATTATAAATATCACCACAGACCGGTTTACCATGCGTTATCCACGTTTGATACCACAGACGAGCCTCCCGGTGAGCACCACTAACATGCTTATTCCACCCCGGTACTTTTTTAGGTTTTTTAACGTTTTTACGACTGGTAGAACTCGCTTCAGAGGCATCCGAGATAATATGTACTATATTTCTATACAAAACAAATTATACTGGACTGAATTTTTTTAGTCATCCCACTAGCAATATACCTATTTATTAACATAATTAATTTAATCTATCTATCTATACATATAATAAATCTGTAACAAGTCGGTGTCTATACATTGAAGATATTTAAGAATAACTGTCACTAGGGCTATTTATTAGCGCATTAGAACCCGTAACAATGATTTTTAGAATTATTGTCTGTTTGTCTGTTTGTCTTTTTGTCTGTGCGTTTGTACGCGCTAATCTCAGAAACGGCTTAACCTAGAAGGATGCGGTTTTCACTGATATGTTGGTATTTTCTTGGATTAACATTTAATGTTTATTTCATTTCAATCGGTTCACAAATAAGAAAGGTACGTCTATTTTAAAAATTTATCGAACAGTTTTTAGAAGAATTAATAAGCTGAAGAGTTTGTTTGTTAGTTGTTTGAACGCGCTAATCTCAGGAACTACTGCTCCGATTTGAAAAATTCTTTCAGTGTTAGATAGCCCATTTATCGTGGAAGGCTATAGGCTATATATCATCACGCTAACACCAATAGGAGCGGAGCGGAGCGGAAGAATGTTTCAAAATCAGGGGTTTTTGAAGTAAAACTTCTATAGGCACGCTTGACTTGGGAGTACGGTGGTGAATGTGAACGCGGGTGTGCGGGGGTTTGGTGGGGGGTGGGGTTGGGAGGGGGTGAGGGGGGTGTGCGGGGGGGGGGGGGGGTTGCGGGGGCGGGTAATTTTTTTTATATCGAGGAACTAAGGAGAGCCATAATTGATGAAAAAGCAAATTTGATAAAAATTAAGCTGCCCAAATTACTAATTCCACGCGGACGGAGTCGCGGGCAAAAGCTAGTATAAAATACTTTTCATCCATTAACCAGATCGGTGAAGGTCGTTGTATACTCGAATCCTAGGCTATAAAATTATATAAATTCATAATATTTACCGGAACTCGTTGTACGCAATGTTTTCGCAACACAGCAGCTCCCTCCTCGCAAGGTCGACATTAATTAACAAGAGAAAATAATTTATAAACACTTGACTGACTACTTGATTGAAAACTTAAATGACACTTCACAGTTAGGGTGTCTTACCACCAGGGGTGTGCTATGCCACGTTGCTATGGATGAGTTTCATATCATCATCATCCCAGTCTATATACGTCCCAGGAGAGGGGTTGGGACATAGTTCCCAAGCGGGCCCATTGCGGATCGGGACTACACACACACCACTGAATTTCTTCGCAGGTGTACTATCTGTCCGCACGATGTTTTCCTTCACGTAAAGCTCATGGTAAATTTCAAATGTATGTAATTTCGCTCATAAATTCCGAAAAACTTAAGAGGTACCTAAAGTAGTTAGTTAGTGACGTTATGCTTTATTTGGCGACCCGAAAATGACAATTTAAAATATCCGGTGACGCTATGACTTACATTATCATGCTGCGGCGTTTCGTTATAAATTCAGGGGATGTCGTAAAAATGCATCCTATGTAGAAAACGGTGCTGTCGTAAAACGCCTCAAAGTGCAAGACAGGGACATGGTATAGTTACAGAATGTTCGTCCAATTTCGATCTTAGCTCGTTGACATAGAGTCGAAAAGTGACGAACCTTTTCATTCCGCAACTGTACCTCAAAGGCAACCTCACGGGAATTTTAAATACAGCCAGAGGGTATTTTGACTTTTATTTATTATTTATTCACTTTAAATGGCGCAAAAATCTTTTTTTTTTTAATGAGATTTTGGTATCTTTTTACTACAAGCTAAAAAAAAACAGCTTTCTACTAGGAAAAATAATCCCGTATGATAACCAAGTTAGCTAGGAAGAAAAGTGTCTTGTAGAAAACCAAATAAAATAACAGTTTTCTACGAAGAAAAAATAATCCCGTTTGATAACCGGGTTAGCTAGGAACAATTATTTTTCCTAGTAGAAAAACAAGGGCAACTATGACTATGACAAAAAAAAGGTTTGCACTTCCTTTAACGACCGCTTTAGCTTAGTTGGTAGTGACCCTGCCTACGAAGCAAGAGGTCCTGGGTTCGAATCCCGGTAAGGGCATTTATTTGTGTGATGAGCACGAATATTTGTTCCTGAGTTATGGATGATTTCTATGTATTTAAGTATTTATTTATCTATATAAGTATGTTTATCGTCGTCTAGTACCCATAGTACAAGCTTTGCTTAGTTTGGGACTAGGTCGATTGGTGTGAAATGTCCCATGATATATTTTGATATATTTTTTTTTTTAAAGGCCGGCAACGGATCTGTGACTCTCTTTGCGTTATTGTTGATACCTATTTATGGGTGGTGGCTCGCACCTCTGAGTTTTTCGGAATTTATGGTGTGAAATTACATTTGAAATTTACCATGAGCTTTACGGTGAAGGAAAACATCGTGAGGAAACCTGCATACACCTGCGAAGAAATTTAATGGTGTGTGTGAAGTTCCCAACCCGCACTGGGCCCGCGTGGATCTACGGCCCAAGCTTTCTCATTCTGAGAGGAGGACTGTGCCTAGCATAGGCTAGGATGATGGGCGGTGGTGATAATTTTCCATAAGATGGCCCGCTTGCTCGTTTTCCTCCCTCACAATAATAAAAAAAGTGCGTTGCCGGCCCTTTGGGAGATTGATAAGCTCGTGTAGCGGATTCGATTCCCGGTTCAACCATGTAATTATTTAAAAATCTATGCATGCAGTTTAAATTGTTTTTTAAATTAAAGTAATGTCTTCTTTCAGTAAAATGTTCAATCTACAATATTCAAGGTACTTTCCCTCCACGAGGCATAGCCGTGGGACGCCCTGTATATGCTGAGATTATGATGATGATGATGATGAAGGATAGCATTATTATGATGATAATGAATACTTGCCTGAACAGTCGTTCAGTGAACGCGTTCGAATCTTTTTGTATTAATAACTAACACGAGACGCGCTGGGGGGGCTACTACAATATTCAAGCCAAGTGACATTCTAAATAAGAAATCGATTTTTTATTAATCGATTGTTTTTTTAGCATTAAAAATCGATAAATAATTGATTTTGTTGTATTAATCGTTTTTTTTCTAATTTTGTACAATTCGTTGCTTAACTCCATCTAGTGAATGTTTGATTAGCTAAATTAATGAAATAAACTGTTTCAAAAGCACAGAAGGGCAGCCATCGAAGACGCACAGATGGCGTTAGTGTAATATTATCTCGATGGAGATAGTATTCTTTGATAGTTCGCGCTACGGGTTATAAAAGCCCAGACTTAATGTCGGGGGTGGCAGATGAAAAATCGACTAATTGATTTTTGATTATAAAAAAAATCGATTATTTGTAATTTAAAAATCGCATATAAAAATCGAAATTACTTTAAAAAATCGATTTAAATCGATGATTTCCATAATCGATTATTTTTTCACATCTCTACAATATTCCAAGTTCGTATCATGCCGCCCCTTTTACTCTCCTATTTAATGCTATGAGTGTGAACGGGACGGCGCAATACGAAGCCCGGCAATCGAATTTCGTAGTATAAAGCCTGGTCTTTCGGCGAATCGAGCACCCATGCGTATCAGAGGTAACGGGTTGAATGAACTTTTTGATCACTTCGTCCAAAGTAACAACAATACATTGCTTTTTTTGGGCAGTCTTGTAAAAACATTGGCATAATTCTTATTTAAGTATAAATAATTTACTGAATCAGGCGTTACTTTGCGAAGGTCCATATTAAGAACTGAAACAATTACTTTGCCCACCCGCGACCTTACGATAGTTACGTTTATGTAAGAAATGCGTGTTCATGCAGTTCCTCCACACTGTACGAACACACACAAATCACACAAACCCGGGTTTGTCAGTGTAGTTTGGTGGTGGTAGGTAATAGTTGGCCAACTATTACCTACCACCACCAAACTACACTGACAAGATTCGAACTCAACCAGACCTCAACTTCAGAGTAGGTACCACAACAGTACGCTATGCTACCAATGTTAGACTCTTGAATGTTAGAACCACACACTCTTACATAAACGTAACTATCGTAAGGTCGCGGGTGAGCAAAGTAATTATTATTTTATTTTATAAAAAAATTGGCTTACGTTTGGCCTCAATCTCGCTTGATGGTAGGCGAAGATGAGGCCTAAGATGGTACACGTTTGCCTAGAAGGTGTCTGTTCACTTTGACCTTAAAGATGTCCAGATTATAGCGTTTCGGAAAACTGACCTCGGCAGAATTGTTTCAGTTCATTCAAATTCTTATTATTATTATTATCTTTGTCTTTAAAAACCATGTAGCCTAGTTGTTTGACTTATGGCCTTTTAAGCAGAGGGTCCTGGGTTCAAAACCAGGCTTGATTAAGTTTTCTGAATTTACATGCGAAATTACATTGACCATTCCTGCGAAGAAATTCGATGGTGTGTATAAATAAATAAATAAATATCGTGGGACAATTCACACCAATTGACCTAGTCCCAAAGTAAGCTAGGGAAGCTTGTGTTATGGGTACTAGGCAACGGATAAACATACTTATATAGATAGATACATACTTAAATACATATTAAATACCCAAGACCCAAGAACAAACATTCGTATTTTTCATACAAATATCTGCCCCGACACGGGAATCGGACCCGGGAACTCAAGCTTCATGGTCAGGTTCTCTAACCACTAGGCCATCTGGTCGTGTATGAAGTCCCCAATCCGCACTGGGCCCGGGTGGGTACTACGGCCTCAGCCCTCTCATTCTGAGAGGAGGCCCTGCACTGGGACGTAACCTACACAACACACACACACACACACACTACACTACACTACACACTTGGGTGATGATGAAGTTCATAGACTTTAAACTAGTTTAAAGTTTAAAGTTTAAACATTCTAGAAAGTACAAAACTAATACCGACCGCTTTAGCCTAGTTGGTAGTGACCCTGCCTACGAAGCAAGAGGTCCTGGGTTCAAATCCCGGTAAGGGCATTTATTTGTGTGATGAGCACGGATATTTGTTCCTGAGTTATGGATGTTTTCTATGTATTTAAGTATTTATTTATCTATACAGGGTTATTTTTAATTCACTGACATCCTCTTAACCCTGAATTCCTTTCACTACAAATGTTTTTTGTTTTACGACTTTTTAAAATGAAGCACTTTTTTTCCCATACAAATACACAGAGTATCGTAAAAATAAGAGGCAGAATCAAATTTTCAAAACGTTATTAGGTACACCAAAAATATTAAGTTATGACAAAAGCCGTAAAACAAAAAACATTTGTTTAAGTGGTAGGAGTTTAGGGTTAAAAAGATGCTAGTGAATTTCAAATAACCCTGTATAAGTATGTTTATCGTCGTCTAGTACCCATAGTACAAGCTTTGCTTAGTTTGGGACTAGGTCGATTTGTGTAAGATTGTCCCCTAATATTTATTTATTTATTTATCTATTTAATTAACCCCCTTTGGGCACGCTTTTAGAAATAAATATAACTTTTTCATGGCAGCTCATTAGGAAGGAGAGAGACAAAAAAGACAAACGTAAGAACTGAGTGACAGAGGTCAATGGATTTTCCTTGTTCTCTTTGGGAAATATAGACAGTTGCTTCAGATGGTTTTTTTTGTGTTGTCTCTAACTTTTTGTGGAGTCAGGTACACAAAATATATATTTATATATTACTTTGCTCACCCGCGACCAATTTCGGCGAATTATTTTTCGGAAACTGATTCATTTGGCAAATGTTTTATTTCCCAAATGTTATTTTTTTCTGAAACTGTAAACTATTCAGGATATATTTCAGGACGTTCCTGTAGGTTAGGTTAGGTTAGGTTAGGTTAGGTTAGGTTTGTTTTATAACAATCCTGAAAGTTTACAGTTTCAGAAAAAATAAACATTTGGGAAATGAAACATTTGCCAAATGGATCATTTTGCGAAAACTTTTTCGCCGAAACATTAGTAGTAATAGTAATGTTTATACAGGGTTATTTGTAATTCACTAGCATCCTTTTAACCCTAAACTCCTACCACTTAAACAAATGTTTTTTGTTTTATGGCTTTTGTCATAACTTAATATTTTTGGTGTAATAACGTTTTGAAAATTTGAGATTACCTATTATTTTTACGATACTCTGTGTATTTGTATGGGAAAAAAAGTGCTTTATTTTAAAAAGTCGTAAAACAAAAAACATTTGTTTGAGTGATAGGAATTCAGGGTTAAGAGGATGTCAGCGAATTACAAATAACCCTGTATTACTATTTATTTTCTATTCTTATATTGCACCACCTGCTGAAATACATTCCTTGTTGTTTTTCCTGCGTTAAATGGTTGCCTTGAAGAGATCGCTTCGAAGCGATAAGGCCGCCTATTGCTTACCTTGTATATTTTTTCCATGTACTTGTTTTTCTGTATTGTTTTCTTTGTGGTGTACAATAAAGAGTCATTGTATTGTATTGTATTGTAAACCTTATATTATATACTTAGCTTGAGGTGCCGGGTTCAGGGCAGCAAAATAACCCTAAAACGCAACCCTAAAAATGGAAAACTACATAATTCCAAAGCATTTAACACTTTAAAGACAAGTGATTGTGTTCGAAATATACATTGAGAGAGAGATGCATATTTATTTACACGTTAATCGATAAAAAGGAAAAAATAAAGTAATAAAATTAAAGAAAAAAATAAGGTAAAGACAGACAGACAGATAGTAGTTGCGACGACAGACTAGGTCATCCCGGCTTATATACGTCCAGTGGGACAGTACAGGCATAGAATAAGTAATCTATCTATCTATCTACAGCCATTGTCCGTCCACTGCTGGACGTAGGCCTCCCCATATTGCGCCAAAATTCGCGATCCTGGGCTTCCCTCATCCACCCACTGCCAGCTGTCCTCCAAAGTTCAACAGTCCAACGTGTTGCAGGGCGTCCCACACTACGCTTTCCTAAACGAGGTCTCCACTCCAGGACACCTGCTCCAACGATAAGTAATAAGTAGTAATATGTAACCAGTAATCCAACTTCATACTAGACCGCCCAAATCGACGCACGCACGCAGCCAAGCGTCTTACACGGCGCGAGCGTGGGTACTGCATTGTTTGTCTAGCGAAGATTAGTTTAGCGGCCGTGTAAGACGCTTGGCTGTGTGCATGCGTCGATCGGGCGCTCTAATATGAAGTTGGATTACTGGTTACTATTACTTATTCTGTGGTACAGGCCTCCTCTCATAATCAGAGGGCTTGACCCGTAGTTTAAACGCGGGCACAGTGCGGATTGGGAACTTTACACACTATAGGTTTCCTCAAGATGTTTTCCTTCACCATAAACCCCATGGTAAATTTCAAAAGTAATTTCGTATTTCAATTCCGAAAAACTTCCGCGGTGCGAAGCCGGATTGGAATCCACGACCGTCCGCTTAAGAGCCCAGCTTTTTGACGAAAAAAATAATATTTTAGCTTAGCTTAAATACAGTCACATCTACATCATGCTCTGACGATGCTCAACGCGCTCCTGGCGTCGCAACCGGAGTTTGATATATTTGCGGGGCATTGAGCTGCTGTGTGTCGCCAATGCCTATCATTTTGTGAGATGATGGATGACAGGCAAACTAGTGTTCCTAAAGAAAGAAAGAAAAGAAAGAAAAACATTTATTAGTGACAAAGAAAAAACAAATACAAAAAGAGGAATTGGAAACAGATAGTACTTAATAAATATTGTCACGAAATGGTCCCAACTCAGCATGATGTCGGCCTTGCAACCGACGCTGGTCTACCATTGGAACCAATCCGACAATTAAACTAGGCAACAGCACACATACATACATCTGAAAAAATACAACATAAAACACGACTAATATAATAACAATACAAAATAAAAATTAATTAAACGTACGACACTGTATTCATAGCCCCGATTGCCTTTGCCACTCTTTAAAGGAGCAAAACGAAAAAGAAAGAAAAAAAAAGACATCAATTGCGCAATACAATAAGCGTAGCAGCGTGGGCGCGAGGCAAAGAGTATTGTAATATTATATGAACACGCGACTTCCTACTAGATTCGACTTTCCTTTTTTTTTACTTTTTTACTTTTTTTTACTTTTTGTGTTTTTTATTTTTTATTTTGTTTGATGTTTTTATGTTTTATGTAGTTTCACAGTGTATTAGTGTATTACTGTAATGCTGTGTAAATAAATTTATGTGTAATAAATAAATCATCCAGCATGTCTATGGTGACCTTACTGGTGACCTTACACGAAGCCACCGTCAAAAATTACAGGAAAACTACAAATTTCACAAATCTTACAATTACACTTCTATAACCTATGACCCAGCTGATTCGAAAGAGATGCAACGCTTAGGGTCGTCGACCTTCGTTACTTGGATGCGCAAATCGGTTTAGTAGTTGATATTACTACAGCATACGAATGGCCTTGGGTGGTACAGACTAGCGGGCGGGACGCGGCGGTTGGGACGCTCAATTTAAAAACAACTAAAATTAGTTGTGTTGTCTTTTGCTTTGATGGCCGGATAGTCTAATTTGTGACACTGAATTTAAAGTTAGAGGTCCCGGGTTCGAATCCCGGTTGCGTGTTGCAACCGCGCTTGTACTTAAATCAAAATCGGTGAATTTACTCTTGGTTCTTACAATTTTTTCCCTGTGAACTCGGATCACTTCTGACTTTGACGTTATCCGTTATTCTCATAAATTTTTTTTTGTCGTTGATTAAGTAAGGTAAACGTACCAATGTTCTACACCTTAACGCCCAGTAGATGACACCCATCTGTCACCTCTCTTACTATGACATAAGATTGAAGGTGCCATGTATTTGGTCAGTGTCGAGCACAGAGGGACGTTTACCTTACTTATATTTTATCTACATAATATAGATATACCAAATTTCAAGGAGACCACAGGAGGTGGGTGAAATTCAACATGCAAGTTTTAACCAAAACCAACAAACGGATAAACATTGCAATTTTAATAAAAGCTTCTGAAAAGGTGCTCGACAGCTAATTGAAAACATTGTGGACGCCCGGCGCAGGAGTCTGCGGTGGAACGATTTAGATTTCACGGCGTCTTGTCAATCGGCGACAGTAACATAATATGGATAAGACCCTAGAAAATTTTTAAAAAATACTATGGCTTGGGGACGTCATGAAAAGTATGTTGCTTGAATATATAGGTACATGGAATTAATAAGCTGCGTACGGACTGCGCGCACTGTACGCGTACCCGGGCTTGCGTGTCCTGGAACGCCATGGCCGTACGACATGTACGCGTACAGTGTACGTGTACGTGTACAGTACGTGTACCCGGGTACGCGTACAGTGCGCGCAGTCCGTACGCAGCTTAAGATAACAATTTAAAAATTTAAAAACCCCCAACGCACTTGGGTTGTGATCACGTTTGAAAATAAAGTTAATTGCTCACTATGCGTGTATGATCCCTTCCGGAGCTAACAAAAGAGCTGATAACTTTGAAAGGGCTGAACTGATTTTGATGAAACATATCTAAGAACTATATATTTCATACTAAATACAAACTGAAATACAGATGCACAGAAAAAACCCCAGAAAAAACCGTGAATCGAACCCAGGCCCTCAGCATTCCGTGCCGCGTGCCATACTACTACACCACCACTGGTCTAGAGTTTAGACTCGAATTTTTCCCATACATCGTACATCTCAATCTGTTAAATAATCACCTTATGCAGTGATACAGCGCGCAAGAAACCTAACCTGCTTTCAAATAAAAAAAACCGCATCCAAATTGGTTCACTCGTTTGAGAGCTATGATGCCACAGACAGACACAAATACATACATACAGACACACACATACACACACATACAAAGCGGTCAAACTTATAACATCCCTCTTTTTGTGTCGGGGGTTAAAAAGAGAAATAGTTATACAAAGGCGAACTTATCGTTTAAAGGGATCTCTTTTAGTTTGCATTAAAATATTATCTGAAACTGTGGTTGCTGGTTCTCATGAGGTGACCCGCTTGCTCGTTTACTCTGAAATGTGTGCGTTTCTTTTTTTTGTAAAAAAAAGTATTTCGTTCAGATTTAAAATGCTCTTTATTGTATCTATAAACACACGAATTTGATCCAGGACAAACCGATGAAAACCCTAAAGGATCTCTTCCAGGTAAAAATTAAATGATCGACAGGACAACAGGTACGACACAATAAATTCTTTGATTAATTGTGATATTAAAAAGAAATTAAAGAAAATATAGTCTTGTTGCGAATTTCAATAATTAAAAACACTTGTATGAAATCAATGGACACGAAACAACAACAACTAAATACACCTAAAATAATACGTTTAACTTTCAACCCTCATTACTAATTTACATACAATTCTTTTTATTCTGTATGACGACAAGAATGCATTAAATGTAATTGTCTTATCTATAGCAGCGAGCCGCAGGCGCAGCCGGCACAGCGCTCAATCGAAACCCAAACAATATAAATAATAGTACCAACCGTGAAAGCAAACAGTCAGTGCGCCGCGACCCGTTCAAGCGGACACAATGCTTGCCGCAACACTTCTCTTCTTCCACGCCTGCGCCGCCGCCAGCGTAGGTGTCAGTGACAATAACGTAACAAAGCGCGAAGCTCTAGAATTCTACCCAGACTGGGTACCGTTCAAAAACAAGCAGGGTGAAGAACTAGGCGAGTTCATTGACGTTAACCCTAAAGCAAAAGTGAAAAAGCGACTAGCACCACCGATAAATTTTATTTTAAGAGCAGTAGCGGCGCCAGATGGAGATGATTATTACGAAAAAGGACAGGGTGAGAGTGATGGTGGTGAAGATTATTTTGAGAAACGGGAATGGTCGGATCTGCACAGGCCTGTGAATGATGTGGAATTAGAAAAAGTTCGTAAAAATTTGGACAATTTAACTGACATCGATGGAGTTTTAGATATACTTACGCAAGAACGCCCATCTTTGGCGGATGCTATTAATAATTCTAGGCCTGTTAAGCGAGGTGAAGAGGAGTATAAAGAAAGTCAAAGAGAAGAAGAAACAACAACAACCACAGAAGCACCAAAAGAAGATGACTATGATGGAAAAGCGGAAGATGAGAAACCTAAAGAAAAACCTAAGGTTCACAAATACGAAGATGATATAGAATATGAAGAAAGCCCTACACAAGAACAACCTAAGAAACCTGAAATATCGGAAGAAGAACGATTGGAAAATGAAGCTAAAAAGAAAATTATTCTTGACAGTGTTGATGATTTGAAAGAACGACATGCACAAGAACAACGGATTATCTCTGAGAAAGTGAAAGAAGACGAATTAGATCAAGAAGAACATGAAAGAGAACTTATACAGTTCAAAAAAAATACGGACAAGTACGCAGATCGCAATAGACGGCGTGGCAAAATCACTCCCCCTGACTATGACGAATACGAAGAAAGCGGATCTTGGAGGGACAAATACAACATAAGGGTAGGAAAATCTACCACTACAGCATCGCCAACGCCAACCGCGGCATCTAGATCTACAACAAAAAAAGCAAGAAAAATTAAATACATGGAGCCTGGAAAACTTTCCGTGTTCAGAAACCCAAACCTATACGTGATTGACGAAAACGAGAGTGAATCGACTGTTGCATCTACAAAAATAAACCAAAGTCCAGATACTACGCGGCGTTTTTCATCTAGATACTCATTAACTACTACAGAAAGTTCAGCACAAGCTGATGACCCGTTACTAATATCATTGAGCAAACCAACTGATTTAAACGAAGGTAAACCAGTGCTGTTCTTCCCTAAATTAAAAAACAAACGCAAGCGTAAACTAAAATCAACTACAGTAGCTCCAGATTCGCATGTAGCCGAAACAGTTGAAGACAAAGCAGCAAAAAAACTAACGACAGCTGCGCTTGATATCTATACTAATCCAGAAACGACTGAAAACTATAAAACTACTGCTAGTGCAGATTATAAAACGACGGCTAGCGGTGAAGACGATAAGACTACGGCAAGTGGTGATGGAGATTACAAAACTACAGCTGCTGGAACTGAGGATTATGGGACCACTGGTCCATCAGCAGACGCCGAAACCAGCAACAGTGATTCTGTTACTGATGCGCTTACGGCTTCTAGTGACCATAAAAAGGAGGAGCCTAAGGAATACCATATTGAGAAAGGTAAGTGATATTTTAGAATAAAAGTAATGAATAGGCGTTTAAAATTTGTATAAATCACGACGTTTCTAGCACTTTTTAACAGACTTTAAAAAAGTACAAGGTTCCATTTTTGTCTAAACGTATTTTTTATAGATGTTCGCCGATATTTTTGATAATTTTAGTCTCATTTGGGCAATTTTATGTGTGTTTATATACCTACGTATCGTAAATCGGGATGACTTGGATCAGGCTATTTAGATAGTTTTCAAATTGCTATAAATCAATGTCGCCATATGAAATGAATGTCGATCTGTTGCCGGCCCTTAAAGGAAGGTATAAACCCTTTCCTTGAAAGCCCCGATCTCATAGTTGTCTGGAAACACTGCTGCCGGAAGTTGATTCCACAGTTTTACTTAGACTTTAAACTCAAGGTACTTTTACCCCATGGAAGGTAACTTTGGCCAATCTGAAAACCACACATACGGGTCTAATAAAAACTAAAAACGTTGGTGGATAGCTTAAACCAACCATTATTATGGCAATGCACTATTATTTCAATGTAATAAAATCTGAGGCTGTACTCCAAACCGAAGTCTGACAGAAGAAAGTTGGACGTCGTATTATGCAGCAGAGTTGAGAAACTTTGATAGTTCGTAGCCTGCTGCTTCTATGTCCTGACATAGAAGTTTCTCAATGTGATAACTAGATGGCGCTGAGAGTCGCTACAATCCCAATAACCAAAGATACCCTTTAAAAAATTAGCCGATTTTACGGTATTTCTTCGAATGTAACACCTCGTTAGCGTACATAAGTTTTGCCATGCGTCAATGACGTCACATAAAGATCTGGGCAATCCGTCGGCAATCGAATTGTTAAAGCATCACTCCACTGTTGTTTACATTCTTTAAGAAAAACCTGATTATTTAATGTAAACAGGCGTAATCCTATGTTAATGTTTACACGCTCACGACACAGTATCTCACGAGATGCGCTCACAATTATGAGGATCGAAAACAAACAGAGGAGGAAGTAAACAAAACTCCTATTCTATCTTATATATTACTAGCTGTTTCCCGCGACTCCGTCCGCGAAGAATAGGGGTATAAAAAATAGCCTACGACCTATTCTCAGACCTACCGATTGTACAGAAAAAAAATCATAAAAATCGGTCAAAACGTTTCGGAGGAGTTCGATAGCAAACACCGTGACACGACATTTTTAAATATCAGATTAGAAAGATTATCAAGTACACCGTGTTTCTTTCAACTTTGACATAATTACTTGGTACGCTCACAGAAACTACCTGGTAAATCGTTTTTCGTTGTACTTATATATTTTTTCCTTTTCCATACCATAATAATTAAATAAATGGTCAATGTATACGGCACTTTATAGTTAGCAAAAGATAGTGTCAAGTGTCAAGACTTTGGCTTTGAGCGTTAATGAAAAGGTAGGAGTCAAGTACACTAATTTCGTAACAAAAAAAAAATATCCTTGGTCCTATTCAAGGACAATTTCGCCAGTGTCAAAGTAAGCTCTCTTTGGGAGCGACGTTGTACGGTGATTGTAGTTTCTGCGACGTGATAGTAAAATTCCAGAAACCACGTGGAGACAACTTGCGCATTAAAAAATGTCAGACACGAGAGCAATATAGAATTTTGTGATCACTGTTAGTTAAGGTTAATCGCCGCATGAAACACTATCAAAATTATACTTCAACTAGCCAAAGAAACAGAAATACCAAAACTAGATACTGTCTACATCCGCCATGTTCGAATGCTACAAATCGAATCCCTAGGGTAGGTGTAATGCTCAGATAAGTGAAATGACCTTGACGTGGCACATCAAAGAAAAAAGAGATTAGTGCTAAACAAACTTACGTCTTTAAACTTTTTCTTAACGAAGTTTAAAAAGAAAATGAGTACTAAGTCATTAAATTAGAAAGCAGTACACAATCTTGCAATTAATTCCGTTTAGACCTGAAAAGGTAACGCACAATTTAATCTCATCATTCATACGAAATACTGTATAATAGAATATTTGTATAAAATTATTTCAGTACAGAACCTGTAACCACCCCAATTTAATTAGATATCGCTCATCTACAGATACATCTTTTATCCAAAGCAAGTGTAC
This sequence comes from Archips xylosteana, assembly GCA_947563465.1. Taxonomy (NCBI): domain Eukaryota; kingdom Metazoa; phylum Arthropoda; class Insecta; order Lepidoptera; family Tortricidae; genus Archips; species Archips xylosteana. Next base: position 17,442,937 of record OX387361.1, on the reverse strand, counting down.
AGTCAGCAGCAGATTTGGATGAGTGGTGGGAGTGCTCCAAATGATCTACACCCATATTACCTTAGCAGTAGAGTCGTGTGTAGATCATAGTGTTCATCGACTTCTGCTGCTAACTGTACCACAAAACAGATTTATAATGAGTTTCATAATTTACTTGGGGTCAAAACGTTCCTTTTTTTCGTAAACAGGAAGCACGAAAACATGTTATTAATAAACAATAATTTCAAAAATCTTTTTATATCTTAAATAGATTCGATAAAATGACTTCGTTTATTAATAGCAACTAGGTACTTACAATAATTCTGTACATACAACAAAGTAAAAGTACCTAGGTACCTACATTGAGAAAAAAACTGTACTTAACATATTATGAAAAGGAGTCCCCTTAGGAAATATACGAATCACTCACGTCTTAAGACGAGTTTCACTCGACATGTTTCGGGCTAATTCTTCTTCCCGGAGCCACACGTCACGGCGGCTGCCAAACGACACTGATACCGGCGCACAACTAACCCGCGTTTTCATCGTATTTTTTTTTGGATCGAACATTTATTTAACGGATTATCCCGAAACATGTCTAGTTAAACTCGTTTTAAGACGTGAGTGATTCGTATTTTTCCACTGTGAGTGAGTTACACGATAGTTTTATGTTTAGAGTCCCCTTAGGCAAGGTTCCGAAGATACTGGCAGCGTTCCCCCTTTGAATAGCTAAACTAATTCTTTGTCCGAGGTAGCTGCCAGCTCTTCGGTCCCTTGTGACGTCGACTAACTTTTCTATTTCACAATCACGAAAGTTTAAAACAGTATAATGTCTCATAGCGCTTTTTCAAATACATTTTTAACATGAGCTTTTTTACGAAAACATAGAAGTTTGATTTTTTCACAACTTTAAGGGCCGTAAACCTGAGAATATGGTTTTAATTTCAATTCGATACCTCCACGTGTTCCCGAGATAAAGGGTCGTGACAGACGGGCAACGAAGTGATCCTATAAGGGTTACGTTATTTCCTATTGAGGTACGGAACCCTAAAAATGTAATATCTCTTTACAAAATGTTGTGTAGATAGATGCCCCAGAGCGGCAATAAAAACGTTATCAAACATAACGAAACAAGTAACTGTACGTTACTAATACGAATAAATAACGTTTTATTACTTACTTAATATAAATAACGGAATGTTACTTTTTCCCTAGAGACGTTTGTTCTAATTTTGTTAAATTTACAAAGAATTTGAACAGATATCAGTGTGAGAAGTTTTTTTTTTCAAGCTAAGGGCCACTTGCACGGCTTAGGATTAAAGAAAAACGTTAACTCTGGGTTAAAAGTTAACATTATAAGTTACGTAGCTAACTCTAGTTCGCGCAAGCCCTCCTAAGTTGCTAGTAGGTATTGTGAGGTTTGTTTGCCAGCAGCTTTGACTTTTGTCTCGTTTGGGATTATTATATTTACAGTAACTAAACTAGCAGCTGTTGCCCGCGACTCCGTCCACGAAGAATAGGGGTATAAAAAATAGCCTACGACCTATTCTCAGACTTACCGAGTATGCAGAAAAAAGTTTCATAAAAATCGGTCAAGCCGTTCCGGAAGAGTTCGATAACAAACACCGTGACACGAGATTTTTATATATTAGATTAGCCAATCACAAGCAAGACTTTAACGTCAACGGACCTCAGTATAGGTACTGACGCCATCCACTTGTCAAAAATTCCTCATTCTCTTACTTACCTCTTGTATACTAAAGAAAATAGTAATGGACGCAAAAACCTAAAGAAAGCTTAAAGGCCGGCGTAGACCAGATGCGTGTGCGTGTGCACCAGTTGTAATGAATGAAACTGTAAGAAACATGGCACATCATTTGCACGCATCTAGTGCGCCATCTTTCTTATAGCTTCATTTATAAGCATTCATTCAATCATTGATAAGTAACGCTTATATATTTATTAAATACGGATAATTATTACGCTTCATTTATTACATCTGCATCTGATCTGCGCCGGTCTTAACCCTTAACAAGGTAGAGGCGACTTGGAAATTCAACCTAGTAAAAATAATAATAATGTTTTAGTAATAAGTTACAAAATCCATTGTAATTATTGAAAATACTACCTACTAGCTTTAAAAATATATCCTTTGTCAGGTATGTATTCGATAGCTGCTTTTGATTCTGTGGTACCTAGTATGCTCCAATAAATGGGGCCTTATTTAAGATTAAAACTATTTTTTAACACAGTACCTACTTAGATAATCTTTTTGAAACTAGGGATCGATAGTACGTATCGGAACTAGGTATTTCCAAACTTTAACTTTTCATCAAAATAAAATCACATAATTGATATGCTTTGTAGTTTCCAAAATTAAAATTTCAATAAATTACCATGGGAATTCCCAAAAACACATTGTGGTACATTTGCGTTACATGATGATGTTGCTTCTTCGACCAAGCGTCGTAGGGTCAACAACCGCTGATGATGCTTCGGAGAGAAGCGAAACACGTGTCCGGGATTTTGTTTATGGTTGTGGTGGTTTCAGTTTCGTTTGCGTTGGTTATTTACGTTTTTTATGCGTAGCGGAGGGAGGGCGGGTTAAATTGCATGAAAAAGCATTTTTTCAGCGCAAACGCGTAGCTGTTTCGCACGACTTGGCCTCACTACTTAGCGGAAGAGCAAGATAGGTATTCCATTTATTTTAAGTTGGACCTACGCAAAGTAACGCCTGAATCTATACAGTTTACGTTACATGAGCAAATTGAACTTCTTATTTCGTCTGAGCGCCGATTCGGATCACCAGTTTCAACATAGCAACCACACAGAACATGATCTCAAAATCTACTATTACGCAATCAAAGTGGTAACAAATTACTAGTATTTTGACATAAAATTGGTAACCAATTCACTCCTTTCACAGGTGAACGCGTATTGTTCGTAAAGTAAATAGAATGAATTGAATTTGAGAACGCAGAATTAGCTATGGACACGTAACTTGTGATCACCAGGGCCCGTACTTTTCATGCCGATGACATCAATTTGACGTCACGCTGCATATAGGATGATCCCAAATAGTTTTATTGTAATTATTAATCATTAGTCGTCAATCATTTTAATCATGAACAAATTACTTCAAAAGTAATCTATTCACACGTGGAATAATAAATACATACTTGATACGTGAAACGTAAATGAAACATTTCAATAATTACTTAGAAAATAGAATTCCTCTCGAACTTGAAGTACGCCCTTCTTACATTAATTTCTACGCAGAGAAAATCTAATTCATCTTCGTATGCATACGTGTTGTTTTTTAATCGTATTTTTGTTTGTCGTGTCGCACATTTGGTTAATTTTTAATGATTGATTATCTCAACTACTCAAATTGCAATCATCCTGTAAGCGGCGTGACGACATCGGCATCAAATGTACGGGCCCTGGTGATCACAAAGCACTTATGGTCGATTTACACGTATTAAGTTGTTAACTAAATCTTTCCTACTAATATTAGGTACAAACTAAGTGCCTGCCGCAATTTCATTCAATTTTCACACATTTTATTTCATACCTACATAACTTATTCTAACAAAAACCATTGAAGTTAGTGGATGCCTACGACATGGGCATTTTTATTTTTTCTTGTACCTTTTGACTTTTTTTTTAATTCGGAAAGTTTTATGTGATTTCTGCTCAGAATCATGAGCTCTTTCGATCCTACTAGGAGAAAAAAAGTGTCCAAAGTTTTTTTCCCGTTCCGTTACCATTTTTCATAGACTTTATATGACCGTAACGGAATGGAGGAATCGAAAATTATATGAAATTTTTGGGACACTTTTTTTCTCCTAGTAGGATCGAAAGAGCTCGTGATTCTGAGCAGAAATCACATAAACTTTCCGAATTTAAAAAAAGTCAAAAGGTAGGTACAAGAAAAAATAAAAATGCCCACATAATCCGAGTGCCAATTTTCGGCACAATTCGTTCAGTGGTTTGAGGACTGTATAGATCAATTTACCAATATTTGTTTTTCCCCAATATTTTTATTCCCATTCGTATTTTTCCCCCAAATGCTTTTTCCCCACTATGATTCTTTACTGATGCTTATTTTCACGGTAGCGTTTTTTTCCAATTTGAATTGACACGGAAACAGTGTCGACAGCGCTCCGCCCACGCGGAGCTCCTGTTTCTATGTGCTATTGGCCCTGCGGGCCGATGCAAACTTAACGTAACCTAAGCCTACCTATGTTTCTGTGCCAATTAAAATTGAGAAAAAACGCGATTGTGAAAATAAGCTTCGTAAAAAATCATAGTAGGAAAAAAAGCATTTGGGGAAAAATACGAATGGGAATAAAAATATTGGGGAAAAATAATATTGGTAGAGAGAGAGAGAGAGAGAGAGAGAGAGAGAGATGTATATTTACACATATTAGATACACAGGAAATACAGTTGACAGGAAAAGATACAAATAAAAATCATCGAATAGTATAAAACACATGGTACATTGATTTTTTTGATTGATTGATCAGTCAGTAACGGTTGCCTTTTATATATACAGATTTAATAAACATCCAAACATCTTCACAAACTCTCCAGTTTATAATATACTTACTCAATATTATTTTTAAAGAAGTGGGGCGCCGTCACCGTGAGAAAGGTCTTGACCCTCGCTCTGGGTCGTTTCTGATGCAAAGGTTGTCCATCGCGGTTCAGCGGGGCAATGTGGCTAGTGTGTTGGGCACATTGATTGGGCGGTTATTTGACTGACTTTATATTTATATTTTTATTTTATTGTATTTATAATATTATAAGGATATGATTTAAGTAACTAATATAATTTCTTCAATGTATTTTTAAACGTTCATTCAAACTTCTCCACGTGAAAATAAACAATCGGGGTCAAATCAGGTCAAACCGGCAAAAACAAGGGGTTTGTAAAGAAAACACCGTTATTTCGGCGCTAGTAATTTTCTGCCAATTAAGACGAGCTGTTTTTAACCTGTAGCGCGGACTGAAACAGTGCACGGAAGAGCGATGCGCCAAGTTATTTCATAAATTACTTTTTACCGTTACTTGTGTTCTACGATTTTATAACCTCGTAAGGCCCAGCGTACTCAATTTAGTACATACTGGATGTTACCTGCGACTCTGTTTGCGAAGAATTCATTTCTCGCTATCCCGCAGAAACTATGCAATTTTCCGAAATTAAAAGTATCATCATCATCATCATTCCAGCCGAAAGACGTCCACTGCTGAACATAGGGCCCCCCAAGGCTCGCCAAACAGATCGGTCCTGCGCCATCCGCATCCAACACGTTCCCGCAACCTTAACTAAGTCGTCGCTCCATCTTGTTGGAAGTCTACATACACTGCGTCTTCCAGTCCGCGGATGCCACACGAGAACCTTTCGGCCCCATCGGGCCCCCGTTCTACTACCCTGCCCTGCCCTGCCCACTGCCACTTGAATCTAGCGATTCTTCGAGCTATGTCCGTAACTTTAGTTCTTGCGCGGATTTCATCATTTCTAATGCGATCCCGCAAAGAAACTCCAAGCATAGCCCTCTCCATCGCCCTCTGAGTGACTTTGAGCTTTCTTATGAGACCCATCGTATAAAAAGTATCCTATATGTTAATACAGGTTATACTCGTAAACTATGTGTGTGCCAGATTTCATCAGAATCCGTCAAACCGTTTTACCATGATAGAGTAACAAACAACATACTTACAAATTTTAAAATTTATTAATAATAGTCGGATGTCACAGCAAATTTCAACTTTTTTTTAACTACCAATAATTTTCATGACAGTAAAAATTTGACGTGGGCTTTAGAAACTAAATAACAAAAATCCATAGTTTTGTTAGTACACCTTTACGTTCTATAAACTATGTTAGTGTTGAATTTAAATAATGATAATAAATTAAATGCAATTCGACGGTCTCCACGAACATAGTCGTATGACAAAATAAGATGAAATAACTTTTCATACAGATTTAAACTAAGCATGAAACGAACTACATGACTACTTACATTTTATTTATTTATTTTGTGTTATATTTACTGAGATACCCAATTGAACATAGTCTTAAATGAAAAACGTTTCGACGTACACTGTGCGACCTATAGCATGAACGCTTTCGCGGTGCAACGTCATTTGCGTGCGCCGATGTTCTGCGGAGATCGTACGAGATAGAGTGAACCTGATTTTTTGTCATTGCGTTTTATACACTCCCATGTTCATAATAGATAAATGACAGCGTCTTACAGCCAATTACAATTTAAGGACCGATTTCATTGGTTCAAGCCTAACGGCCTCCACAATTATTTTTTTATCAAAAGTCAAAGTGAAAATTAAAATTATCAAATATTAAGTTCATATGAAAAAAAAAAATGAAAAATGTTTTATTAGTTAGATAATAAGATTATACAAAATAGTTGCCGGAGCCTCCTTGTAAGCTTAAAAAAGCCTGTGTCAGGAGGCACCGCTCCTCCTCCTTCTCGACATATAAGTTTACCAAGCGTTTATATGAATACGAAAGTATCACAATTATTTAATTGCGAAAAATACTCAATGTACTACTTTCTGCCTATTTTTGTAAGTTTCTTCTCATAACCAGGTTATCCATAAGACACCTTTTCTTAGAGGTACTTTCTGTATTTACTTATACAATTTGTTACTTGTAATTAGCAGTTTACATAATATACGTATATGTGGGTGCGAATTCGTTTCATCCACACAATGTTAAACTGGAAGAGCTTATCTACTAGCCAGCCAATTTTGGAAAAGTCTCTCCTCTTATTAACCACATTTGTATACGCCTACTTGTCCATAATAAACCGGTACTTAAATCTCAGTTAGGTACTATCTAAAAAATCCCACGCTTACTTCAAAACAAAACTCAAAGACATTGCTTCTTTACTTTACCTTTCCTATTAACCACAACTGACACCGAGGGCCACTGTCGTAACATCTCATTACTGAAGAAAAGCGTGCCTAATGAACGACTTGGCGCTTCACAACTGCCCTGGCAGAGGCCAAGTGTCAGCAAAAAATCAATCTGTAAACATCAATTAGTGCCAGATTACCACAGTGTTTTAGAATAGGTTAATATTGATTTGCAAGACTTAGATACGTCGCAGTGCTTGCGACAACACCTCAAGGTCGTAGTATGATTTGGTATGTTGATGAGATTTCTTCATTAGACTAGATTTTTCAAGCTGTTGCGTTAAGTCTTGCTAAGCATGAGCTAGATCTTTCTAATCCATTTTTTACTGTTCTTTATTGAGAATTAAGTTTTTTTGGCGTTTTGAAATTTATTACGAGTACCTCGTTAGCAAAAAGCCGTGGAGGTCCAGCGGTTTGACCTATGGCCTCTCAGGCAGAGGATCGTGGGTTCAAATCCCGGCTCGCGCAAAAAAATCGATCAAGCAAACAAATTAAATTAAATATGAATAGGAATACATCAGTAATTTTTGTAAATGAATAATTAACAAGTCAGATATGAAGTATCTTTTTTATTCATTTTTTCAACTTCATTTTTTTATTTTTTTACGGTCATCCCATGAAACCATATATTTCAAACTAAATACAAACTGAAATATAGATGCACAGAAAAAACCCCAGAAAAAAGACCAATGCTGGGTATCGAACCCAGGTCCTCAGCGTTCCGTGCTGCGTGCTTTACCCCTACACCACTACTGGTCTAGAGGTTAGCGACGAATCTTTCCCATACATCGTACATTTCAGTCTGTTATAATCACCTTATGCAGTGATAAAGCACTCATCTATGTTTATGCCTTCTACCGAGAGAATTTAACACTCCTTCGGAGCTACCCGCTCACCTGGACCAAGAGATGGCGCTACTGTGCAACTTTAAACTAACATTAACTTTATTAAGTACTTATGTCAATGTTTAATCCACTAATTAATTGTGCCAGCATTTATATGGTTATAAAATCTATGCTCTAGAAGCCATTTATGTAGCTTTTTTTAGGGTTCCGTACCCAAAGGGTAAAAACGGGACCCTATTACTGAGGCTCCGCTGTCCGTCCGTCTGTCCATTAGTGTCCATCTGTCAGCAGGCTGTATCACATGGACCGTGATAGCTAGACAGTTGAAATTTTCACAGATGATGTATTTTGGTTGTCGCTATAACAACAAATACTAAAAAACAGAATTAAATAAATATTTAAGGGGGCTCCCATACAACAAACGTGATTTATTGCCGTTTTTATATGTAGATAATGGTATGGAACCCTTCGTGCGCGAGTTCGACTCGCACTTGGCCGGTTTTTTTTTTAATTTATTGTAAGGCAAATCTTTAAGTTGCGGTGGTAATTTGTTGTATACCTATATTCTCACACAACACATATGTAACACTGCAATTTTTTTTTATGTTAGAAAGGCCAGACAAACGAACTAGAGGGTCACCTGATGTTAAATGATCACCACTGTCCATAGACACCTGCAGCGCTTTACGCGATGCCAGTGCGTTGTCGGCCCTTTAGGAGAGGGAATAGGGGAAGGGGGAGAGGGAGGGGGAGAGGAAAGGGGTGAGGTATTGGGCCCCCGGCACTCTCACTGATCGTACGAAACGCAAGCAGGATTACTGCTGCTTCACGCCGGTTTTCTGTGAGAGGGTGGCACTGCCCCGGACGAGCCGGCCCATTCGTGATGCAGCGGCTAGCTACAACATGGCGGTTCTTTGTTGTTTATTAACCACAAGTCGGCAAATTTCCAGAGCTACGTTGATAAACCTCTCTGGCATGCTTGTCTACACCCATTTTGAGATCTCGATGCCACTCTGGTTTTAGTATCTAAGAAAAAAAAAGATCCTGTGATTAATTTGCCCTTGAATAAAGTTTCAATTCGGTCGTACACCTAGTAATTTTACCCGGCATTTCGTCACAACTTTGAAAAAATCTCGTATCTTAAATCAATATGTAAACCAAACTGAACTTTATTGCACACTCAGTAAAGTTCAATTAGCCAGATTATCGATTTTGAGATACGAGCTTTTTTCAAAGTGGTGACGATTTGTTGTTCGCCCAATTCTGTCTTCACTTTTTATTTAGCGTTAGCTTAATTAAGTAAAAAGAGAAGCAAAAAACAACAAATAAGTTTTTAAAACTTTAACCAGTTGTCAATCGACGTCTTTAATCGATTCTCTCTCAAAGGGTGCAGCGGTGCATAAAACGCATTCGTTTCACTTGTGGTTTTCACAAATAAGTTTTCGCGGTGTCGATACGAATATTTGGCGTTTTTGTTTTTTACTACGCGGGTTAACAAATCTTGGTTTTTTATGCAAATGAGAGGAGCATAGCAAGGTCATGTGTTGTGTCGAAGTCGTACTTGAGGGGTTCCGTACCTCCGCACAATGTTTTGCCTTCACCGTAAGGCCCTTCGCACATGGAGCTACTCGCCCCATCTACACTCTCCACGAGGCTACACGAGGGGACGCGAGTACGAGAGTGAGGACGGTGCGCTCGTGTCGCCTCGTCTTCTCTCGCCTCGCCTCGCTGTCGCTCCGCTTTGTGTCGGTTTTGGACGCGAGTCAAAGGACGCGAGGGGGTGAGGCGAGGGATTGAACCACACTCTCGCGCTCGCTCACTTGGTTGTTTACGAGGCGCCTCGCGAGAGTGTGGAGCCGGCAAAAGAGAACTATGTAGTTAAGTTACGAACTGACGTCAGTAACTAGTCGCGTCGTGTAGTCGTGTGCGAACTTCAATGCGAATGTATGGGCGGTGACGCTCAAGCAACTCGTTAGTAATTTAAGTTCGTAACTAGTTCTCTTTGAGTAGCTCCTTGTGCGAACGGAACGGAAGCTTATGGTAATTTTTCAAATGTAATTTCGCACATAAATTCCGAAAAACTCAGAGGTGTGAGACGGGATTTGAACCCACGACTCTCTGCTTGAGGCTATAGGTGAAACCACTGGGCTACCACGGCTTTTTAGGCACCGGCACACACCTGAGAATAGTGCGTGTGAAGTTTACAATCCGCTCTGGGCCCGCCTGGGAACTACGACCCAAACCCTCTCATTCTGAGAGGAGGCCTGTGCCCTGCAGTGGGACGTATTTAGAATGGGGTGATGATTATGATTGTAAAATAGTAATAACTTTTTTTAGTTATTCAAATGGTATAATTTAATTTACTTAAATTGTAGATTCAGTTTCAGTTACACTATTTTTTTAGGCTAAGACGCTTTAAAAATAGTTGTAAGTGAAGAAATAAATAATTTATACCATTTAGGTATAGTATTTATAGTACTATTTGGCGTTACATAAAATTAAGAAGAAAATGGGATGTCCCAATTTTTGGCAACGTATAATAAATCGAAAACCGTTTGGAGAAATAGGCTTTGTGAAGCGTTTTCAGAAATCAGATTCCAAAAATATGATAATCTGAATTAAATAAAGAAAATTTAAGTAATGTCCTTCATTTGACCACTGCAGTGAATCGTCACAAAGGCAGATATAAAGCAGGTCTACACTCTAAAGCAAATTGACAGTTTGAAATGTTGCTGTCCTGCTTATAATAGCAAAGAGTGACAAAGACAGAACTTTAATCACATGATGCACACCTGGCTTTAAACAGTTGTCATTTATCATAAAGTCCGAAATGTATACAATACTCGCAATGTATTTTTACAAATTTAATTATTAAATTACTACGTTACAAGTAAATATGAAAAAATTTAAATATCAGATTTTAATAAAAAATATCTATTTACTATCACACCATTAAACAAACAGGAATAATCGAAGCTAAAAGAAGAGAAATAAATAAAACTATTTTGTCATGGTTCATTTAGGACCCTAAGCCGTGCTTGTAATATTGACAGTGACAAGACAAATCAGGGGCACTACTACAAAAATCGAAGTTCGTATCGTATCATCCCTCTCACTCTCGTGTCAAATCATATTAGCGTGAGCGGGACGGCATGAAACGAAGTTCGAATTATGCACTTCGTAGTAGGGTCTCAGTAGTGCCGTGGTAGTGCCACAGATTATGTTATGTACGACTTGAATTTTTCTAGGCTATGGAACGTGGCTCTCTCACTGTGACGTCATCCAACGTATTTCTAAAAAAAAATATAAAAAATTAAATACTCAACCAAATTCAAAATCGATGAAAATGGTGTCTTAAAATATACTATTCTTTCCAAAAAAAATATAAAAACTATAGGTTATTTTTTTTGGTGCATCCCAATTAAGTCTAAGATCCCTTCCGCAGCATACTAAAGAGCTGATAACTTTGAAACGGCTGGACCAATTTTAGTGAAACATGTCTAAGAACCATCACCAAGAAACCTGCTTTTAAATAAAAAATCCAAATCGGTCCACCCGTTTTAGAGTTATGATGCCACAGACAGACATACAGACAGACACACACACATAGCGGTCAAACTTATAACACCCCTCTTTTTGCGTCGGGGGTTAAAAATAAAGAAGAAGATGAGCTCTGGTTGAGTTCGAAACGCGTCAGTGTAGTTTGGTGGTGGTGATTGGGTTTGTGTGATTTATGTCGCCGGTCCCGGAGAACAAAATGATAACCACCATTATCTTAGTTTTATTTTTATGCCATATTTGGAATCCGTAGGTGCCAATGCACCAGCTCAATTTTTTTCGTAATTTTTGTACGGTAAATGACAAAATTGAAACATAATACAATACTATTCAATTTTTTTATTTATATACCTTGTAACTAGAATAAAAGTGTGCAATAATTTTATCATAAAATACTGAAAGCTCATCGCACGACAAACATCTATATTATTATGTTCTCGTCAAAATTAGATCGCTAAGTAATGATATGCGCAGTTATCTTTTTATTCTCGTCGCAAACCGCTAAATACTGTTCGTGCAATGGCGCTCACCATAACTACGCATTTGAAACGGAACTCTAAAACGTCTTGCCATATCCTTTTGTCACATTGCACGGGTCGAATGTAAATTGCAATGGTCTATATCGACATGTCAAGTGCTAAGGGTACGTGGCAATGTTTATTTACAATAACAAACTGCCTCTCAATGTGATCTCAAACCGGCTCGCGAAAACATTGTGTCGGCTTTTTAGTGTTCGATTTCTAAAATTATATAATTATTGGTGTGATTGGAGTATAAGTGAAGTGAGTGACAATGAACAAACAAAGGACATCGCGTTTAATGAATATTATGAATAAACTGCGACGGATAAAAATGTAGTGACTACGAATCATATATATGATTTAAGACAAATATCTAGAGAAAAAAAAATATTGCGATGAAAATGATTCTGAATTGAACCAAGATTTCTCACCAGATGTGTCTGAATATTTGCCTAGCCCAGAGAGATTTCAAAATTTACAGCGCAGTTAGAGTTCTTCAAGCATTGGAGGAGACTCAGATTATTTAGAAAAAGCCTCTCAAAATATAATAAGCACTCCATCAAATATATCGAACATTTCCCTCGTATTGAATTCTGTGAATTTTATAGCATCACCTTCAATCGTTTATCAACAACTTAAGGGAACTCCAGAAACAAACACTAATTGTTCTATTGATTTGACACCAACCTCAACACATGAATGTATAGGACCCTCTCATAAGAATTCAAAACGATGTCTGAGTCAAATATTCCCTAACGACGCTCAGCCGTCAACATCGTCTAATTCTATAGGTATTTTTGATAACCGAGAACAAGAACTAGCGTCGCCTTTTGACGGTAATGATTTAGATGAAACATTACAGAGGAATAGTAATTGTAGCAGTGTACTCTCAGATAAAACGATTATCGGTAATTCAAGCATGACGTATAGACCTGCCCACCAGAGTCCTGGCCCTCAGAGTCCTCCCTGTCACAGTTTTGGCAATGAGAGCCCGGTTCACCAAAGTCCTGTCCGTTGCAGTCCTGCCCATCAGAGTTCCGATCAGAGTTCAGCCCATCAAACTCTTGTCAATCATATTCCTGAGCAGTACACTCCCAACCATCAAAGTCCTAACCCTCAGAGATCTGCCCTTCACAGTCTTGACGGTGAGAGCTTGGTTCACCAAAGTCCTGTTCGTCGCAGTTCTGCCCATCAGAGTCCCGATCAGAGTCCAGTCCATCAAACTCCTGCCTTTCATAGTCCAGAGCAGTACTCTCCCAGCCACCAGTGTCCTAACCCTCAGACTCCTGCCTGTCACAGTATTGACAATGAGAGTCCGTTTCACCAAAGTCCTGTCCGTCGCAGTCCTGCCCATCAGAGTCCCGATTACAGTCCACATCAAACTCTTGCCCATCATAGTCTTGAGCAGTACACTCCCAGCCACCAAAGTCCTGACCTTCAGAGTCCTATCCATTACAGTCTTGACAACGATGGCCAGAGTGAGGGAGACTCTGTGCACGCCAACATTGAAAGAGAATTAAAAAATAGAGTCGTGTACACCCCGGACCAGATGTACGCAATCATTATGAACGCGAAAGTCAACGGAGAAAAGTACAACGTTAAAGAAATGCTTCAAAAGGAGTTTTATAACATAAAAGAACTAATAAATAATAAAAATTGGGTCAAAAATGAGGTAGGGCAAAAAGTATCATGGACACAGATAAAGGAAGTGAGAGTCGCTTGCTCACAGCCCTCAATTTTACAGTATAAAAATGATTTTGATTCTGGATATTCTCTAATGAACATAGAACCTGTCCAAAAAACAAAAAGCAAGCGGGGAACCAAGACAAACAGCAGTTCCTTAGTCAACCCAAATCCTGCCTCCGATTTTGAACATGCCACTCAGAATATATTGAGAACTCCGTCAACTATTTCAAATATTTCGCTTATTTTGAATGCAGCAGATTTCAGAGCATCACCTTCACCGACAGTCGGTGGAAATAACAAGATTAGTACTTCTGATTTGACACCAAATTCAAAGCATGCGTTGAATGAATCTTCATTGCAGCGGTCATCAAAACGATGTCTAAATCAAATATTCCAGAACTGCAACCAGCCCTCGACCTTTGATGCTTACGAAGGTGACAAGCACAAAGAACAAACAAGGACCCTTGATGCTACTGATTTGGACGAAACTCTACAACCAGAAAATAATACAGAAAGTATCTTAACGAACGAAACGATGATCAGCAATGAAAGCACAACAACGATTCAAAGTTAACCGATAATAATAAATACTAAAATAATGAAAGTCAGTGTTTCTTCATCAGAGCCGTCAATTTTAAAACACAAATTTTAATATGACGTCGATTCTGAATATTTCCGAATAAACACAGAGTCAATCCAAAAATTAAGAAGCATGCGAGGTACCAGACAAACACTTAAATCTATAGTCAGCCCAAGCCCTGTCCTTGAAACCGAACTACCAGACCAGTATTATACACCCAGCTCTTGCCAATTATATTATGCGACGACCTGATTAGCCTTTGTAAGGCAGGTGATATTCCAAGCTACTATCATGCTTTTTATGAGTCCTTGACTTATGTAAAGAACTCTGAAATGAATAATGATGATGAAGATGATGATCAAGAATAAGAATCAAGTAATAAGTACCTAATAAATTGTATTGTTTTAGTTTTTTTCGAGATTCTGTTAATTTTAACCTAATAATTGAAATAAAGCCAAAGTTGATTACCATGTTATTGTTTCATTGCAATACCAGATAAATTACATTATCATAAAACAAATTTCACAATATTAACGAGAATAAGATGATATGTAACTATTATTTTTACTAATCGAACCGTAAAAATTGTAGAATAAAATGATAAAACAACCATACAATACGTATTTTAAACCCTTGAAAAAGCGGGAATAAAATGATAATCGACTTTATAAATCACAGATGATGATCGATTTCCATTAACTTCTAATTTATTAAATAACTCCTTTATAATATGTATTATATAAGTGACATTAAAAAAAGAAGAATTCTTAAAAAATTAGCTTTCCGTAACGCTGACTATCATCAGTTTACGTCCACTTGTTTAGAAGTAATTGGCAAAAATGTGTTTTTTATTTTTCCTGAAAAGTTACGTTTTTGCGATTATCATTTTATTCGCCGGAGGCGGCGATGTGTGTTCGTACAGTGTGGAGATGGAAGAACTGCATGAACACGCATTTCTTACATAAACGTAACTATCGTAAGGTCGCGGGTGAGCAAAGTAATTGTTTCAGTTCATTTTTGTGGAAATAAAATAAATAAATAATAATGGGACGATTGACACCAATCGACCTAGTCCCAAACTAAGCAAAGCTTGTACTATGGGACATATTGAACAACCAAGACTCGAGCACAAACATTCGTATTTGTCACACAAATATCTGTCCCAACCGGGAATCGAATCTGGGACCTCAAGCTTCGTAGTCAGGAGCTTTAACCACAAGGCTATCCGGTCGTCAAACAACAGAAAATAAAGTTACCGGTATTGTGCTGTGAAATACCTATAAGTCTAAGGTCCCTTCCGCAGCAAACAAAACCACATAAACCACACTCGTGTATTATTGGCTCTCATTATGCACCAGTCACATAAATAACTATTACGAAGTTGTATGTTAAATAAGAGCTTGTAAAATATAACTAATATAACTTAGCCCTTTAAGCCTGCTTGAACTGTCGCTTGCGCAACTAACCATCACTTACGTAATCATAATTAGATCAAATCCGTGCGATAATTTAATCATATTGGAATGAAAGTGTGAAAATGGAAAGTGCGACTTGAAGTACTGAGGGTAATCATTTGTATTGATTTATTGATTCGATAGGCGAGAGTGAAGCAAAAAAGGCCTTTTCCCAGCAGTGGGACGATTCCACAAAGTAAATTAATAAGTAAATATCATGATTTTAAATAATTTATCAGGCGTTACTTTGCGGAGGTAAAACGAGCCTACCTATTCCTAAAAGGGTCGGCAACGCACCTGTGATTCCCCTGTGTTGCGGGTGTCCATGGGTGACGGTGATCGCTCTCCATCAGGTGACCCGTCTGCTCGTTTTCCCCCTCTTATGTAAAAAAAGGTCCATATCAATGAACTGAAACATTTACTTTGCTCACCCGCGACCTTATGATAGTTGCGTTTATGCAAGAAATGCGTGTTCATGCATCTCCTCCACCTCCAAACTGTACGAACACACACAAATCACACAAACTTAACTATCACAACCACCAAACTACACTCAACCAGAGCTCATCCTTGCAGTATCGTTACCGTTCACTATGCTACTACCAAATGTTAGACTCAAACACACACACACACACACATCTAACGATTGACCTAGCCCCAAAGTAAGCAAGGCTTGTGTTATGTGTACTACACAACCGATAAAGATACTTATTGTATAGATAGATTTCCAATTAGGTAGCTTTTTGTTTGGCATTTGGGTTTTTTTAGTACGACTAAAAAGTCGCCTAAAAAGAACTCCACAAATAGCTCAAAAATAACTATGTTCATATAACCAGAGGATTACTTCGTTGTCCTTTTGTCTGTTTATCAAAGACTCTTTTTCTCAGATACGCGTGGAAGTATCAAATTGAAATTGATATGAAATACTGAAGTTTACGATTTAAAGCGTAGTTTCGTATAAAAACCATGCAAATCAGGACCTATCTGGTACTTTTTCGTTGACATACTTACCTGATTATAAGTATGAAATTTTGCAAACATTCAGCTCTACAACAGAAATAGATAAAGTCTAAAACCTCTGAGCCGCTTAAAACATTTTCCTTTTTCATGGAATTACTCTGCAGTATGAATTACGCAAGACCGACTTGTACATGGGCGTTTTATTAATCTGAATATTAAATACGTTACTAAAAAATAGGTAGGGAGAATGTGCGAATTAGTTGAACAAAGAATATGTTTAAAAAGCCCAGTTTTGTTCTGTTCAACTTCATTTGAATAAAACGTTGCATGGGATTAAGCTAAAAATTTAAATATCACTTCACAGTGGCAACCCTACATAAATCTATGCTTACTTTTTAGAATTCACACCAATTGACCTAGTCCTAAAGTAAGCAAAGCTTACGTTATGGGTATGGGTATATACATTTAAATTATTTATTTATTTAATTCATTACATTTCACAGCATAACAGATCAACCAAATCACTGTGAAATTCAAAATACAATTTTTACAAAGAATAGATACACATAACACATAAGAACAATAGAGTTCAAAATTGAACAGAAGAAGGTCGTATATCCATCTTCTCGCAATATCTCATACATTCCTCACACAGTTGTAACCATCTGCTTGCAAACAAATCACAGCCCGGGGTCGATTCGAGGAGTGAGTTCATCTGGTGCAAAGCTCGAACTAGCGGAGATTTTCTGCGGGACACCGTTCGTGCTGCCGGCGCCGCCAACAAATGGCGACAGCGTGGCCGAAAGAGAAATTTAGTAGGCGAGGGAACATACAGACGCAGCAACTGAGCCACCAATTCGGGACAGTCAGAATCACCACGCAAAATACTGCTAGCTACAATTAACAGTCTGAAATGTCGCCTCACCTCCAATGAATTGAAGCCTAAGACGCCCAGCAAAAATTTGGTTGGGTATAAATAAGGATAATACCCATACATCCTCTTATACAAATAACGCAAGAATGCCTTTTGCACTCTCTCCAGAAGCAAGATATAAGATGCTTCATGTGGGTTCCATACAACACAAGCTGCTTCGAGCTTGCTTCTGACAAGAGCTGTGTAAAGGAGCGTTATGGACCTGGGATCCACAAAGTCTCTAGTGTTCCGAATGACGAACCCCAGCCTCCTGTAACAGTCAACAGCCAAGGCATTAATATGCTCATGAAAGTTAAGGCTCGCGTCCAGAAAAAACTAACAAATCCCGAACAGTCTCAACCCGAGCTATTGATTCCGAATCGAGGAAATAATTATTAAGTATGAGCACACATTTTGCAGCATTAAAATGAAGTCTGTTATTAATACTCCACTGGTAAACTCTATCAATGTCATTTTGCAGTGACCTACAATCTGAAATATCCTGCACGCCATAAATTAGCTTCAGGTCATCGGCATAAAGCAAGCATCTAGCGCACTCAGGAACCAAGGCCAGATCATTGACCATAACTCCTAAGAGCAACGGGCCCAATATCGAACCCTGACTGACTCCAGAACGAGTATGGTACGGCTCTGAAACAAAGCAACGGCACTGCACATACTGCTGCCTGTCACGTAGATAGCTAGCAAAGAATCTGAGCAGTTTTGGTGAAAAACCAACACTACACAATTTGCTCAAAAGGACATCGTTATCTACGCGATCAAATGCATATTATACATATTACACACCTGATTTTAAGTAATGAATCGTTACTCTCGATTTTTACTCTGCACAATTTCGTTGTAATAATCAGTTCTTTACTGATATCATAGATGGCGCTGGTCAGTATTAGAAACACGCTATCGTTGTGTCCCTGTGATTTTATTTAAAAATTCTAGTTTTTAAATTTAATTTTATTATTATTGCCACGTATTTTGCACGTAACACTGTGTTTACGAACAAAACACGTGGCCACTAATTAATTTTTTAAAAACTTGTCCTCATGAATACCAGTAAGGACACGTCTGTCTGTTATATATTTACTGTCTTGCATTATGTGTGTGAGTAGTACGAGGTTGAGAGAGAACTATAAGAAGAGAAGTGAAAAATTTTTCATACAAATATCTGCCCCGACGCGGGAATCGAACCCGGATCCTCAAGCCTTGTAGTCAGGTTGTCTAACCACTAGGCCATTCTAATTTTATGTCCACAGGAGAAACTTTTTTAGGGTTCCGTACCCAAAGGGTAAAAACGGGATCCTATTACTGAGGCTCCGCTGTCCGTCCGTCTGTCTGTCTGTCTGTCCGTCTGTCACCAGGCTGTATCTCGGGAACCGTGATAGCTAGAGAGTTGAAATTTTCACAGATGATGTATTTCGGTTGCCGCTATAACAACAAATACTAAAAAATGGGATAAAATAAATATTTAAGGCGGCTCCCATACAACAAACGTGATTTTTTTGCTCGTTTTTGCTCGATATTGATAACGGCAACAGGTAGACGCTTGAAATGTTCATAGAATATTTAATTATATATTGACTTTAAAAATAAATCATTTAATTAAAATCAAAAAAATGTTTAAGGGGGGCTCCCATACAACAAACGTGATTTTTATAGATAATTGTACGGAACCCTTCGTGCGTGAGTCCAAGTCGCACTTGGCCGGTTTTATTATTTTCACTAGCCATGTGTCTACAACTTTGTTACTTCCCGCGGGAACTTTTCACTTTCCCGGTATAGAATGAAGCGAACATTAATGTATTGTATGTTAATCGAGTACCTATACTGTAAATAGCTATTTTAATGATTTGTGATGATGACATAATTTTATGGTTCTATGGAACTTTCTAAAATTCACATTCTCTAACAATGATTAAAACGGGAGCATCAATATTTTAGCGTTTTGGTTGAACAATACAGTATTCAAGCACGAGGTCGACTTTGATTTATTTCGAGCTACGCAGCACTAAATCATAACGTCTAACTTATGTATACTTAGAACAACATTTATATCTATCTTTCCATCTTGGTACGTAAATCTGACGTCATTTTGGAACAGAGGGATGGGGCAACGAATCGCAAATAATGAAGGAAACAGAAAGTACGAATAGTGGTACAGTGGTAAATAAAAAACCGGTAAAGCGGGTGTCGGTATTAAAAAAAAAAACTAAAAAAAATGTTGTCGTGTCCATATGCCTATTTTTACCCTGGACTGTATCAAACCCTCGGTGCGCGAGTCCTTTGGCCTTTGGCCGTTTTTTATTGTCAAATGACCGTATTAAACTTACCACAGTCTTCTCATAACCATAAGTAAACCAACGACGACGTCTGACGCAAAAAACGTGTTTCAATAAACGCTAAAGTTCCACGCAAAAGGAGCTACATTTTATATAAATTCTTAATCTAGATAATATGCCCAGTCGTTTTATAGTATTGCATTGCCTCAAGCAGCTTCTATGTCCCCATGACAGCTCGAGATTCTATTACCCGACGCCCTGTCGCCTGGTTTATGACAGTTCTTTCTAACTAGATTTCATCATAAAACTAGCTGTTGCCCGCGACTCCATCTGCGAAGAATAGGGGTATAAGAAATAGCCTAGGACTTATTCTTAAACCTACCGAATATAGAGAAGAATAGTTCATAAAAAGTTTTTAAAAATTTCAATTTTAATGCAAGGTTTTTTGCTGACTGACCTTTTTGTTCGCTGTACTTGCATTGTCATCCAACTTACTTAAGTAGGTATACCAAATTTCAAGTGAATCCGACCACTGGAAGTGGGTCAAATTCGACTTCCAAGATTTGACCCGTACATACATACATTGCACGTTAAATAAAAACTTGTATTTAAAATCGGTCAAGCCGTTTTGGAGTTCGATAACAAACTCCGTCACACAAGACTTTTATATTAGACTAGCTTTTGCCTGCAACCGTCCGCGCAGATATGAAAGTTACGGACAACTCCATTTCTGTATCCCACGGAAAATTCTAAGAATCCCTTCCAACTGCACCTTTGTGATCGTAAAAGATTATACTTATCTGCGAAGTATCAAGTCTCTATAAGAAAGAGGCTACACTGGTGCCTTGATAAAAAGAATGAAAAAAATTATTCGTCATATATAAAAAAAACAAATAACGAAATATTATCACGAAATGATCCCAAATCAGCAAAGTGCCGATCTTGCGCAAGGCGCTGATCTTCCTTTCGTCATACATCCATTGAAAAAAAAATACAAACAATAAATATAAAGTGAAATAGAAACGCATCAATTTTAAGTTACAAATAAAAAAAAATAACAAACAAGAAACATAATTAATATCACAAGTTTGGTATGAAGTATCTTTTTGTATTTATTTTTCAACTTCATTTTTTTTTTGTATTTAGTTTGAAAAAAAAAAAAATTAATATCGTCTAACACAATTTTTAGTCAAATAGGCATAGGCCAAACTCCTTTACCCCTTAGGGCATACGTCGCGTCGCGTCGTCGCAACGTATGTAGACGCTCCGATAGTTTACATTATATTTTTTATGACATGAAAAATGATGTTGTGACTCGTATAGAGAAAGGAATGTTAAGTTGGTTTCAGTGTTGTCACATCTACCAACTTTTTGGTAGATCTACCTATTTTGCCTCCGTCCTACCAATCTACCACCCGCGGCCTCAAATCTACCTGTTTTTTCAAAACATTTCCGTTGCAAACAATTTCTTTGTTTCTATCAGAAGTGCGAATGTTGAGAGGCTGTTTTTGTCCATAAATAATATGAAAACTTGTCAAACTTTAGAGGGACTGCTGGCACACACAAAGATTTGTTTTTAAAAGTTGTGTTCCTGACTCCGACCATTTGAAATTGTTTTACAAAAACATGTTAAAGCAGCGTCAATAAATCCTTTTCAACATTTTAACGCGTTTTTATTCTATAATAGGGACTGATTTGACTAAAACGGTAGATCTACCTATTTTCATTTTCAGTTCTACCTATTTCTACTAAATTTTCATTCTATTCTACCAATTTTTCAAAATTGTATGTGACAACACTGGTTGGTTTAGGCATGTGCAGAGGATGGACGAAGGAAGAATTACGAATTATAATGCGAATGTAGATGGAAATATTGGAAGAGGGAGACCAAGAAGTACATTCTATGATAAGATTGGGAATGTGGCGAGCAAGTATGAAAAGGTTTTATGATTGAGTGTTGTGGAATTGGAAGTTGTACCTATGTCGGGTTCATCGTAGCAGGTGGAAACAAATGCCTGTCCCTTTCCTGGGAAGGAAGCGTGATTGTATGTATCTATGTATGTGTATGTTTTTTATGACATATTATCCCACATTGATGCGTTTCACGGATCCACGGACAAGAAACGAAGAGGGGGAGAGTGATGCCACTGCGCTGTCTCTAACAGTACAGTATTTTTGTCATACGTCGACGCAGCGCAGGAGTGGCCTACAACGCGTTGATTCGATATAATGATAATGATAATATATTTATTTACATAGAACATGGTACAAAGTAACAGTTCTGAAAATATAAATAAAAGGCTCTCACATTCTGCCGCGATTGCGACATGTAAAATTAACACATTAATTAATTCTAGTTAAATAACTGATACTTAATGGCAATCAATTATTTAAAAAAAATACAAATGTCAAAAAGTGTTAAATCATAAAGCAATAATAATATTTAAAAAATGTCAGAAAGTCAATAATAAATAAACAGAAAAACAATGTCAACATTACATTACAATATACCTACTACAATTTATTAAATACCTACTTTAACTATGATGTAATGTCAAAAATTCTCTAACTGAATAAAAACAATGCTTCAGTAAATACGTGTCCAGAAACCTTTTAGATTCGTGCACATTACTCTGCTTAAGGCTTTCGGGTAACTAATTGTAGATTTTAATGCAAGAAAAGTATGCATTCCTCTTGTAAACAGACAAGTTAGCTTTAGGTACGTAGAGGTTGTTCGACCCTCTAGTACGCGAGTTAATAACATCAGCATTTGTGCGAAAGATGTTAGTGTGCTGTTTTACAAATAACAAGGGTTTACACGACACCATGTATCCCACACCCTTCAGGATCCTAATGCATTTTTTTTGGGCCTTAAAAGCTCGATCTACATCTACGGAGATTCCCCATAATAAAAGCCCGTATCGGAGAACCGAGGACACATATGCATGGTAAGTAGACAGTGCAGCCTCTTGAGAGGCTACACGTTTCACCCTTGCCAAGGCATATACGAACCTATCAATTTTGCAACAAACAAGATCCACGTGATCTTTCCAGTTACAACATTGATCCAATATAAAGCCCAGAAACCTAGTCGTCTGAACTTGATGAATTTGTTGATTTTTGTGACAAATATTACTAAGTGCACCCAGTTTTGCTCGACAAGTTTGGAACTTGTTTTACTGACATTCATTTTTAAGTTGTTATGTTCCAGCCATTCTATAACAGAATTCAATGCCTTATTTGTCTCTTTCGAAATTCAATTTATCGTAACCTTGAATTGCAATAGTTGTATCGTCCGCAAACAGTATGCATGGGTGTGGGATGCATTTAGGAAGGTCATTTATATATGTCAGGAATAGGAGCGGTCCTAAAATACTGCCCTGGGGAACACCGAAATTATTGTACTTGAACTCTGACCTAAATGCCTTCCTTTCATGGTTTAGCATTGAGCATATCTCTGTACATTGCTTCCTATTGTTAAGATAACTCTTGACCCAGCTGATAATGATTCGTTGTGATAACTCGACGCAACGCAACGCACCAGTGGAGCCTCACCCTTACAGACACAGCTACAGAGATAAAGTTACTTTGAATAGAAAAATATTCTATATTATTTATCCCGTTTATTCCTTATCCTTGAGATTTTCTCCGTAAGATATTAATATTAGAGATCTTTAAAAAAAAGATATGAGTGACGGCAAGGTCTTTCTCGAGTTTTGCGCTTAGCAACACATTTAGTCTAAGATCCGAATATACAAAGACCTTCACCGAACTGGTCGGAACTGGTTGGGATGAAAAGTATTTTATATTAAATTAAATATGTTAATAAATATAATATTGCAAGTCTGCCGTGTCAGGCCTAAGTAACGTAACTTGAGATACGTTAGTTACGCTTAACAGTGCTAAATCGACATTTTTGATGCTATACTATCTGATACATATCGAAGATTTTCATTTTAGGCCATAATTCAATAAAAACACCGATTGCCAAACTAACGTATCTGGAATTTTTGTACGCACTTGTAACGGATATCTCCCGTATTTCAAATACGTTAGATAGGTCATACAGAACTCGCCCGCAGAATCGAAATAGAAAATTTTTTTGGTGCAGTTTAATTTAAATCAGGTTGTTGTTATATATTATAATAGGCATTTTAATTACATTTCATAATACGTAACAGCTTCTGAAACCAAGGAGAGCTATTGATTTTAATTTTATTAAGAATATGTTTAACTAGCGGGGAGGGAGGGGCAGAGAAGATAATAATATTTTGTTATAAGTATTATTTAGTAAAAAAGAAGATACCTTAAAGTTAAGAATTAATGCAAATCCTGTTGCTGTGATAAAATTCAATTAAAAGTTTTCTAACTTCCACTTTACTTATTATTAACCTTCTTACCTATTTTTATATCTAATAAATAAAATAACGGGACCTGATAAAAGAGCCTATACCCACTTTTAATTTACCTAAATGTTTTGTTTCTTGGTTCCAAAAAGTAATGTAAGTAAAGATACAGGTCATAGCCATTACACAGTTTTGTGTAATAAAAAGAGCATGGTCACGCTTAACTAACGTATATGCAGATACGCAACTTTGCGTTACAGAATTTTGTATGAAAAGTAAGGTCGTGTAAACTTTAAAAACAGTCTTTTTTGAAATTAATTCGTAGCACAGAGTTAAAATTAAAAATACATTGTCACAATAATATTTCTAACCTAATGTGTAAATTTCAAATTTTAAACTTCAATAGTAAACAAGCAATGAGATGTGGATAAACAAAAACTTTGATCGCGTTTTTCTCAAATCGTCGTTTTTGGAGATACGTTACTTAGGCCTGACACGGCAGAAGTGGGTTGACTAAAAAATTTCAGTCCAGTATATATATTTTTTTGAACGAACTAAAACAATTACTTTGCTCACCCGCGACCTTACAATAGTTACGTTTATGCAAGAAATATGTGTTCATGCAGTTCCTCCACCTCCACACTGTACGAACACACACAAATCACACAAACACAACCATCACCACCACCAAGCTACACTGACGCGTTTCGAACTCAACCAGAGCTCATCTTCAGAGTTACCACAACCGTATGCTAAGCTACCAAATGTTTAACAATATCTACCTACCTACCAATCAAAAGTATGAATCCTATAGAATATGCAAACGTTAGGTTGACTAATTTTTTCCGGTCCTAACTTTTGGGTAGGTGGGTATACCTACCTAAACAGGTAATAACAGGTAAATCGATATTTGCACTGGTCTGGTTAGGTTAACCTAACGTTTGCATATTCTATAGGCTTTATACTTTTGATTGGTATGTCATTTGTCTATTAACCGAAACGGTAAAATGTAAAAAAATAACTAATTAATCATATTCTGGACTGATTTTTTTTAACCCACTTGCCATTTTTTATTAACATAATTTAATTTAATATAAAATACTTTTCATCCATTAACCAGATCGGTGAAGGTCGTTGTATACTCGGATCCTAGGCTATTAAGTGATTTTTTAAATTTTCACCGATTATGTATAACTGTTGTCGGCCGCTATGACAACAAATACAAAAAAAACTCAATAATTTAAAGGGGTCTTCATCCAAGAAACGTAGGTACCTTTATAGCCTTTTTAACTCATTACATACATAGTTTGTGCAACTTTAATGAAGAGCGCGGTATATTTTTTAGGAATTGACACGGGATTTTTGGGAATGGTTTTTCGAGAAGACGTATCTATGTAGCTTGGTCATGCCTGATCTTTAATGAGTTAATTACGTTTGCAGGAAGCGGTCATGAGCATCATTCCGAGCACGAAGAGGAGCACGAAGAGCACGGCAAGAAGGCTTATGAGGTGAGATAATAATTCTAGATACCTAATTTCTAATTGGGGATGTCTATTTTTTTGCAATGTATAGTAAA
This sequence comes from Archips xylosteana, assembly GCA_947563465.1. Classification (NCBI taxonomy): domain Eukaryota; kingdom Metazoa; phylum Arthropoda; class Insecta; order Lepidoptera; family Tortricidae; genus Archips; species Archips xylosteana. The sequence goes on along the minus strand of OX387361.1, from coordinate 17,417,279 downwards.
TCGAAAACCATTTCGAGATAAATACTTTTTAACTCGTTATCTGTAGTTATTTAATTTTAATATTATGTAATGAATTTATTATATAACAAATAAGCAATGACCTTCATTTGACATTGGTGTAAATTGCGTGACCGGTTCAAGTCGTACTTTATTCTATGTGGTTAGAATTCTTCACAATTTACGCGTGGATTATACTACGGAGTTTGATTTGGACCCGCTGTCTGACATCTAGCACTTTGACAGCGCCAGTAAAGTGACACAGTGTATAGTGTACCACTACGCAAAAAACAATTAAAGGGGTTGCCTTATCGTACGCATTTAGATAGATTTAGAAATTTGGCATTGTGGGAGCCCTCAATTATAATCTGACGTCATCAACTAAATTAGTTTCAATAATTAATTTTGAAAAAAGTAGAGAACTAAATGACAAAATATTGAAATTAGTTCCTTATAATTGACTTTTGTATACAAAAAAAATATAAAAACCACTGGTAATTTTTTTTAGACATTCCCAATTATCTTATCTTTATATTATAAATGCGAAAGTTTTAGGTTTGGGTATGTGCGGGCGTGTGGATGTATCTTTGTTACTCATTCACGCTAAAACGGCTGAAGGGATCTGGACTAAATTTGGTATGTACGTACGTTTGGTACGTTTTGGTCTGGAAAAACATAGGCTATAGGTACTTTTAGTCAAGATGTTCCCGGATCCGTGGAATCCCAAAGTCTTAAACGCTAAGTCTAGAGACATGAAATTAGTTATTTATCTATATTCTCCCGGGAAAACTGTAGCGACCTCCAGCGCCATCTAATCGTCAATTTGAGAAACCGCTATGTTCTACATCACGCTATCGAAGTTTCTCAACTCGGCTGCATAAATACAACTTCCACCTCTCTTCCTTCGGACTTCGGTCCCCAGGCATAACATCTGTCTGGAGAGAGATATCTCTATTGCAACTACCCCCAAAAAACTAATTCATATTAACCTATCCTTTTCCCGCAGCTTCCCTCGCGTAAACCAGATCTGGCAGTCGAATAGAAATCCGGGATTTTATTTCAATCCCCAAAAATTACAATTAATTACATAATTTTAAATTTCGGTTGTTTTACTCTTCATTGCATGTCTGCTCTCGTTTCTGATGTCCTGTCAATCGTTTTAAGATTAACTGGAAGATATCCCTTTAAGGGATAAGTTCGCCTTTGTACATTTGTTTCTCTTGCTATGTTTTAATTTCATGTTTTATATACAACTAGCGTCCCGCCCCGGCTTGGCACGGGTGCAATTATGCTTTATATAAACCTTTTATTTATTATAAATTTTATATTATTTATTATTTATTATAAACCTTCCTCTTGAATCACTCTATCTATTAAAAAAACCGCATCAAAATCCGTTGCGTAGTTTTAAAGATCTAAGCATACGTAGGGACAGACAGCGGGAAGCGACTTTGTTTTATACTATGTAGTGATAAAGAGTTTTACATACATACAACATGGTCTTCATTTACTTTGTATGACGAACATGCGTGCCTAATTTCCGGTCTCTAGATTAAGGCATTTAAATTTTTGGGATTTTGCATGGATCCCATGGGAATATCGAGAGAAAAAGTAGTCTATGTGTTATTCCAGACGTCCAACTATTTACATATCAAATTTCATTCAAGGAGTAACAAAAGCATGCACACTCGCTCACACGCACATATTTAGTATTCACTAACCTTCGAATTTACCCTATAATATTAGTAGTACCTAGTCGGTTTTTTTTAGTTTGAGGACATATTTTTTTAAACAATATGGCTTTGTTTCTTTTAATGGTGGTCGAAAATGTAGGACCTTATACTGAGTATAAAAAAAAACATAGTGCAAGTTTCAAAAAATATTTGTTCAGAATCCATTGGATCAGGAATATTGGTTAAGCTCTGCCCAGAAAATAATTACCTTATATTAAATCGTAAAATCGCTCATTGAGGGCCTAGTTAACCACTTTCTGATAAGCTGCTCGTGTTTTCTCTCGCAAAAACTATCCGTCACATAAAGGTAGCTTTTGAGAAAGTAGTGAAACAAGCCCTGAGCAATAGTAATTATTACCAAGGAATATGTATGTTATAAGTAGGTAGCTACTTAGGTAACAAAACAACATTTGGCTACCTGATAAGAATATTACGACGCGAATAGTTTTCAATCTCCTAAAATATAGCTAATAGGAGTAATGGGAAACTCGTGCGTTTGTCGTATGAGTTAAATGTCTAAATTAATTAGATAAATTATTTTTATAGCAGTTATGGTAAGAGCAGTTTTTTAAGGGAACCAAAGATACGTATTACTTTTTAAGAAAAAAGAAAGAAATTTATTTACAACAACACAAGACACATCAATATTATTAGAAATACCTATCATTGCGGTTGCAAATTGAACACTGACTCAACATAATGTATGTATTATGCTTTTGATTTTGAAACTAAATAAATTAAATTAAATTTCTTTCTTAGGCTTAGGGGCTGTTTCACCACCTTATTGTCAAACTACTGGTTACGTAACCAACGAATAAACTCAACACAAATCAGCACAAATCTGTCGGCCAGTTTTTTTTCAGTTTCACCACTCCGGTCCTGTGCAAACTAAGTACCACTTAACTAATCGTCGGTTTAACAAAAGGTCGGAATAGCAACGTCCCATTTCACGACCACGGGTTCCTGTTCGCATATTTTCGTTCAAAGAGTCGCTCATTATTAAAGCAAAATAAATCGTAAACTATGTAATTTTTAAACACATCTATTTTTTTGCATAAACAAATGTGTAACATTATAATTAATCCAAAAACGGTATTTATTTACGATACTTTGGTTAACAATAACAAAGAAAATTAAAATCACGTAAAACGAATCGAAAAGTGGCGCCAAACCCTTTGACAGATTAACTTTTTTTTTAATGGCGATGTACAAGTTCAAGTAGAACAAACGATTGTGCCACTGAAAAATAGTATGTAATTAAAAAATATTACGAAATTTTGGATTTATTTTTAAATACTAAAAGCGTACCTATATTTTTTATTCAAATCTTGATATTTAAATTCTCGTTTGCAATTTAGCATGACTTATTTCTTTAAAAAATAAAAAATACTTTGATTTATTTTTCTGAAACCGGCTGAAGGGCTCTCCAACCATGGCCACAAAAAAATAAACTAACTAATTCAAAAGATATGTGACGGATAAAAATGCTAAATGCCACCTGATCTGATGGTCAAATTAAGAAATAGTTTGTCCGTCACTTAGCGCTAATCAAGACTGGTGAAACAGAAATTTTTATTCCATGTGACAAATAAGGTTATGATCAAGCTAATCCGAACTTTAAAAAAAGTGGTGAAACAGCCCCCCCTTATTGTATTAAACATTGAAGACTCGAGAACAAACTTTTATTTTATAAATCGCACAAATTAATAGAATAATCTGCTTAACCAAAAACCGATTCTCATTCTGCCCCATTGAGGGTCCAAAGACGTTTCAATTTCCTTGTGCTTGTACAGAATTTTTTTATTTAATTTATCAATAGCCTAGTAAAATTTTGTATATTTGCGTAGCCAAAGTGGACTGATTAGATTCACATAAGCACTCGAAATTTATCTATATATGTATGTTTATCGTCGTCTAGTACCCATAGTACAAGCTTTGCTTAGTTTGGGACTAGGTCGATTTGTGTAAGATTGTCCCGTGATATTTATTTAATATTTAATTTGTACAATTGACGACACGCAAATAAAGCGACATTAAAACAATTTTATTTTGCGGCTCCCAGACTATTGTACTGTACTATTTGCTAGGTAAGAAATAGTTGACGAGCCGCAATATAATGATGTTGTGGTTTTCAATTCTAAATTAAATGAAGTATAGTTACTAGTGTGTTTCGGAAAGGCAGGCCATCAATGCCAAGAAAAATGTATTGCATGAAACTTGGCAGATAGATATCAAGGACATTAGGGAAAGTGCAGAAACTATAGGTGGCAGCACTAATGCGACAGAAGAGACACTATGCGGACAGTAAAATAAACTTATCAGGGTAAAACATTCAAATTGATGGCACCAGTTGGCAGCACTGTCTATAGGGAACGTGCAGAAACTATAGGCGGCAGCACTAATGCGACAGAAGAGACACTATGCGGACAGTAAAATAAACTTATCAGGGCAAAACATTCAAATTGATGGCAGCACCGTCTATGAGCACGTTCCCTACGTAACTAGCTTTACTATAGAATAGAGATGCCTCCCTGCCATTCATGTGGTATGGCATTTTCACGTCTGCTTAATACAAAAGCCCCATCAGTGAACTCAATGAAGAAACTAAATAGAGATGGCGCTGATGTGTTAAGCAGAGGTCTAAGTAACATTTACAATGAACAGTGATCGTAATACGTAGTCCAATTTAGGGTGAATGACCTTAAACATTAGGTATACTTAATATGGATAATAGGTACCCAGAATTTCGGGACTCGTATTTTTTAAAGAATATTTTCTTGACATGACATTAATTGAATTATACGGAAAAACTGGGAAGATAAAAGTTTTTGTAACTGTAAATATTTACATCGTTTATTTAACATTACATCCACGGTCCGTCTAAAAGTTGCAAAGTGGTTACCACTTAATAAAACATAGTATTTAAAATGAAATGGGTACAATCATAAAATTAAACTTTAAACATGAAACTACCGTGAGACTCACTCATAGTGAAAATAAACGGATCACTCACATCTTAAAACGAGTTTAACTCGACATGGTGACAAAACAGGACACCGAGGGGTCTGTGGTGGCCGAACACTCATTGGACTCGGGCTCGACGCACTACTTTCGTTTTAATAAGGCTTTCGTACTTGCGAAAGAAAAGTTTTTCATTCCGTGGAAGGTGCGTGAAGCCATTGAGATTGGTCGTCATCGAAATTCCAACCGGGATAGTGGTTGCTCGGTACCCCCGAGATGGAAAAGGGTCAATCAACTTTTTCTTGTAAATTTCTATTTACTCCTTTACAAGTAACTCTGTAATCTCTGGTTAGTGAAACCATGATTTTGTAGTAATTAGATAAACTGTTCATCATAGTGCGTATGTGAAAACCAAAAAAATAAGTATTTCTATGAAAAAATCCGGTCACCCAGGGGACATACCACTATTTTCATACAAATCTCGGGGACATCATTGTCCCCTGGGTCACCAACAAAATAGAAGCTAAACAAAATAAAATAAATATGGCAATTATACCATTATTGACTACAAAAGTCTAGGGTTTTGAAAAGTATACTTTAAATAAGGAAAAATAATCAGTTTTTTAATTATTTCGGTTTTCATAGAAAGTAGCAGAAAATCATTAACAAAAAAAAGTTGATAGACCCAAAACATTGTTGAATGTACGTACGGCGTCAACGGTGAGTGTGAGCGAATCTATACAAAGTGATGTTAGTGTTGTGTGCTACCCTACATTTGACAATGACAATAAAAGTGATGATGAAAACGGGGGTAGTTGTGTGTCGCTGTCAGTTGCGTCGAGTAGCCGCGCGACCAGTAGCACGCAGTGCGCGTTTGGAAGCCGCCGTGACGTGTGACTCCGAGAAGAAGGGCTACGGATTAGCCCGAAACAGTCGAGTTAAACTCGTTTTAAGACGTGAGTTATTATTTTCACTATAAAATGAAACTTATCAAAAACTAAAACTACAAAAACTTACTAAATGAAATCCCGAGGTTATAAGCTATATCCGTACTAAGCTTACCCACAGAAGTTTCGCGAAATTGTACTACCTATTCCAATCACTGAAAATGAATCATAAGACTTATCTATAGTGAAACTAACTACAGCAGACAATTCATAGATACAGTCAAGGCCAGGAGTATCTTTACACTTTAGTAGGTACTTTGTCACTATGCCTTCTGACTATTTTATACAAAACTCCAAACACAAAGTGACAAAGACAAATTAAAGTCTTCGACCTCGACTGCACGTCTACTTTTTAGGGTTCCGTAGTCAACTAGGAACCCTTATAGTTTCGCCATGTCTGTCCGTCTGTCTGTCCGCGGCTAAGCTCAGAGACTGTTAGTACTAGAAAACTGTAATTTGGCATGAATATATATATTAGTCACGCCGACAAAGTGGTTAAATAAAAAAAACTAAAAATATTTTTTTTAGGGTACCTCCCATAGACATAAAGTGGGGGTGATTTTTTTCTTCTCGACTAACCCTATAGTGTGGGGTATCGTTGGATAGGTCTTTTAAAACCATTGGGGGGTTGCTTATATGATTTTTGTATTCAGTGATTTGTTTGCGAAATATTCAACTTTAAAGTGAAAATTTTCATTAAAATAGACCGTCCCCCCCCCCTCTAAAATCTAAACTGTTGGGTGGAAAAATTAAAAAAAAATCAAAATGGTAGTAAATATATTAAATTTACAATGAAAATTATAGCGGCTAAGATTGATTGGGAATTATTTGTAGTTTAAGAGTAATAGTAGCCTAAGGTATTAAACATACTGTCACTACTTTGAAAAACTCGTATCTCAAATCAGCATGTATACAAAACTGAACCTTGATACGCGGGTAATAAAGTTCACTTTGCCAGATTAACGATTTTGAGATACGAGCTTTTTTCAATGTATCGACGATACCTAACTTGGAAGATTCCGTACACATACGAAATCCTTAGAAAAATATTACTTGATTTTTTCGTAATGGCTACGGAACCCTATCTCGGGCGTGTCCGACACGCTCTTGGCCGGTTTTTACACTATAGTTTGGGATCCCTTAGTTAACCAATTTGATTCCTAGGCCTCTATAGAACCATGTCTTAATGAATCAATTTGTTTATCTTTTACGACAGTGATTATTGCGTGATGTAAGTCGTGATGACATCTCGATGTTTCGTGTGTCAACGATAATGAATTAGGAAGGAGTTTGCTTGTGCATTAATAACTTGAATTGTCACTGTCCATCTGTCAAAATTTCTTCTTTTTCTCATGTCATAGAGCGAAAATGTTTATAACACTTTTTAAGTTTATTGCACAGACTTAGAATATAATAGCAGACTAGACATAACTACGTGTGTGTGCGTACATATTTCCTATTCCCTCACGCTACAATGATCAGGAATATTGTCATCCCGTTTTCTCATGTGTCGCAACACTGTCCAAGAAACCTTAAAAAAAATGACACATGCTATGTTTTGAACGTCAGTCATTTAAATAAGCCGCCGAAGCTGCAAGCGAATTTTTTGGTAAACTGAGATTTTTTAATGTTTTTCAAATCAAAATTAGAACTGATTTAGATTTAAAGATGTTGAAATGTAGTGCCTGCCTTTGTGAAAGTGTTACATATGGAAATATACCAGGATTAACCTTTCACCGGTAAGTGTTTGTGTGATAGAGATGTGTGCGTTTTTGCCATTATTTGGACTCGTTATGTCAAGTCTGCTATTATATTCTAATTCTGTGGTTTATTGCATGTTGTAAGCGGAAAGTTGATAATCCTTTGACCCGCACTGACGTTGTAATTATCTAATAGTTAATACGACAAGGTTATATAGTGGCCTAGGTTTCAAATTGTTTGACTGTACAATAATACTAAACGTATAAGAGATATAAACTTGTCCTGAGACTATTCATTTTATTGATTGCTAGTTTAATAAAATATGTGATTTTTCGAAGCCAAAGAGGACGGATTCTCCCCCTGCCCCTACGAGGGTCAGCAGCCAGTTAGATTGCTATAAATGCCTGTCAAAAGTGATAGTACCGTACGAAAAGCCATGGTACTACCGGTACGAGGCCGACGTGAGTTTTGTTTGTCTGTCCATCTAACTACGTAACTAAACTTGAGAATCAATTGAACCTGTAACCATATTCATAAATTACTACAATTTATTTAATCTATCTGATTTAATTTAAATAGATTTAATCCCGTTCTAGTTGTCTAATACTGGCCTTAATGTGATATTATTGATATTATAAAGTCATTGTTTTTTAACGAAATTGTGCAGTACATTTTGTCTTCGACTAACTAATGGCTAAAAGTTAATTGCTCAGCAACTGTGACATAATTCTTTAGGTACTAAAATGTTGCCTATGACTTGATTTTCATACTAATAGGTAACTTTAAAAATTTGCATGCTATTGTCATAATTTTGTTGTAATTTTTTTATAAGACTAGATACTAATGTATAGCTTGTCTAGTTTAAAATGACGCGCCCCACCACCGCACTCACGCACAGGATTCGAAACTCAATTCAAGCTACATAGACTCTATTGTAGCTCAAATTGAGCTCCAAATCCCGTGCGCAAACGCGGTGGTGGGGCGCGTCATTTCAAACTAGACAAGCTCTTCCTACCTTTAGAAGTTAATGCGGGTATTTGTAAGCTTGGTTTCGCATTCACTATTTCGTTCTGTTAAACGCTACAAGATGGTGACAGAATGAGACTGTGACAGCGAAGGCAAGCGCCCAAACAATAGACAAATTTTATTAAGAATTGTTGAGTAAAACTGATACATAGATGAAATTCAATTCAATTCAAATTCAATTCATTTATTATTTCAACATGGGTGGGTACAAAAGATCTTAAAGCTATTTTATAAGTATCGCTATGTTGCGCCGTTAGGCATACAAATATTCGTGACGTATGTACACATAATATGTACATGCACACACATAATAATTTACAGGTACATATTTAAATACAATCATTTAGAAATTCATTTATTGAATAATAAGCCTTTTCATCTAAGAAGTTAAATAAAGTTTTTTTAATTTAGAGACACTATCTATATTTGTTATTTCTTCTGGCACCTTATTATAAATACTTGGCGCCATTCCTAATAAACTTTTCCGAAATAAAGCTGTGCTGCGAGGCATTGCTCTTAACTTATTTCCAAGGCGTGTGTTTTTAAAAGTTTGAAATAAGTGCCAGTTATGTCCCACAAAAATTACTACTTCGATGTATAAGCAGGGCAGAGTCAGTACCTATGCGTAATGATTGAAAATGGGGCTTACAGGAATCATGATGGTGGAGGCCCCGCATGGCTCTAATACACCTCTTTAAAAACAGATAAACAAATATGAATATAGTTCGTTCATTGTGAAATAATTAATTGAATAACAAAGAAGAATAGTTGATTACTCCTGGGACGTCACTTTGACATTGACAGTTGTTTGTTTTTTATGCAATAACATTTTTGATCTCTAATATCATTTGACACCTTAAGTAAAAGAGCCCAGTGCGACACGTCCTGTAATTTGTCGATCCGAAATGGACATCAATAACGTACGATATAATAATTCGTGTCTTTATGGCAAATTACATGAGAGCATGTCGATAAAATAAGTGATCATACTTTACCCGTATCCCAAAAACAACCACTTGATACTCAAAACAAGATGTGAAAATTTATATCATTCAAAATCAGGGAACGAATGAATGGTATTATGTAGATCTAAGGTACACATTATAACAATATTATTGTTGTGGCGAAAGTATTAGTAAATTCATTGTTTATATAGCAAACAGTGTCTAATTGAATATCTGTTTTTAAAACAACCATTTGTTATTGCAAAGGGAAGTTTGTTAATAATAAACGTAGTTAAATATTGTCATAACAGATGAAGAATAATTTTGGATTGTTTTCATTGTTCGACTACTTATGTTGTCATTATGAATTGTCATCAAACATTTGAATTTCTCTTCTTATTCCTAATCATCATCATCATCATCCCACCCTATATACGACCCACTGCAGGGCAAAGGCTGCCTTTCAGAATGAGTGGGCTTGTGCCGTAGTTCCCATGCGAGCCCAGTACATATTGAGAACTATCTACAAACACTCCTACATACACCACAGCACGTGTGGTGGTCATTGTTTGTATTTTAGTTGACAGACATATTATTTAAAAGCCGTGGTGGCCTAGTGGTTCGACCTATGTTTTCTCAAACAGAGGGTCGTAGGTTCAAGCCTGAGCTCATACCTCTGAGTTATTCCGTATTTACGTATGTAATTACATTCGAAGCTTACAAGCTTTACGGTGAACGAAAATGAAAACCTACATACACTTGCAAGATTTTCAATGGTGTGTATAGAGTTCCCAATCCGCACTGGGCGTGCGTGGGAACTACGGCCCGAGCCATCTCATTCCGAGAGGAGGGCTACCCTGCAGTGAGACGATAGGCTAGGATGATGATGGTTATGATGATGACAGCTCACAGAGACACTAAATAGTAGCTAAATCTGAGCCTTGGACATAGAATGATGAAGTTTTGCTTAAAGCTTTCTCGATTCGTAAAACTCCAGTATGGACAGCTTTTGCGAGTTAACGTGTAGGTATTAGTTGGGTAAGGCCGCGGAGCGTTTCAACCACTGCACTTATATCACAGAATATATAATAGTACTGACGTACAGAATGGAAACGGTCCGCCCCGCACCGATTCGAATTACCCCACCCCTCAAGGCGCAGATAGCCGGAAACCGCCAGAAACCAGAAGAGTGCGCGCGCGATGTATGTAGGCGTACGCGTGTACAGACGTCGTCGTGCTTATGTAGATTCAAGAACGCGTATTTGTACGTCGTGTCAGCCGCGTGCTTACTATATGTAACGATTGTTGTCCATTGTAAGTAAAAAGATTCATAAAGTACGAAAGTAAATACGGAAAAATGCATTCCATCTAACTAAATTGTAAAACTCAGTGGCATTTTTCACTTTATTTACTAGTATTTTGTTACATAAAAGTACTGGCGGTCGAGACGCTAATGCTAAGTATTCGTTTTGTAGTGAAATATTTTTGTAAGTAGTACGTCAATGTATGTACTTCTGATGTTCTTAATACACTTTGAAGACTTTCATCACAAATAAATTTAATTAATTCAACTAGAAGTTGGAGATTGAAACTATGAGTTCTCGATCCAAAAACTGATGAGACTAAAATATGCGAAAACAGGCTTTTTTACGAGAGGGAGGGCAAACAAGCGGGCCGTCTGATGGGAAATGACCACCGCCCGTGAGTATCAACAACTCAGGGAAAGTGCAGTGAAGTAATATCACCGACATAGCTCAGAGAATAAGCAAGTTAAGAGGCTGACAACACCTAATTTTGTTGAAATTGATGTCATTTAAACAGTTTTTTAAGAAAAACTGTTTGTTCTAGCACATCAAAAAATTATATGTTAATAATTCATTATATTTCAAAGACCGTGGCGTGGACGGACTCGATACATAATTGGACGAAATCGGCTCGATAGAAAATAATTCCAAAGATAGGTCTTAAAATCATCATTAAATGGTTCTATGTCTTTATTTTTTTGGCGTATGCGTCTGCAATTAAAAACATGAAGTGAACATATTCATACCTAAACCGCTAACGAGTCATATTTCACAAATAATCCACAGTTTTTTTTTAATTCAATATTTGCCCGATAAATTTCAATATACCCGGCTGCCCAGTCATAGCGGCATCTCGTTTACTCCGATACAAATAGACAGTGTGCGCCGACGTTGGTGTTGACAGCGTCTTAAAGTGGCAGTGGGCTGGTATCTGCCGGAGAACTGACAACCATTGGACTAAACGAGTTAGCTCCTTCGCACAAGGCGGGGTTACTCCGACATTCGAAAATCGAAGTTCGTATCGTGGCGTCTAGCTCACTCTCGTATTAAATGCTTTTTACGTGACAACGTCTAATATAATAAATCGATGAACGCCGGCTGCATGCACAAGACAGCAGCGCGCGCCAGGATGTACACAATCTTAGTACTAGCGCTCGGGTAATTTTAATGGTGGGGGTGCGGGGAGGGGGGGGGTGGGGGTTGAGAGGGGTTGCGGGGGCATTAATAATAAATAAATAATAATAAATTAGAGAGGGGATGAAAATTTCATTGACTTTGCCGTAGGATGCACCGTTTTCAAGATATTTGACAAAGCACCGGTTCTCGTCCGATCACCGACGTTAAGCAACGTCGGGCGCGGTCTGTACTTGGATGGGTGACCGCCTGGTTTCATTTTTGTTTTTTGAATGTTTTGTTATGACGTTGTCACGTTAAACTATCGTCCGTAAACCGACTTTTTGCGAGAGCGGGGCGGCACGATACGAAGTTCGAATTATGATCTTCGTAGTATAAGGCCTGGTACGTTGTGTCGCGTCATCGCAACGAATCAATCGCATTGTATGCCACACTTGCGCTGCGTCAACGCACGACCAAAATGCTGCCCTCCTTATGAAGAGTGCATATTTTTGTTTATTGTTATATTACGATAGGCGTACTGGCGTAAAAACTCAAGCGTAAAAAACTTTTTATTTATTTCACTCAAAAATACCTGAATTTAAATAACTAAACGCGTGACTAATAAGTCGCAGGGTATCCAACATCGGGATGACACCTTAAGGAGTAAAGTCTCATTTTCTCGTCACTTCACGGATGTCGCCTAATACTGAAAACTCATAGTAGTGGAATGAGAACTTCAGAAGTCAATTACGTCCCCCAAATTGTACGGTTGTACAGAATCCCAGGCAATTATTAAACAAGCTCAAATATGCATAAATTATTCATTTCAAAGGCCTTTTACTACTGCGCAGGCCGTCATAGAACAATAGCTATACATAGATCTAAAACCCACGTATAAAATATTCCATGGGAAATCTTATTCGTCTACATAATTCATGGTGGTCTTTCAATGCGTCTAATAATAAGCCAGAATCGGGTATTCGGGTATCGGGTACACGTGTGATGAAAAGGTCCTGTGTTTTTACTCGTAGGATTCCGTGCTTCAAAAGGTAAAAAGAAACCAATGGTCACTTTATTATCCGTCTCCTTAACTGTTTGTTTATCTGTCAAGACCTTGTTTGTGTTTCTTAGTAAAGCATGGAGGTACTACACAGTGAAAAAAAATAACTTTCTGAATTCACGCTATCAAAATATACGAACAACCTTTTCAAAGTGTGGTTTCAAAGTCTAGGGGAGAGCTGGCATAAAAGGGACATGTATTGAAAAGGACAATTCAAATTTAGGAAGCTTCTTTTAGGAAGCGTTTATTATTTAAACTGTTGAAGTGAAATACAATAATTGTCATTAATTCTTAGTTGTTTATTTTCGGATCTTTAAAAAATGTGTACTTTCCCTTTCATAAATGGACTTTTATTTTGAATTGTTCCTGTCCATACGACCTCATCATACCACCTCTCCCCTGTGGGGTTTAAGTACATATCACTCCCTTTGTGAGCAGCAGTTACAGCATCAGTGTCCTAAAGTTGTAAAAATAGTGTAGCCACAATCAAAACTAGAAGATTCCTAAAACAGTTAATATTTTCGTTCGGTGTGTTAATTTTTATAATTTTATGTTAACTGTTTAAAACCCGTTTAAAATCTTATTTGTAACGTGATTATGAGGTACTGAAATGAAATATATAATGTTTTAAACAAAATCTTGAATAAAATACATAATGGTCCTGTGACATAATGCAATTTTCTTGAAATTGCAATTTTTAAGGAATTGTTACAAAGTAAACATATAGTTACCTAAACCAATCTGTAGATTACACATACGTAATGAAAAAGGTCCGTCTAGTTAATAATTTCATCGATAATCATGTGATATCCAATGACCATTATGTACTTATTATGTATATTAAAACTTTATACATTTTGACACGCTGCTATTTATAAATAGTTATAATAATAGTTGTTTAACACTTTGCTTCCTTAGGTTTCAAAAACTACCATGTCGTCAACGTAACAAACCTAAATGACAACTAACTTTTATTTTAACTCCTCAGGGCTTGCACAAAGACTCCAAAAGTAAGAAGGGTCACCACGACAAGGAAGACCACCTCGGGAAGTATGAGGACCATGGCGGCTTCAGCAAGGAACACCATGAAGGGAATGAGCATTATGGAGCGCACCACCACGAGGAGCATGGGAAGAAACATGCTAAGGTATGGTAGGGCGATGGGAATTTACATGAAAAAACCACGCATGAGCCAAACTGGCCTGGTAGGCAATGGGCTTATATTGGGAGCAGGTATATATTTTTATCTAAAAGGCTCTACCATATATGTAGGACCATTTACAGTAGTCAACCAATTCGATCCCTGGCAACCACAAAATCCTGTCATCGTAATATTCACATCATTCGATGTGATGGGGCTCAGAAGCGTTTCAATCGCCGTATTCTATGGGTGAAAAACGACTATTAATATGTCCATCATCATCATCATCTCAGCCTGTATATATACGTCCCACTGCAGGGCACAGGCCTCCTCTCAGCACAAGACGGCTTGGACCGTAGTATGTACCCACGCGGGCCCCGTGCGTACTAGATACTGCAGTGTGCATGCACGCACACACACCTTTGAAATTCTCTGCAGGCGTGTACAAGTATCCTCGTAATGTTTTCCTTCGCCGTAAAGCTAAAAGTAAATTTTAAATGTCATTCCGCACCTAAATTCCACAAAAATCTCGGAGATTGTAGCTCGGGCCCCATGAAGAAGCTGCTTGTGAGGCCATAGGATACCTCGACTTTAAAATAATATGTCCGACAACTAAAAATCCCAATGACCACCGCGCGTGGTGTGGTCGCAGAATTGCAATTGGTTTCGTTCTTTTTGTACCACGTTTTAAGCAAAATAAATGACTTATGACATTATCCTTCGATTTTCGTATCACCCGGGATACGGCGGTTGAAACGCTTTTGAACCCCGACAGACAATGTAATAGAAAAATAAAGATAAAATTCCATACTGGCCCAGGTATCAAACTTAGGTGATTTGTATGGTCAACAACTTTAATTGTTGAGCAATATGTCACTCTTCAAGTGGCAGTGGGCAGGACACATCACTCGTAGAACTGATGGCCGATGGGACAAGAAGGTTCTCGAGTGGCGTCCACGCGGACCGGAAAACGCAGTGTAAGTAGGCCTCCAACAAGATGGAATGACGACTTGGTTAAGGTTGTGAGATTGCGATGAATGTGGATGGCACGGGACCGTTCTGTTTGGCGAGCCTTGGGGGAGACCTATGTTCAGCAATGGACGTCTTTCAGATGAAATTACGATGATGATGATAATGTTACTCTTCGCATTTTAGCCGTGTAATGCAAATCAAGATATACGAGTATAGCTTGTCTAGTTTAAAATGACGCGCCCCACCACCGCACTCACGCACAGGATTCGAAACTCAATTCAAGCTGCAATAGACTCTATTGTAGCTCAAATTGAGCTCCATATCCCGTGCGCAAACGCGGTGGTGGGGCGCGTCATTTCAAACTAGACAAGCTGTTCCGCGCTTGTAGAAGCGGTTAAATCCTATTTGCATTACAGTGCAGAACAGTGACAAGTTGCTCAACAATTAAAGTTGTTGACTGTACTCATAGTTACTATAACCCCCGGGCCATCAAGGCCTGTGACTATATAAAGGGTTCAAGGGGGATACGTCATCCCCCTCTGATAAAATCATACTCATTCATGTTACAAATCTCTCTAAAATAGAGGGGGGGAAGCTTCTGTCTGTGCCAGCCCCAAAATCTTTCAACGCCTACCACCCCTGCAATATGGCATATATTCCAGCAAGTTATACTAACTGTTATAGTAATTCACCGGCCATATTGCTTAACGCCCACGTGATTGCGATCGCAATTACTATTTCTATCTGTAAACTGACGGTTTACTGTCTAATGCACTTGGAATTACAATCGCTTTCACTACTTCCCTCTGTCGAACGATATAGCATAGGATCCGAGTATACAACGACCTTCACCGATCTAGTTAATGGATGAAAAGTATTTTATACTAAATTAAGGGGCTATTTCACCACCCATTGATTAGTTTTAACTTACGGATAAATGTGATGCCGTCTACGTCTATTCGAACAAAACAGAGACGGCATCACATTTATCCGTCAAATAAATTTGATCAATGGATGGTGAAACAGGGGGTAAAAAAAATATGTTAATAAATATATTGCAAGTGGATTGACTAAAAAATTTCAGTCCAGAATATGATTAGTTAAAATAAAAAAACTTTTCACCGTTTCGGTTAATAGACAAATGACATATCAATCGTTAGGTTGACTAACCAGTTATGACGGGAAAAAAATAGTCAAGCTAATGTTTGCACATTCTACTGGCTTCATACTTTTGATTGGTAGGTATGTCATTTGTCTGAAATGGTGAAATGTTTAATAAAAATCATACTGGACTGATATTTTTTAGTCAACCCACTTGCAATTATATTTATTAACATATTTTATTTAATATATAAAAATCTTGTGTCACGGTGTTAGTTATCGAACTCCTCCGAGACGGCTTGACCGATCTTTATGTAACTTTTTTATCTGTATTCGGTAGGTCTGAGAATTAGGAATAATATAAAATACTTTCATCAATTAACCAGTTCGGTGAAAGTCGTTGTATACTCGGATCTTAGACTAATAGAAGTTAAAGGTAGAAAGAGATGGTGAACGTAATTGCAAGCGTCTTTCTGTTAGACAATACGATTTATGTGTAAAAAGACTAGGAATTGGTGGATGCGGTCGTGATTGTGAGTGCATTAAACATGTGTAAGTACTTAATGCGAGTAATATCACAATTGTAATATCACTCGGCCGCGTCATGCCATATTACACATCACTCGGAAGAAATAAGCATTACACCAAACATCACTCGCTGCGATATATTCCCGAGCGTGGTAATGGCGACCGCTCCGCTCTCGCTCGAATCGTACCGTGATGAAAGAGATGAAAGAGTTGGTATGATATTAAATATTACATAGCGCTCAGTTCGGTCGACATGAAGGGAAATCAACATATTACGTCATAAATAAAGAAACTTCATTACTCATTAATTTTTCTGATATTATTCATAGTGTGATGCCCGTGATGGTGTGATAAGAAAGTGAATGCGAACTGCAATATGTCCGGCAGTGGGTGATGTTTCGAGTGATGTGATATCTCAATGTAATATTACATTCCCGAAATGTAATGTGATATGGCATTACTTTTCGGAGCATTGTTTTGAGCATCTCTAGAAAACATTTTCTCTTACTCTAATAATATCTCCTGCACAAATATTAGTACGAGGAATCAGGGAAACACTCGAAAGGGCACAGCACCAAGGGCAGCCACGACATCCACAAGAAAGAAGAATATGAGAAGAACGTAGAGTTCTTCGAAGAAGACGGGGATTCGGCTGAGGAGGAGAAACATGGCGGATACAACTCGGAGAAGGAACACAAGTCGGTAAGTGAACAAATGTTTTGAGTATTTCATCACAATTTCAAAAAAAATTAAACTGCTGATCCTTTTACGATGGAATTCGATATGTTTACATACCTAGCTTAGGGTTGACATAAGTGTGGGGACTCAGACCGAGACATTTAAAAAAAACTAGTAGGTACTTAAAGGTAGAATAAAAGGAACTTTTATTACAACAATAGGTAACTTTAACAAAAAACAACTTTTAACACAGCCGTTCAATGCCAGCGACCCGCCAGTTGGGTTTTCTGTTCGTTGGCGCTTTTCGCTACGAAGGCGAAAATGCGCGCTATCGCCTACGAGCGCAGCGTGTAGCATGCGCTGACGCTGGATGTGTTAATTCTGATAATTTTACAAAATATTGATAAAAAATATATTTTTACGAAATCAACATTAACTAAAGTATTAAGTATCTGTCAATATTTATTTAATTAGCACACTATGTAATCAACAAAATTAATATAACATTCTCATCTATGCATGGCATTGTTATTTTTTAAATTAACACAAAATATAATCATCTAATACAATATCCTCATTTATGCATGACATTTTTTTCTTAATTAGTACAAAATATAATATAAAATATAATAATAATCGTTTAATAATAATATAATAATCTCGGTAATAAAATAAAGGCTACTCTTTTTAGGGTTCCGTAGTCAACTAGGAACACTTATTTCCGATGTTTCCACAGGATCGGGATGTACTCATTGTAAAATCCCTAAATCTCAACGGTTACGTCTAGGGGCATAAAATCTTACACGGTTGTAGGTATCTCATAGCATTGTACTATGTACTAGGGTCCCGTTAGCACCCTTTGTGTATGGAACCCTAATATGGTACAACTTCAACATTTACACCCTGAAAGAGCACAGAAATATATTTATAGCAACCACATAAATAAATAAATAAATATTAGGGGACAATCTTACACAAATCGACCTAGTCCCAAACTAAGCAAAGCTTGTACTATGGGTACTAGACGACGATAAACATACTTATATAGATAAATAAATACTTAAATACATAGAAAACATCCATAACTCAGGAATAAATATTCGTGCTCATCACACAAATAAATGCCCTTACCGGGATTTGAACCCAGGACCTCTTGCTTCGTAGGCAGGGTCACTACCAACTAGGCTAAAGCGGTCGTACATACATAAATTTTCCTGATTCCGCCATAAAATTTTCATTGCTGCGAGAATCTAGCGTTGAGATTTTTTTCGACAAATCGAATAAATGAGAGAATCGACGTAAAATTCGTTCCTCTTTGGTTTTTAATATGGATAATTTCGATTCCAAAGGTGATTTCGCCATAATTATGTAACGCGAAAATTTAAAATTTAGTTTCTAAAATTATATGAGATGTCAGAAGAAAATATGACAGAAATGGCAGTTGAAAATTATGCCTATTGTGAGAGCCAAAAATTACGCTTTGTCACAGGCGATGCGGATGAATAATTTCGTTCCGGGAATCAATCCGGTTGTTCGATAGGACCAAGAAATATGTTATGGCGTGTAAATAGCCAATTTTTAATTGGTGGCGGAAGGCCAGGAGCCTGATGGGCCAAAATGTAATTTTGAACAAGTGCAGAAGCACTCACCTGTTGAAGCTCCGGCCGATGTTGTAGAAGGCGGAAGGATGCGGTAGTAGTATATGAAGCACAATTCTTATTAATATTGCAAATTAAAACATGAGGTTATAGATGCGATGACAGTCAAAATTATAGTAGTAATATGACAGTAGTTGTTTTTTCTTCTGGGAGCCAGAGAACACCCCTGCACTGTATATACTAAAAGGAGGTTTTAGCGCGCGAACAGTTCCCTAATAATAAATTTTTATTTGGCACTTTCATCAAACAATTCATATTTTATTTATTTTACTTCAATGAAATAAATTATAATGCCGATTAATAAGAATCAATTAAAAGCAAAAAAACTTCATTATCTCTAATATAATCGCTACAATACCTATTGAGACCAAAGTCTGCAATCTTTAAATGCTGCGAGCGTCGATAGGTGGCGATGAATTCTAGTTTTAACCCCCGACGCAAAAAGGACGGGATGTTATAATATAAGCTTGATATGTCTATCTCTGTGTGTGTGTGTGTGTGTGTCTGTGGCATCGTAGCTCCCGAACGGATGAACCGATTTTTATTTTGTTTTTACCCTGAAATACAAACAACAGTAATTTTTCTTTTGAGGTACGGAACCTTACAAACAGACTGCTAAAATCGGGTCTCTATGTTTTCGCTTATTTTAACAAGTCATAATTATATCATTCTTCATAATCAACATTAAATAAATAAATAAATAAATAAATATTAGGGGACAATCTTACACAAATCGACCTAGTCCCAAACTAAGCAAAGCTTGTACTATGGGTACTAGACGACGATAAACATACTTATATAGATAAATAAATACTTAAATACATAGAAAACATCCATAACTCAGGAACAAATATTCATGCTCATCACACAAATAAATGCCCTTACCGGGATTCGAACCCAGGACCTCTTGCTTCGTAGGCAGGGTCACTACCAACTAGGCTAAAGCGGTCGTTAAGTCGTCATACACATACAGTGATTTGTTTCTGAAACAGTTTTTTTTAAATTGTTATAAAACAAACCTAACCTAACCTTCTGCATTCTATAAGATGGCATTTAAAAAAGTCCTGAAAAACATACTGTTTCAGAAATAAACCACTGATTATGACGTTGATTATGAAGAATGATGCATTATGACTTATTAAATTATGCGAAACCAAGGGATCCCGCTAAAATAATTACACTTCTTTTTGGCTTTGCCGTAGTCGTGTAAAAACGGAGGCAAAAGCTATTTCAAATATAATTAAACTGCCATTCATAGTTAATCGGTTAACCGGTTTTGCAACGGCCACGGTTAATTTAACCGGTTATCTTCGACTAAGTCTACAGATTTCACGTCGGACCCACTGCAATGTTTGTATACAATTTCACCTCTGATCCTTCTGTTGAAATCCAATCGCATTGCTACACCTTGTGCATTGGTTTTAAGTGTTTATACACCGTGAAAGTTAATTTGGTTATCTTTTTAGGGTTCCGGAACCAAAATGGCAAAACGGAACCCTTATGGTTTCGTCATGTCTGTCTGTCCGTCCGGCCGTCCGTCCATCACGACAAAGCGATTAAATAAAATGCAGAAAAAAAAAATTAGGGTAACTCCCATAGACGTAAAGTAGGGGTGTTTTTTGTCGTTTAACCTTACAGAGTGGGGTATCATTGGATAAGTCTTTTAAAATTATTATGTTTGAGAGATATTCAACTTTTAAGTGCAAAAGAAAACTATAACGGCTAAGTTAGCTTCAGAATTATGTAGTTATAGTGGCCTGACCTATAAAATAAACCTATTTGGGATGTTCCGTACAATATACAAAATCCTTAGAAAAATATTACTTTTTGAATACAGATAGTACACGTAACGGCTGCGGAACCCTATCCTGGGCGTGTTCGATACGCTCTTGGCCGGTTTTTTTGTTAGGGTAACTATCGGATGTTTATGAGACCAATATTTGAGTTCAAAAATATTAAAAACTAGCTAATGCACAAAAAATTCTGAAGTAGATTAAAACGTGTTTTCCTGTGGGAGTGAGATATTTTCCCGTGGTAAAAAGTAGCCTATGTCACTCTTCAGCCTTTCAACTATGTCCTTACAAGAAATGAGGTATGTAGGTTTACATTAAGATATGTACTATAAATTAAAAAAAATAAAAACCCCCAATTCAATTGGGTCACACATAAATACATAATATATGTTTGAAAATTAAGTAAATGCCCATTTTGCGTCGCCCGTTTTCGCAGCTAACAAAAGTGCTGATAACTCTGAAACTGTACCAATTTTAATGAAACATCTCTAAGAACCATCGCCAAGAAACCTGCTTTCAAATAAAAAAAAAACCGCATCAAGAAGTATTTTTTCAAGAACAAGAATTCATCCAAATCAGTTCACTCGTTTAAGAGTTGTGATGCCACAGACCCACACACACATACGCACACACACACATACGCACACACACATACGCACACACACATACGCACACACACCTACATATAGCGGTCAAATTTATGACACCCCTCTTTTTGTGTCAGGGGTTCAAAAATAAAGAGAACTAGAGTTACTAAATCATTTTCTGATTAATTAATAAAGCAACAAGATTATACAGAATAACATAGTCAGCAGAAAACCTGACTAGATTAATAAGCTTCTGTGTTCCCAAGCCACTTTTATTTTTAATAAACAAATGAATAACTTTTGAAAAGTAGCTTCACGAGATTAAGGATTTCCATTCTGTACACTTTACTCCGTATGTCTAGACAACGCGATTTTTATTCGTTATTTTAGTATGAAAGAAAATCTCAGTTGTAAGGTTTAGTTAGGTACCTAATTAAACTCAAACTCATATTTATATGAAGAATACACGGAAATAACATCTAGTCTAGTCACTTAAGTAACTTTTTGAGTTATAGCCGTTTGAAAGTTTGTCATCGCGAACATAATTGTTCACCACTTGTTGTGTTATTTTTCACTTTTTAAAATGGTTACCATAGTAATCTATGGTAACCATTTTAAAAAGTGAAAAATAATGTACATTACTAGCTGTTGCCACTGACTCCGTCCGCGAAGAATATGGGTATAAAAAATAGCCTACGACCTATTCTCAGACCTACCAAATGTGTAGAAAAAATTTCACAAAAATCGGTCCAGCCGTTTCGGAGGAGTTCGATAACAAACATCGTGACATATATATTTAGTCTCGTGTCTTGAATATTATTCAATTATGTATTTTTTTAATAAATGAATTTTACCAGCGTCAATGTTGAGAGCTACAGATTTTTTTATTGGATAGATTAACTCAAGGTGTCTAGCGCTGTGCTGCCAAATGACCGGTAGGTACCAACACCAACAACAACAAAAAATTACAACTTTATTATACATACATATTATACCGGTTAGGACAAAAAACAAATATTTTGGGATGATACAAGGAGTTGTAGCTTGATGTTAAAATGCGAAATAAATCTTGTTAAGACATCAACAAAGTTAGTGTTCACAAAAGAAAGCGCGGTCCAAACATGCTGGGCGGGGAATAAAGTGAGGGAGATGGTCGTTCAAGGAATTAGGGATATTAGGGCAGTTGAAGAATATGTGGTCCGATGCACCTTTCTCCAGGCCACACTCATACAACGAATGGTCACGCAATTTCAATTTCTTACTAAACCCGAAATCATCCAGGAAATGTAACTGTCGTAAAAGCATATCTCGATGTCTGTATGACGGTGCAGATGTCACAAACCCTTTCCTATTAAAAAATACTTATAACTAATCTTATTGTAGGTGAAGAATTTAAAGAACTCCCTTTCTTTCTATCACACGGTATAGGATAACGGCAGAAAGAGGTGATGAATGCAATCGCGGACGCTCTCCCGTTAGACAATAAAAATTCATTCACAAATAAAATAAATAAATCATGGCAAGATTGATACCAATTGATCTAGTCCCAAACTAAGCAAAGCTTGTACTATGGGTACCAGACAAACAATACAAATATTCTTTAATGAACACCAAAACAACAATACAACAAATAGACAATGGATAAACATCTCTAATCTAATTATATAAAAATCTCGTGTCACGGTGTTTGTTACCCAACTCCTCCGAGACGGCTGGCCGATTTTTACTTAACATTTTCTTTATATTCGGTAGGTCTGAGAATAGGTCGTAGGCTATTTTTATAGCCCTATTCTTCGCAGACGGAGTCTGCGGGCAACAGCTAGTCTATATATAAAAAATTCGTGTCACGGTGTTTGTTATCGAACTCCTCCGAAACGGCTTGACCGATTTTTATGAAACTTTTTTCTCCATATTCGGTAAGTCTGAGAATAGGTCGTAGGCTATTTTTTGTATACCTACCCCTATTATTCGCAGACGGAGTCGCGGACAATAGCTAGTACTTATAGCTTCGTAGTCAGGTTCTCTAACCACTAGGCCATCCGGTCGTCAAAAATTATAACAAGTATTTATATCGCGGGAAACTGGGTAATTTGCACGAGACACAATTAATGTTGGAGGCATCAGATAATACTTATACAAAAAGAAAGTTATCTCACGATACGACCACATTCAATAAAATGCGAGCCGTACTCCCAAAAATATTTGATAGGCCACGCCTCAATGGATGAAAAGACAGATACGTTGCATGTGCACGCTGCACCGGCCCGGATGTTGTATGCAGATGCAACGGACCACCGTTACCGAGTTGCATCGCGGGACACCGCCACCTCTCGGGAGCTATTGCGACTATAAAAGTGCACGCGGATTGCATTTCCTGGTCCTAGTTTTATCGCAAATAGAGTGCTTTCTAGTAATAATTATGTGTATTTGTTTAATTGATAAAGCTTTCTCATTTCCCGATGTTCTATGTGATTATAGCTCTTTGAAAAACCAACACTCATCGCACGTTTAAAGTGAGACTGACTCTATTCGAATTATTCTCATTTCAAATGTAAACTTTGTATAAAAAGAAAAACGGGTTTAGTTTTGAAATAAGATAAATTCTCATACTTTATAACGTATAGGGGCCAATCAACTTTTAAACCGACGTTTTTGGCGTCTCCTGCGTTACCAAAAAATCGTACTTCCAACAAGATATTTCACGGTTTAATAGGTTAAACTTACATAGGATGGCATGTATTCATGCTATTCATCTATTAAATTACAGAAAAAACATGTTTACTTACAAAAATCTGCAATTGGGATGTCCCAATTTTTGGCAACGTATAATAAATCGAAAACCGTTTGGAGAAATAGGCTTTGTGAAGCGTTTTCAGAAATCAGATTCCAAAAATATGATAATCTGAATTAAATAAAGAAAATTTAAGTAATGACCTTCATTTGACCCCTGCAGTGAATCGTCACAAAGGCAGATATAAAGCAGGTCTACACTCTAAAGCAAATTGACAGTTTGAAATGTTGCTGTCCTGCTTATAATAGCAAAGAGTGACAAAGACAGAACTTTAATCACATGATGCACACCTGGCTTTAAACAGTTGTCATTTATCATAAAGTCCGAAATGTATACAATACTCGCAATGTATTTTTACAAATTTAATTATTAAATTACTACGTTACAAGTAAATATGAAAGAATTTAAATATCAGATTTTAATAAAAAATATCTATTTACTATCACACCATTAAACAAACAGGAATAATCGAAGCTAAAAGAAGAGAAATAAATAAAACTATTTTGTCATGGTTCATTTAGGACCCTAAGCCGTGCTTGTAATATTGACAGTGACAAGACAAATCAGGGGCACTACTACAAAATTCGAAGTTCGTATCGTATCATCCCTCTCACTCTCGTGTCAAATCATATTAGCGTGAGCGGGACGGCATGAAACGAAGTTCGAATTATGCACTTCGTAGTAGGGTCTCAGTAGTGCCGTGGTACTGCTACAGATTATGTTATGTACGACTTGAATTTTTCTAGGCTATGGAACATGGCTCTCTCACTGTGACGTCATCCAACGTATTTCTAAAAAAAAATATAAAAAATTAAATACTCAACCAAATTCAAAATCGATGAAAATGGTGTCTTAAAATATCCTATTCTTTCCAAAAAAAATATAAAACTATAGGTTATTTTTTTTGGTGCATCCCAATTGTTTGAAAAATGTCGCGGACAGATTATAGTCGGTTTAAAAGTTGATTGGCCCATAGAAACGTGCGTTATATTTTTCAGGTTTTTTTATTGTATCTTAAGTATAATGATCGATATAAAAAAAATTATATAGCTATAACAATTGACATAATGCTTCATCCTACTAATAGTATAAGTATGAAAGTTTTTGAATATGTGCGTGTGTGCGAGTGATTGTTACTCTTTCACGCTAAAACTGCTAGACGGATTTAGATGAAATTTCGTATACATATAGCTGGACCTGTTAAATAACGTGTTGGCTACTTTCATCCCGATAAACCCACGGGATAAGGATAAAATCTCAAAATTACTAGCGCTAGGTAAAGAGACGTGAAATTTGACGCGTTTTCTTTTTGCAATGTTAATGAAAGGCACGACATAATTTTTGGGAATTCCCACGGGATTTTTTTACAGATTCCCGGTATCTCATTTCAACTGCTAGACCTCTAAGAGCACGAGAAGTGAATAGTAAATTTTATGAATAACGATCTTCTATCTTGCTACTCAACTTCACGAACTTTAGACTAAAAATGCCTTTAACGATACTACGTAGATTCTAGTTATTCTTTTCCGTCAAGAATTGAAGGCAATGCAATAATTTAGTTCTAAATGCATTTTTACGGCGCTTTTAGTCCACTCCAAGGGTAGCTAACGGCATCTGTGTTTCACTTAACGAAACTACTGCCTAGGGTTTTAGTTCTCTACAACGTAACGCACAATGAACCCTGAATATCTCACCATTTGGTAGGGTATAGGGTATTTGGTTCAACTGTTTAACGTTGTAAGGTTAAAGGAAATAAAAATTCAGTTCGTAAGTACAGCAGCCAAAAGCCGTGGTGGCGTTGCTCTCAAGCAGAGGGTCGTGGGTTCAAATCCCGGCTCGCACCTCTGAGTTTTTCGGAATTTATGTGCGAAATTACATTTGAAATTTACCATGACCGGTTTATGGTGAAGGAAAACATCGTGAGGAAAGCTGCATACACCTGCGAAGGAATTCAATGGTGTGTGTGTGAAGTTCCCAATCCGCACTGGGCCTGCGTGGGAACTACGGCCCAAGCCCTCTCATTCTGAGAGGAGGCCCGTGCCCTGGCTGGGATGATGATGAAGTACAGCAGATGTGTATAAAGGTCATTATTCGATTTTTGTGGTCACATTTTCTAGAATGTTCTAGATTTTGATGGCGTTTTCGGTTATTTATTATAGAACTTTTACTTTTAACAGATAGTTGGAAACTGTATCAGAATCTTCTGGAATTTCTACAAAAATGTGTACGAAAGTGATTCGGAGCAAACGCTCAACTCATCAATATCCCAGCCTATATACGTCCCGCTACATGACACAGGTCGTCTCTCAAAATGAGAGAGGTTGGGGCGTAGTACCCACGCAGGCTCAGTGCAGATTGGGAACTTCACACACACCATTGAATTTGACACACGATGTTTTCCTTCACCGAAAAGCTCATGGTAAATTTCAAATGTAATTTCGCACATAAATTCCGAAAAACTCAGAGGTGCGAGCCCGGACTCGAACCCACGACCCTCTACTTGAGAGGCCATAGGTTAAACCACTAGGCCACCACATATGAATATGTGCTTAAATATAGTCATCTCATGAAAATAGGAAAACTAAATATCCTAACACAAAATGACAGGTAAATCATTAGCCCCTTTGTGCATATAAGTACAGGATGATCTCAAACTTTAATGTAACTTTAATTAATGAATGCCCCGACAGCATAACGCAAGAGCTGTCAATCTTGATTATTTTGCGCGCCGAACCGTGACAGCCACATTCAATTGTTTCCGCATGCCATTGACAAACTTTGACAGTTAAGGCAACTAGTTAGAAATAGGTTAGGTTATGGTTAATTTTACGTAACGTTTCTGTGCTTATTTTATTGGTATAGTCAACAGGGTATAAGTATAATTCGAAGGTGGAAAGATAAAATCACTAAAACACCATATATCATTTATGGCGCTTTAGCGATTTTGAATTTTATGACTAAGGTAGAATCGCTAAAGTGCCATAATATACCTATCATATATAATCGCTTACCGCCGACTGTCTCTCTATACCTATGAAATGAGCGCTTAGATATTTTAAAGTTTAAATGATCAAACGTTTAAATTTCAAACTATACAACGGATTTTAATGCGTTTTTGACCTCGCACTTTAAAAAGCACAAGTAAATAAATTGTAAGAATAAATGCCAAGGGTGGGTTACAAATTTTTAAATGAAATAAGAACACTGAATCATCATTAAATTGAAATACTTACCATTTTTAATAATTTGGGCGGCCAAATGGCCTAGTGGTTAGGAAACCTGACTACAGAGGTCGCATGTTCTATAGCCGCGTCGGGGCAGATATTTGTATGAAATATACGAATGTTTGCTCTCGAGTTTTGGGTATTATCTTTATAAGTTGCCTAGGTATAGCGATAAACCAATTCTTCGCAGACGGAGTCACGGGCAACAGTTAGTATAAAATTAATTTTTGGCCGGAACAAGTTTATAAAACAACAGAAACTTCGCGACAGAATTAAAACCCTTTGGTACCGTTTCGTAGCTAAAAGTTCGTAACCAGCTTCGAAACGGGAAAAAACCCAATTCGTAACTGGCTTCAAAATGGGACTTTTCCATTACCGATTCGTAACCGCGGTTAGTAACCAGCTTACCAATTGGTTACCAAACGGCACTACGCAGGCCCATTACGTAGCCAGCTACAAACAGGGAATTTCGGATCCCCATTTTGTAGCCAGCTACGAAAATTGGCTACGAAACGGTACCAAAGGATTAAAACGATATTTAAAGAATAATTCGTACATTAGAGTAAATTAAAAATCCTAAGAGGAGCCAGAGCCGTAGCTAAGTTAATTTAAAACGACATTAACTGTCTGACTGTACAAAGTTCTATTAAACAGAGCCTTTACGGCGCCTTGGCGTTGCGGGCGCTACTAATTGTACGTATCAAATCTAGCTTAGTGTTATTTTTCTAAGCTGTGTAAAATATAAGCGTTAAGCGATAACGAGCGAGTTTCTCTGCGGTATCGCATTAAAAATGATGAAATCCGCGCAAGAACTAAAGTCATTAATATAGCTCGAAGAATCGCCAGACTCAAGTGGCAGAGGGCAGGGCACTTCGCTCGTAGAACTGATGGCCGATGGGGCAAAAAGGTTCTCGAGTGGCATCCGCGGACCGGAAGACGCAGTGTAGGTAGACCTTCAACAAGATGGAGCGACGACCTGGTTAAGGTTGCTGGAACGTTCCACACAATATTTTCCTTCACCGTGCAGTGAAATACAGTCGGCAAAAAAAGTTTGTATTGAAAATGTTTTTTTTTTTTTACGAAAACATTTGCTTGTTTTCATATTGTCACGGAACCCTCGGTACGTGAGCATCTTTTTGGTTTGCCTACAGGTTTTTTAAATCAGCGACATTTTAATCTCGAAACTTGGACTTCTAGGAGTCGTCCATTGCTACAAATTAGTTTCTTAGCTTATCATGAAGTTAATTAAAAATTACATTGTTAGTTTTTCCTAGCTACCTGATACTGTGTTATTTAAACCGCTGGCTTATTAATGTTTTGTTTTTGTCATAGAGAAATTAACCAGTAGAGTAGAAATTCTATCTCTTACCTATCCGCTTTAAACATGAAACTACCGTGAGACTCACTCATAGAGAAAATGAAAAAAAAATCGTGTGCACGTTTGGCCGCCGCCGTGACGTTGTGACTCTGAAAAGAAGGGCTACGGATTAGGCCGAAACATGTAGAGTTAAACTCGTTTTGAGACGTGAGTGATCCGTTTATTTTCACTATCATACCTATCCGTTTTAGGGTCAGAGCCGTTTTAGAGTAGGTATGCCGGGGGCCTAGGACACCAAAGCATATGGGCTCTGTTGGAAGTGAATGGCGTTGACAAAAGGAACTAATTATTTTCATGTTATCGAATACATACATATATATGACTTTCCCCCGTAGGGCCCCGTTAGGCCCCTTGTGCCCTGTGCTTGTGTGCCTGTGTGTGTGTGTGAGCCTATGTCGCTCTCGCAATCGAGACGAATCTAATGACACCACACACTTCAAAATCCATTGAGCCGTTTAGGCTACAGGGCGTGCCAAAGGATGATACATATGTACATATCCACATACTTAAATAAATACATAGATACGCACGAAAAACATAACCCTTCTTCGACAGTCAGGCGATAAAGTACTTACAGTTCTGAAGTAACGCTCGTACGACGTTTTCTGCAGTTGGTTTTGGATTGTAAATTGATTTTTTTTTTCTTTCTTTTACATTACATTGAATACCCGTGTAAAATTCGATGCCCGTAAACTTAGTTAAAATTTAGAGATTTTATTTGCATACTTACATCCCGATCTCGTGACAATAATAGGTTGAATAATAAGTTTTTGTTCAAAAGTTTTATTTTCAATGCGAGCTTTTTCGCTGACTGTACTTTTTGTCGATTGTACAAACTTGCATTGTCATCCAACCTACACAAGTATACCAAATTTCAAGTAAAACCGACCACTGGAAGAGGGTCAAATTCAACTTCCTAGATTTGACCCCTTGCCAGACACCCTTTAATTGTTCAATCTTTTCTTAACATTTACAATGCTTGTCTGGCTAGGGGTTGGAACTATCAAAAATGTCTGGCTAATGAGGAAACATCATCTACTTATTACCAAAGTATTATATTATAGCCTTCTGTCCGCAGCTTCGCCCGCGATAAAATTAATTTTCCCGTAGGAAAAGATATTTTCCCGCAGTAAAAAGTAGCTTTCTAAGGGCAAAAGAATTTTTGAAATCGGTCCGGTGGTTTCGGAGCCTATTCAATGCAAACAAACAAACAATCAAATCTTTCCTCTTTATAATATTAGTATAGTTATAAAAATCAGTTTTTATATTTTAACGTAAGTAGAATTATAATTTCATGAAAATTAAAGGTGTCTGGCAAGGGGTTGCCACGATGTTAAGTGTCTGGCAATGAATAACGTGATTTTTAATAATATTCTGAAGGTAATACCAAAAAATGGCACTTTATTATTTGACGAAAGTATGTAGATCGGTATTTTACACACCTTTAGTACCGTTTATCTGCCAAAGCCACTGTAACCCAAACTTCATAATGGTCCATCGTTCTTACCAGTGTTGGGAGCATGCGCTGACAAACTTTCGGCTTTTATAATATGTATAACGAAGGTCTGGGGTTCACGGGCTCTTGCTCTATTCACATTTATAATCGACCGAGCGAAAGCGAAGCGCGAGCAACGCGTCTTCGTTTCAGCTTGGCCCAAATGCTTTCGTGTATCAGTCCGGATCCCCGTGTTCCCCTACATGTCGCATTTCTCAATCAACTCTCGTGAAATTTAGTGAGGATGATCGATAATTATGTAATTTTTTTTTTATCGATCACTTTTCGATGTCATATTTCAGCTAGGTATTTGGAAAAACTCGTGACTTCGACAGCTCAGTGAGCCTCTAGTGTTAGTAGGATTAATATGATTTATGTAGTATTTTATTGATATTCATTCCTTATTTTTCCCAGGGCGGCCATTTCAAGAAAGGCAACCTCCACGCGGACCACCAAGAACACAAGAAAGGCGAGTCCGGACACTTCGAGAAGGGAGGTCATTCACACGGCCATAAGGTAAATCCATTAATCACGTAATAGTGGCAATTATAATATTAAGCTCTACATCATCATCATCGCACTAATGAGCTTCATCTTTGGCCTCATCTGCACTTATCATCAGGTGAAACAGATGACAGGAAGGGTCTAGAAAAAAAAAGTCACCGATATAGCTCGAAGAATCGCCAGTCTCAAGTGGCAGTGGGCAGGGCACATAGCTCGTAGAACTAATGGCCGATGGGGCCAAAAGGTTCTCGAGTGGCGTCCACGGACCGGAAGACGTGGTGTAGGTAGGCCTCCAAGATGGAGCGACGACCTGATTAAGGTTGCTGGAACGCGTGGATGCGGATGGCACAGGAGCGATCTGTTTGGCGAGCCTTGGGGGAGGACTATGTTCAGCAGTGGACGTCTTTCGGCTGAAATGATGATGATGAAGGGTCTAGAAAGGCCGTGGTAGCCTAGTGGTTTCACCTATGGCCTCTTAAGCAGAGGGCCATGGGTTCGAGCCCGGGTTCGCAGTTTTGAGTTTTTCGGAATTAACGTGCGAAATTACATTTTAAATTTACCATGAGCTTTACGGTGAAGGAAAACCTCGTGACAAAACCTGCGCAGTTGCATACAGCTGCGGAGTGCGGAGAAACTGAAGAGTGTGCTTAAGTTCCCAATCCACACTGGGCCCGCATGGGAACTACTCCATACTCCATCGGAACTACTGCTCCTAAGTCAGAGGCTTAAGAAACCTACCTACTCCTAGTAGAGTATACCTGGACCGAATTACCTAAAAGATAATGTCCAGACATAGGAATTTAGGGGCAAAATTTTATGACAAGTAGGAAGTTCCACTATCGATAAACTTAACTATCGACGCTGTTCCCATATTATGGTAGTGATCGCCCCCAGGTAAGTTTGTAAATTTGTATTATTTTGTAAGTCTTATTTCGGAGACAAATATGATGAAGCATATTTTAAATGATAGCTGGGTGATGAGTACCATTGCACTATAAAATATTTACAATAACCTCGTAAGGCCCAACATGCTAAATTGAATACTTACATTATTTCAAAGCAAATGTCAACTTTTCTTAATTGACAATAAGTTTCAAATTATGATAGTCAAATTTTTACGTGGGCTTTACGGGGGTAAAGAAGAAGTGAATCTATTTATTGTTTGTTCCATTTTTATACTTTCTATAAAATTATATTTTTACATAAATAGCTTGGAGTGATCCTAGTATATGGGACAAGCGTCGATAGTCTAGTTTATCGATATACCTGCCAATAAATTTTGCCCCCTAAATTCCTATGTTTGGTAATGTCCATAAAGACCACGTGGGTCCCTGTTCCTCCCATACCGTTGGTTCACCCTTTTCATATTCACCACCGCAATCCATTTTTCCAGGGCCACAAGTCGTCCGGAGGCCACGACGGCCACGGGAGTCACGGTGGCACCCAGAATACGGCTGAGGGTCATAAGAGCGGGAAGAAGTGGGTCTACCACCACGGATTCCCTGCGAAGACCGCCAACCTGATCGTCATCGATAGAAGAGCTGACAAGTTCACCCATGGACCAAATTATTACGGGTAGCGCGATAGACGCTGCTAAAAAGGTGTCGCTTGACTGAAATTCTTTTGTCCGAATGATAGTTTGATAGAAAGTTGAATTTACTATAATTTAATTAGGTAAGTAATTAAAACAGCTTAGCTTAATAAAAAAATGTTTAAGAGAACTTGATTTCGAAACAAAAAAACATGTATTTTTTCATTAAATTTAGACGAGACCAAACGGTGAGTACATGATCCAAAACAAAAAAAAGAACTTTCCAAAATGACAGAGGTAACATAAAAAAGTACAACCGAATTGAGGATCTGCCCCTTTTTCGAAGTCAGTTAAAAGTAATGACTTCAAACTAGAACAATATAATTTAAAAGCAAAAGCTTTTTTAGCCTGGTTTTTGCTTGTTTGAAGTGCCGTCATCACTGAGTGATAGCTGGAGTTCAGTATAATTGTTCATGACATTATAAGATTTTGACCAACTAAGTTTCGAGCAAACGGTAATTCGGTCAAAGGTATTTCGGTAAAGCGATAACCTCTAAAGAATTGAAGCTGTACTGTACTGCTTTGCGGAAATCTGAACAGAACTAGATTTAAAACAGGATTGAAAATGAATGCAATCTTAATAAGTAGTGAAGTTACAGTAAACTTCTAAATATATTTTGCGGTTAGTTGAACCTTGTACAAGAACTACTACAATGTACCATAAATAAAATTAAAGAAAAAAACAAGCAACGGAAATACTTAAATACAAAAAAACGACTTAAACTAAATTGAAAGTTACAAAGTCACTTACTTTTTTAATAGAGGGTGTAGTTTTTAATTTTTATGCAGCATAGCAAACTGTGAATCGCAAAGCACCTATTTACATAATTTACTGTTTGCCTATCGTCTCAAAAGCTCCTTGCTCGTGGGCTCAAAGGGAAGGATTCAACTGAAAGAAAAACACGTCTTAGTATTTGCCTGTTCATTTTAAATGTGTGCAATATGAGTTTATAAATTTCCACCAGAATATATATTTTTTTTTTTCAATAAAAAAGATTAAGTAACGCTCTTTTAAGTGGTAATTCAGTGCACCACTTTGATCCTCAAGGATTGTCTGCTATATTCCAAGTATCTAGTACCAGTTGTTTAGGCTGTGCGTCATCCAGTTGTCAGTCAATGACGTTACTCTTTTGAGTGCAGTTAAAATACGGCCCCGTTTTTGACGACACTAAATGAACGTCAATAATGACCTGGTAATTTAAATCCTTCTGGCAATCACATTAGGGTTTATATTATCAGGTTATGCTTATTGTGACTCATTCAGCATCGATAAATACGCTTTTTTTTAGGTATAAATGGAACCTATGGACTAAAGAAAAGTTATTTTAGTTCTGTTCAAATTTCCATTAGGAATTAGATAATTAAATAATGTTTTTTTATGTTACATCTGTATCTTAACAGCTAAAAAGGATAAATTTTGATTTTTTCATTATGATTTTAAGTAAGTAGACAGTAGTCTTTATCAAAATGTTGTTTTCTTTACATTGACAGTCTAAATTGGTTTGTATCTGAATAAATCAGAATACAGCTGGCATTTTCAATTTAAAATGTACTTGCTACTGTTTTTTTAATTCGGTGGTTTTAGGGTTTTCTTACTCAGAAGCAAAAGCATTGATTTTGATGATTTAAAAAAAATGACAATTATCCATACAATTGGCTCAAAAAATAAGCACACTTTTTTATGAAAATAATAGTACTCGTGATTTTGAAGAAGAAAATCCGAAAATTTCGTCAATTAAATAAAATAGTACACTTTTTACTGAAAATGCCTAAACATCCGAAACAAACTTAAGAGAAATACTCCTTTTATAAGAAAGTAATCCGTTTTATTTCCTGTCTTTGAATTAATTATGAATGTCATGAAATAACAACTATCAAAACGCTTATAACAAATTTGTGTCAAATAATAACAAAAACAGTTTTAAATTAATAACTTTAGATGATAAAAATAAAAAGTTCCTGATTTTGTGTACCTACCTAATAATAAAATTAATTGTTGTCAACTTTATACTTCTTTACAAAATAATGCATTAGGCACTGTCAATTAAAAAAACATCAGCCTGTATGTAAAATGTTGCCGAATTAAATTATTATTTAAAAAACTTTGTTTGAAAATATTCTTACATTAGAATGTAGATGTTTAAGTATATTTCTAAGATTAAGGTTATTTTGTAGTTTAAGTTTTTTTATTACTTTTGTAATAGCAAATTAATTCATACACTGCCTTTAATGTAATATTTGATCAAAGCCATTATGTCTAATATTCCTATGATCTTATTAATGTAAATATTATTTTATGTAAATAAAATTTATCTCTAAGTTTATTGTAAATAGCTTCCTTTTTGTACGTCTTAATAAAGTTGTGTTTTATAAAGTTGTGTATTTTTAAACCAAAAATGGGAATGAAAATCTGGGGGCTCGGTAGTGCCCCCGCGAAGTCGAGCCTTTCAGAATTATTGCACGTCAAAGTTCCTTAGTTTTTTCACTGACACACTCACTCACTGAATCACGATCATCATAATTCTAAGGTACTTCTGGCAGACCCACAAGCTCCAAATTTTAAATATAAATAGTTTTTACAAAGTCGTAGAAAACCTAAAAATATTTCGATTTCAATCACATTTCAAATATTCCTATGATCTTATTATTATTATTAAGGGCATTAATTAAACCAAAACTTATTTGATTCCATTGTGTAATGAAAGTTGCCCATATAGTTTGTATGATTAACTTTCGTTACACAAAATTCTGGTTTTTTGCCTTTCGTGCTTGTACATTTGTTTAAAACATCTCTTTTACGACTTTTTTTGTCATTACCATCTCAGCAAATAGTAGGGTTATTTTTTATGAAAACTTAAGACAGTAGGTACCGATGTTGAATCTAGTTTGATCAAATTTCTTGCGACTTGTCCTTCGGTTGTGGTAATAATCATTGGATGGTAATGAGGTTTAACCGAGCGGTCAAAACGCTCGAACATTCACCCTTTACATACGTCTTACTAAATACTATAAACGCGAAAGTTTGTAAATATGGTTAGATGTGTGGATGTTTGTTACTCTTTCACGCCAAAACGGTTTGACAGATTCTGATGAACAGATACATAACTATACCTTAACAAGTTCATGCGTGACTTTCGGTAGATAACCCTGTAGCAGTCAGCATTTGCCGCACGACAGAGTTCTACCGAATGTCACACATGAACTTGTCAAGCAATAGGATTAACATATAGGATACTTTTTATCCTGGAAAATATAATACTTCCTGCGGGATAGCGACAAACGAATTCTTCGCAGACGGAGTCGCAGGAAACAGCTAGTGCATACTAATTTTGTTCCGCGCTTGAAATATCACCTTGTAAATTAATTTCGTAGTTTTCAATTAAACTGACTTCCCGATGCGCTGCATGGTTTCATAAAAGATGGTTAATTACTTTCACGTGTTAATTAAAATGCGTGTTAATAATGTTCATTAAAGATGGCCGCTCATCCGTGTAAATTGTTGGTGCAGGATAATTACAATAACAGGCAATTTATACAAAATTATAATATCTGTTCTTATAGGGTCTATATTGAGATCTGTTGAATAATTAATAAAATGCAATAAGGACAGTAACGCGCGCGTTCCCACGCGGGCCCACTCGCATTGGGAACTTCACACACACCATTGAATTTCTTCTCAGTGTGCAGGTTTTCTCACAATGTTTTCCTTCACCGTAAAGCTCATGGTAAATTTCAAATGTAATTTCGCACATAAATTTGGAAAAACTCAGCGGTGCGATCCCGGCCAATGAGAGGGCTTAGATCAAACTACTAGGACACTACAGCTTTTTCCATATTTGTGACCAAATCTCAGACAAACTAACAGACCATGACGTGGTGCCATCTCACGGTTAATGGCTTACAACAATTTGCTTTACCAAATTCCATTACCGACCGCATTAACAATTGATTTGCGGCAACTACTTTCACCATCGTTTTTTTGCGCGTAATTCTAATATTATTACGTTAAGCTAATTGTGAACATTAACTTTTTTGTCAAAGACGTTGGGATTTTGTAAGGTTATTTGTTGGTGACATAGTTATTTACATCATGATTACTTCATCTGGAAGACGTCCATTGTGGAACAAAGGCCTCTTAACGCCTCTATACATACATACAGCTCTATCTGTACAGCTCGTTGAAATGGCAATGGGCAGGCCATATAGCATGCAGAACAGATGGGCGTTGGGGTGAAAAGTTCTAGAATGGAGACCACGGACCGGCAAGCGCAGCGTGGGACGTCCACCAACGAGATGGAAGGACGATTTCCATTTACAATATTCACCTCGACGTTTCGGCCGCATTGCAACGGCCGTCGAACGTCGAGGTAAATATTGTTTGCGTAATAAGTCCCGTTTAGTATAACAATTATGAGCGAAAATCACGAAAGCTTAAAACAATATACTGTTTCACTCTCCCTATAGTTTCACTCACCACATTTAACCCTATTCCTTCAATATAAGAGCTCTAAAACCTCTTACAAAGCGAATAAAACAATAAAAGCACTTCGCAGAATCAATTTCCAGCTATAATTTAACCTGTCCGGTTAATCTTTGGCCAGTTAACCGCGCTCTGATAATACGTTTAATACCTGCTCTGAAGTTATTGCCTCGCGAAGTGATAAAAGCAGTAAATAACCACCGGCCAATACTGTTTATCTGTTTTAATAATGATTGGTTATGAAAGTTTTATCGATCACCGGTCAGTTGGGTCGCTGGTTTTATGTGAAACCATGACCTAGTACAACCAAAGTAAACACAGAACAGTAGAGTAGAATAGAATGGAATTTTATTAACACTTAGAAAAAAAGATACAATATTAAAAAGTAAGATATTATTTTCTACATTGAACTTATAACTAAGGGCTGATTTTCGAGTGGCGATATTTTTCCCAAAATCCGTTATTTCCTTGTAACAAAGTTTCCGTTCCCATATTTTTCCAAGTGTTTTTTTCTCACTATGGTTTTTTACTGAAGCTTATTTTCACAATTGGGATTGTTCATTTTTTCTAACCCCCCATTTTTATTTTTTTTATCGAAAATATAGAGCATTTTAAGAAACTGATTTGAATATTTCAGCAATTCATCACTCCAGTATTTTTTTATAATTTATTGAAAATTTGAGATACGACTTCTCGTAAATTACATGCCGCGGCTGAATCTGTGTATAAACCACAGACATAATGACAAAAAAAAATGTGTCACAATCGATGGTTAGTTGTCATCTGACAATGTCACTTTACATTACAATTACAATAACAATAACACTATAAAGGGTTGCCTGGAAGAGATCGCTCTTAAGCGATAAGGCCGCCTATTGCTTACCTTGTAACTTTCTCTCTGTATACCTGTTTTCTGTATTGCTTACTATTCCTGGTGTACAATAAAGAGTCATTGTATTGTATTGTTGTAACACTAAAGTTGCCGATTCTTCCAAGAAAATAGGTACAAAAAACGATTTACGGCTATATTATTTTTTGTACGTATAATAA
This sequence comes from Archips xylosteana, assembly GCA_947563465.1. Taxonomy (NCBI): domain Eukaryota; kingdom Metazoa; phylum Arthropoda; class Insecta; order Lepidoptera; family Tortricidae; genus Archips; species Archips xylosteana. The sequence continues at coordinate 17,379,519 of OX387361.1, read as the reverse complement.
AATGGTCAGGAGTGTTCCCTTGAAAGTTCTTTGGCGGATTTAATCCATACTTATATTAAAATGATCCTTGCAACAATAAGTAGGTACATCGTGTAAACTTTGAATTAACTTCGCGGCACCACTTCTCTCGTAAATCTTCTCTAATGCTAACAATTAATTTGTTTGGGCTATTGACAGAATCATTTCCACAAGTAGGAATGAAACACTTCCTGTATAAATCCATTAAGTATTAAAATATGAAAAACGCGAAGAATGTTTTTCAAAATAGTATTAAACTGACAGATGATAACTACATCGAAGTGACAGAGAATAGTATAGAGAAACTAGACGGACGGCTTTATTTTTCTTCTTGCAAATAATTTCAAAGTTTAATGCCATTAGAAAGGTCAAACAATGGTCAAACATTATTTTGCAAAAATACACACGATCATGTAGTATTTTTTTTACTAAAATGTTATAAAATGATTTAATAACCCTATTCCTCGAAATGGTTTTGGAATTAGACCACATTGTAAAAAAGTGATCAATGCCAATTGCATTTTTCAAACTTTGATCGACACAGAAACATAGTTAGGTTTAGGTTACGTTAAGTTTGCATCGGCCCGTGGGGCCAAAAGCACACAGAAGAACTGTTTCTGTGTCAATTCAAATTGGAAAAAGCGCTACTGTGAAAATAAGCTTCAGTAAAAAACTATAGTGAGAAAAAAAGCGTTTGAAAAAAAATGCGAATGGAAAATTAGCTATCTGGAAAAAACGATTTTGGGAAAAATATCGCCATACTCCGCTTTTATTTTAATGTAAAGATTTTTTTTACGTAAATATAATAGACATCAAATGAACGCTAAAATTTGAGCCAGTAGGAATAATTTAATAGTAGACTAATCAACAAGATACCAAAACAAACCATAATATATTTATATATAGTTCGAGCGTCACCATGGTTGCCTAGTCCTACGCTAAACATTCCTTTCTTCACTTTGAATGCGAGGGAAAAAAACGACGTTCCATACATTACAATAATTATTTTTTATAACGTACAGTACAGTAGGCCATAACAAAGTCAAAGTACCTAGGTAGGTTATTTATGTAACTGGTGCATAATGAGAGAAACAGACTTTAATATGGTCTGAAAGTCCTAAAACCTCATCTAATAAATTCAATTTCACTACCAAAGTCAACCTCAACTACCCGGCCAGTTAACTTTACAAGGATTTGTTCTATCTATCGAATACTATATTCCCTTTTAGATTAAAAATAATATGAAACAAAAGAAGTTTCGCACTTCAAGAAATAGCATTTCACTCGAGAGCTTGTCTTATTCCATAACTTTGATCTCAAAAACAATATGGCGCAGAGAGCAGTGGTTTCAAACGATATTGGATGTAGTAAAATGAAATACGATGGTAAACTCAACTTGTCTCTTTATTTTATTTTTAATGTTGAGGCATTTTATGTGACAACCTTAACGTATTCAATAAGTACTGTAGTTTTAGTTGCTGGGTTCAATATGTTTTTATACAGTTTTTATACAGTATACACCTGATAGAATACTAAGATGAGGTATACAATTAAGCACGCTTGTCTAATAAATGCTTATTCAACCTAGACATGAAAACGGCCAGATTGTAGTGTTCAGAGAACACAGACGCAGGTAGGGAATGCCACTCGTTAGCTGTACGGTTGATGAAGGAAGAGCGAAACGCTTTGTGCAGATTTTGGGAATACTGATAAATTGATAATATAAGGGTGGAAACCCCGCCTACTTCTGGTCAACCTGTGGAAGAAAGGAGCAGGTGGAATAAGGTGGTGGAAAAAGGTCGTGCAGTCCCGATCACATTCACCGAAGTGTAGCCTGTAGAATACCAAAAGAAAGAAAGAAATACAAAGAAACAACACAAGACACATCATCAATATTTTACAAAACAAAAGACAACACGAAAGCTAAAGATAGAATGTGTCATTGCGGTTGCAAATCGGACACTGGCTCAGCATAATGCTGAGGCGTTTATAGCACCCCAGCGCTGATTTTCAGCCAGCACCGTTGGTGACACCCGGATCGCGGATCCGGATCGGAATACCACCACTCTTCTCTCCTGCCACTCTTCCGCGATGACGAAGGCTTTGGCGACAAAAATCCGCATCACAGACGTGTTGTAGAGTGTGTCAGGATTTACTACACAACGGCCGTTAACTACGTAAATATTTCTAAGAAGTGGACGAAGCCGCGTGCAGAAGTTAGCTAGTAATATTCGTCAACAAATGCAATGTCGTCAGGCCCGCTTATTGCCTCCCACGCAAATTTACCTCATAAATTATCTACTTACGCCCATATTAACTTATTTTGCACGTGTCGTACGCCAATTTGTTATATGTTTTATGGGGGTTACATACAAGCTTCAACCTGCGTCAAACCGTTGTCAAACCATGAAAAAAGTTTTTGTAATATTTTCAAAGCACAACGTTCGCTCAGAGCAGAGAAAAAGCCGTGCTGGCCCAGTGGTTTTACCTATGGCCTCTCAAACAGAGGGTCGTGGGTTCAAATCCCGGCTCGCACCTCAGAGTTTTTCGGAATTTATGTACGAAATTACATTTGTAAATCCACATTTGTAGGGTTCCGTACCCAAAGGGTGAAAACGGGACCCTGTTAGGCTCCGCTGTCCGTCCGTCTGTCGGTCTGTCACCAGGCTGTATCTCACGAACCATGATAGCTAGACAGTTGAAGTTTTTTTGCCGCTATAACAACAAATACTAAAAAACAAAAAAAAATAAGGGAGCTCCCATACAACAAACGTGATTTTTTTGCTAGTTTTTGCTCGATATGATAACGGCAACACGAACACCTGTAACACGCTTGAAATATTCACAGAATATTTAGTTATATATTCACTTCAAAAATAAATAATTAAATTAAAATAAAACAAATATTTAAGGGGGCTCCCATACAACAAACGTGATTGTTTTTGCTGTTTTTATAGATTATGGTACGGAACCTTTCGTGCGCGAGTCCGACTCGCACTTGGCCGGTTTTTTAGTGGTGTCAACATCCCTATTAAGGTGGATATCTGTAACCATGATGCCAACTGTAGTCAGCCTGAGATGTTTCCCGGTCCGGTATCCATTACGGAGACTCAGACTACGCGACACTAATCCAATGACAGGGGTCACATTTCACGGAGCAGTGGACAATTTAAAATTGTTAACCGTACTGCCTCGCTAAAATAAAGGTAGAGTGACGTTATTTGAAACCGTAGAATATTGGGCTGTTGACAAAAACAACAGGGCACGGCTGTGAACAATGGTAAGTAATATAGATACTGAATGGCTTTTTGTGGTCTAGTGCATAAAGTAAAATCTTCGTCTAAGACCAAGGCAATCATGCGCAAACAGCTACAAACATATGTATATGTATTTAATTTATTGAATCAGGCGTTACTTTGCGGAGGTCCATATTAATGAACTGAAACAATTACTTTGACCACCCGCGACCTTACGATAGTTACGTTTATGCAAGAAATGTGTGTTCATGCAGTTCCTCCACCTAGTATTTATTATTATTTATTATTTGTAGTTTTATATGTCAATAAAAATTAATATTTGTGGGGTAGTTTGAGAAAAATAAAAATAAAGTGGGTGGTACTTGAGAAGTTACAGTGGCAAGTTAAAACATTTGTTTTGGTTTGTTAGTTTAACATTTGGTAGCATAGCATACGGTTGTGGTGCTTACTCTGAGGATGAGCTCTGGTTGAGTTCGAAACGCGTCAGTGTAGTTTGGTGGTGGTGATGGTTGGGTTTGCACACATTTCTTGCATAAGCGTAACTATCGTAAGGTCGCGGGTGAGCAAAGTAATTGTTTCAGTTCGTATGTATTGTATGTATGTATATCATTCTTTGGCACGCCCTGCAGCCTAAACGGCACAATGGATTTTGAAATGTGAGGTGTGTGAAAAATCGGTATTTTATGAATAACGTGACATGTTGTTGTGTGCGTCACCTCAAATCTCGTGGCGATACCTATAGTAGGTAGACGATTGGGTACGTCTCCTTTCGCTCATTGCAATGGAATGAGTGACCGTGGGTTTAAGCAAATACACATTTTGACCGCATGAGGTCCCTTCAATGAAATCCTCTTATCTTAATGTAAATTAATTATTTACTGTTATGTTAATTAACGGTTAAAATGTAACGTGTTTGAATACGGTTACTGTAACCGTTGCAGTCCCACAATCCTTTATTGCAATATGGGTACAACCGAATTTACTTGTGCCTTTCGAGAGGCCGGGGATTGGGTATGTTAGGTGTGTATGTTTTTCATTCCACGAAAAGTGCGTTAAACCATTGAGATTAGTCATCATCCAAACACAAACACCAGTCATCACCAGTGGCGTAGCGTGTCTTGGCGGAGCCCCATATAAAAATTTGTTTGGGGGCCCCTTATGAAGGGTAAAGATTTCTCACAAAAGAAAAGAAAATGTTTGCATAAAATTAAAAGAAATATTTATTCATCATAATCTTCGATCAACTTGCTTTTTTTGACTTTTGTCATTTCTGAAACAAAAAAAATTTGGGAAGTTTTTAAGTATTAATCTTTGCTTAAGCACGTCGGGGGCCCCCGTGGCCCGGGGGCCCCGTATAATTGATACAGCATATACGGCTGAGATGAGGATGTTGAATGATGAAAATTTTATGTGATTTCTGCTCAGAATGACGAGTTTTTTCGATCTCTAAACTTCCTTTTAGTTACGGTCATATATAAAGTCTATGACGCAACGGGAAAAAAAACTTGGAATACTTTCTCCTAGTAGGATCGAAAAAGCTCGTGATTCTGAGCAGAAATCACATAAAATTTTCCAAATAAAAAAAAGTCAAAATACCTATATACATCAAATAAAAATTGGAGATATTCATAAAAATTGGTCCATAGATATTCTCGGGAAATCGTTTATCAGCGACAGCCACGCTACATTTTTCCCGTAATTAAGTGAGAACATACTTAAGCATAAGTCTGCCTTTGAGTCTTTCACGTTCCAGAGCGTTTGAGGAAAACCTCTTGAAAAGAACGTGTGGGCGGAAGCTGATCAGACATTGAATGCATAATGTTATTTTTAGAACTGATATATCGAGAAAGATATTTCACTATACGTGACATCGATATAAGTAGATACTGATTCACTTTTATACCAGACGACTATTGAGATCTTCGATATCGAGACTTCTTTTTTTACAATAAATCTAAGATGTACCTTATTTTGTGTTGTTAAAAAAAACTCTTAGGCTTTTATTTCTGGGGGGGTAGAAACTATTTTTTTGTCATATTTGACCTGTCCGAATCCTGGTTAAGACAGACGATTTTTTGAAAATCCTTGAACTGTCAACTACTCTGTTCAGTCATGTGTGGCTGAAACGTCGAGGTAAATATTGTTCGCGTGATAAGTCCCGTTTAGTGTAATAGTTACGAGTGAAAATCTCGAAAGTTTTAAAACAGTCGGTACACACAATGTAGGTCCTGCACCGCCACTGGGTAGATCTTGGAGACGAAAGAAAAGGGGCTCCGCTGATGCAAATACGCCCACGTCTATTAGTCCACACCACGCCACTGTTATAAATAAATTTCAATGACTAAAATTTCTTATCGCAAATTAATTGAACTCATTACAGATGGGTACCTTGGACCTTCGAACTGTGTCACGAACTTGAGACTTAAAATTACTTCTAATTAACTCTTCAACCCGAAACTCAATTAAATAGGGATCCTTCGATTTTTCGTGGAAAACGGTTTTAATTTAAACCGTGTTTTAGTCGCATGAACAGTTCTGAAGTCGGTCTTAATTCCCTTAATACTTGCTAAATAGTTATAATTCTGGATCGGCAAAGTCTGTCAAGTCATTTTATCTTCATCATTCCAGCCTGTATAGGTACGTCCCACTGCAGGGCACAAGCCTCCTCTCAGTGTAGAACTTAGTTCTCACGTGGGCCCGGTGTGCAGTGGGAACTTCACACACATCATTCAATTTCTTCGCAGGTGTACGCGCACATACATTTCGAAAAACTCAGTGGTGCTTGCACGCACGACCAGGGGGGGCACACTTACATATATCACACTTTTCATGCGACTGCAGCGACCTTTGGTGTTAGGTGTTTGGCGAAGAACTAAATTAGCGGCCATCTTGGTTGACTTGTCAAACTTGTCAGTTGTCATTCATCGGCCATGGCCATGGCGTACCAAATTGTACGGTCAAGGACTTTAATTGATAGGCCACTTGCCAATGTTCATATTTTAGCCGTATAATGCAAATCGGGTTTAGCCGCTTATACTTCGTATATGCTGATTTGAATTAGACGGCTAAAATACGAATAGTGGCAATTAGCCTATCAATTAAAATTACGCGTATCTATAGCTGTACATCACTACCAACATATACATATAGATAGGTATACATCTATAGATACGTCACATTAGTTCTTGAGTAGCCAGCCGTAGGGCGGCAGCACCTTCCATACATGCATATTTGACCATAGAGTTGCCACTCTTGTTCATATAATATTACAATACTCTTTGCGCACGACCCTTTGTTAACAAGGCTTAGGTCAAATCTGAGGCCATATTGTTTAACGCTTCTGACGCTTGCCTTCGCTTTCACCATCTCTTTCTGTCATCATCTTATACCGTTTGATAGAAAGAAATAGTGATTGAAAAGGCAAGCGTCAGAAGCGTTAGACAACCCGACTCCGTCCTTGTCATATCCTTATTTTCGAAATGGTGTAAAATACGTGTTTTAAAAGGGGATTGGAAGACGGACATGCCTTGTGTCTCGCATACAAATGTATCTCCCTGAGGAAATAACAGTCCTCGTAATACTATGCTTTTGACGGCGGACGTAATATATCTCACATTGCCCAGGCGTATTTTCTAGGTGTTACAAAGTCCTATGTTGCATTTTATGGAAACGCAAAATACAGCTTTATTTGATAGGGCTGAGATTTAGTTTTGATTGGTGGAATGATTAACGAAAGTCTTTGAAATAAGACGGAATCGGTACCTAGACAGAGTAGGAAATATGATTTTACTTAGGAGTTTGCTAAGGATTATAGCGCAAAAGGGGAAATTATCTACAAACTTTTCAAGGTTGCTTTTTTTATGTTAGAGAGACCAGACAAGCGAAGTAGTGGGACACCTGATGTTAAATGATCACCACTGTCCATAGACACCCGCAGCGCTTTATGCGATGCCAGTGCGTTGTCAGCCCTAAGCCTAAGGAAAAAGGAGAGGGAATAGGGGAGGGGGAGAGGTATTGGGCCCCCAGCGCTCTCACTGATCGTACGAAACGCAGCAGGGAGTACTGCTGCTTCACGTCGGTGTTCTGTGAGAGGGTGGTACTGCCGCGGACGAGCCGGCCCATTCGTGATGCAGCGGCTAGCTACAATATCGCTCTACCACTACAAGACTGCTTATTTTTATATTCTTAATATTCTTGATTTTTATACTAGTAAGGCCCATTGTACTGAATTTAGTTACGTAGGTACTTTGGTCAATTATAACTGAAGATACACATTGCCGAACAAAATCCCCTTCAAAAAATGTCCGAACTTTTTTATTTGTTTGCATAACAATTAAAATCATCACCTACGCAGAAATTTGAACCTAGTCTTTACTTCATTACAGTCGAATTTCGGTTGACACTTGACAGCTAAACTTGACAATTTCACGCAACGTACTGAGAAAAAAGAAGGCCACTTTTTTCAAAGTGGCGCTCATTTGGCTCGGACATTTTCGGGCGCGCGACTGTGGATCTACAGTTATAATTGATCAAAGCGTAGGTACGTCAAAGCAAATAGAAACTTTTCTTGACGTTCTTGACTGAAAAATAAGTTGCTTATGATAAGCAAAATTTGAGGTGAACTCTACCAGGATTATAATGTTGCTTGGAATATTATATTTTGTACTATTCTCATAGGAATTAGGGAGCGGACAAATAAGTATGTAGGTACTTACCTACCTCCAAACGGGCAGTTCATTTTTTCGCGGGGATCTCGAAAAAAGCTTTTTACGAGTTCTATGAAATTTGCTATGCTGATTTTGGGGGGCGAACAGCCGATCTAGAATGGTCTTCTTATACTTATCTGGGAAAAAGCGTGTTATCGCTTTTTACTCCAGATAACATTATAATTCAACTAACTAACATCTTAGATACTTAATAGTGAGTTGGAATATTGTCTAACTACAATCTAATAATACATTTGAGGTTTTAACTATCGATTTGTTTCAAAGTTTGGTCCGAGTCCAAAGTTTGTTAGAGAGGCGTTCACACTAACCGCATGTTAAAGTTTACAGTTTATAATGAACACCCACATTAGTTCAATGTGGGTGTCACGTGTTAATACGACCTTAGAATTTAAACGTTTTAATTAAACACTTATAACTTTTTTAATGGGAATTTTGAGAGGATCATCGCGTGGGGGGCACCTTAATACTTTTACGTTCAAATAAACTAGTTATAAAACCGACGTACGTATCTACAGTGTTCACAGACACAAGTTATCGACTAATTAGTTGATAACATTAATTACCTTAGGGCTGTACTTTTTTTTATAACTGTGCCTGACTGAGGATATCATTGCACACTGTAATTTAAGTACACAATACACATACGCACTCTCACACACAGACACGCACGCACGCACAAACCGCAAGAGTTTATTTTTAATGTACCGTGAACTTTTCGGTTAAGGAAAATATCATGACAACCTACATCACCTGCAAAGCAATATTACAGTGTGTCAGAAATCCCCAATCCGCTAGACCTTTAGTAGTCGTAGAGCCATGTTGTAGCTAGCCGCTGCATCACGAATGGGCCGGCTGGTCCGTGGCAGTACAGAACACCGGCGTGAAGCAGCAGTACTCCTGCTGCGTTTCGTACGGTCAGTGAGAGCGCCGGGGGCCCACTATCTCTCCCCAATTCCCTCTCCTTTTTAAAGGCCGGCAACAGGTCAGTGACTATTTTTGAGTTGTTGATATTTATGGGCGGCGGTGATCATTTTCCATCAGATGACACGCTCGCTCTTTTGCCTCCCTCTCAAAATAAAAAAAAAAATACAGCTCAAGCCCCCTCAATTCGAGAGGAAACCTATGCACAGCCGTAAGACGTGTATAAACTGGATCTTAATCTAATATATAAAAATCTCGTGTCACGGTGTTTGTTACCGAACTCCTCCAAAGCGGCTCGACCGATTTTTATGAAACTTTTGTCTATACTCGGTAGGTCTGAGAATAGGTCGTAGGCTATTTTTTATACCCCTAGGCTTTGATCAATTATAACTGTAGATCCACAGTCGCGCGCCCGAAAATGTCCGAGCCAAATGAGCGCCACTTTGATAAAAGTGGCCTTCTTTTTTCTCAGTACGTTGCGTGAAATTGTCAAGTTTAGCTGTCAAGTGTCAACCGAAATTCGACTGTAATGAAGTAAAGACTAGGTTCAAATTTCTGCGTAGGTGATGATTTTAATTGTTATGCAAACAAATAAAAAAAGTTCGGACATTTTTTGAAGGGGATTTTGTTCGGCAATGTGTATCTTCAGTTATAATTGATCAAAGCCCCTAGGTGATATAAGGCAATAGAACGTTTGCCGGGTCAGCCAGTTTTTTTATAAAATGAGTGCACTTCAGTTCTCAAAATTCAATTATCAAACTGTTTAAAAACGTTCAAAATTCAAATCACTTTGATCTTTGTTCGAACTTTTTAAACACTTCACAGAGCCTAAGCACACACGCTCTCAGCCATAAACGTCAAAACCATGACTCGACCGTTAAAAAAACTCACCGAACTTATATTGTTAAACTTAATTTTATTTATCTTTGGCCTAAAATTAATTTGAAACCTTGGAGTTTAATCTCAAAGGCTACACACACTTTGCTTTTGGAAAAGTTTTCCGTTATAACAATACAATTTCCCTAGCGGGATGAATTCCTAACCCATAATGAGGGAAAGGTGAGAGCCAAAGATAATTTTCCTGGATACGGCTTTGAATTTTAAGAACTTAGGAGAAAATTGTGTACTGTTTTAAACTTTCGTGATTTTCACTCATACAGAACCATTACCACAAACGTTTCGGCATGATTTCAGTGGCCGTGGTCACAAGTTGACTGAAATGTAGGGTGTCGCGTTTGCTTACCATTACCTACCTATTTAGGTATGTATATGTCAAACGTGAGGCCGTATTGTCTAACGCGCGGACGCTTGCCTTCGCTCTCACCATCTCTTTCTGTCACAGTCTTATACCGTTTGACAGAAAACAATAGTGAATGCGAAAGCAAGCGTCAGAGCGTTAGACATTAAGCCTGCAGCCATCAAATCTCCGATTAACCCTTCAGTGGGTAATTAATGGCAAGATATTTGCCGTCAAACAAAAATCAATGCCAATCAAAATTGGCAACATTGACGGTCCAAAATCAGTAGGTACAGTAAAATTACATAAAGTTTACCACTGACAGATGGTTTGCCTTCATTTCATATTCAACTTTAACGACCTACAAATAAAGCCAATTTAAGAATACTGTTACCCACGTTTGCAGATTTTGTAATAGCTACTTTATTTGTATGGTGTTAAAGTTGGAAATGAAATGAAGGCAAGCCATCTGTCAGTGGTAAATTAAAAGTAAAAGTATTGTAATGTCTTGACAGAGTTGTCAAATGGTTTAAGGGTTAAGTAAATTTTTCGTTACAAAAATTAGGTGCTTTGAAATCGGTTGTTGTTCTGGTAACTTGTTGCAACTCATTCGTAGTCATATCTAGACTAAATTACTTAACTCCAGATCCCCGTATTAAAGCGAAAGGACCGACAGAAGAAACCGGAAATAACCCGCTGATAGCGCTGCCATCTTGGAGTAGCCTACTTCCGCTGCCACTATGCACTGACTTTCATAACCTAGCTATTTATAAAACATGATTAAGCTGTTGGATTGGATTCTTTCGGCCCGGCCATGAATGCGCGCGATCAGCGCAGCGAGCGATATTATTTTCTAACGCATTGTGTGCTGCCACGTAAAAATATGTATAGGTAAAGCCACGAGAGTTGAGGTGAATGATTTGATTACACACACAGCTACATAAAGTACTGATTGCAAAAAAGTAGTGAGTGAATGAAAATGTGAGTTATATGATCTTATGATGAAATACCTACGCAATACTACTTATGCACATTATAATTTTCCTTTTTTCATATAACCTTTTTTTGGAATAAAACAATTTGATTCTGATAAGAAATATTCGCAACAAAAAATCGGTATTTTATAACTAGCGAAAAATATGCTTATCTGATTTAAATTAAATAAATCAAAATATTTTATTTTTTGTTTTGTTTGAACTAGGTGTATTTTCCTAAATAATTCTTAACGAAATAGGTTCAAGAAATTTTTAGTCAATCTTGTAATTCACTGTTGAGTCTGTTGAACTTGCTATCGGTACGAATAAATGTCAAAATCCCGCTGTCATTACATGACATGTTGTTGTGTGCGTGACCTCAACTCTCATGGCGATGCCTATAATCATTCATCATTATCAGTCAAAAGACGTCACTGCTGGACAGAGATCTAAAAATCTGTGTCGCGTGAATTGTCCAGTGATATTTATTTATTTATTGCTACATAACTTCGCCAATTTTTTTTTTTTTTTTATGTTAATTAGGCCAGACAAACGAACTAGTGGGTCACCTGATGTTAAATGAACACCACTATCCATAGACACCCGCAGCGCTTTACACGATGCCAGTGCGTTGTCGGCCCTAAAGGAGAGGGAATAGGGGAAGGGGGAGAGGGAGGGGGAGAGGGAAGGGGTGAGGTATTGGGCCCCCGGCACTCTCACTGACCGTACGAAACGCAAGCAGGATTACTGCTGCTTCACGCCGGTGTTCTGTGAGAGGGTGGTACTGCCCCGGACGAGCCGGCCCATTCGTGATGCAGCGGCTAGCTACAACATGGCTCTACCACTACAAAATTTAAAAGTAAAATATACAGGGCGTCCCACGGCTATGCCACGTGGAGGGAAAGTACCTTGAATATTGTAGATTGAACATTTTACTAAAAGAAGACATTATTTTAATTTGAAAAACAATTTAAACTGCATTCATAGATTTTTAACCTTTTCAACGCCACGCCACGACAAAACGTAAACCTGCTTTGAATCTTATGTCATTGTGTCAAGATCACTTTGACACTGTACTTTGTGACACCTATGTGTCGTTGGCGTTGAAAGGGTTAAATAATTACATGGTTGAACCGGGAATCGAGCCCGCTACACGAGAAAAAAATTACCCTGTAGCTTTGTCATACCGATCGAAAGGCTTCATCATAAGGATTATTTTTTGCTTAATAACATAGTGTCAGAAATATAAGGAAGACCAGGAATTTTAACATTTTTAACCTTTTCGACGCCAACGACACATATATCAGCACCGCAGGTTCTACGCCAACGACTTATATATCAGTCATGGCGTGCAGAGCGATATCTACCTACATGCATTTCTGTAGGGTTCAACTTCGCGTTTGACTTTCCGATGTCTTGGCGTGACAGAGCGTTGAAAAGGTTCATATCAGTTGTGAGGCTTAAAACATCGAAGAGGGGAAATAAAAAACTATTTTAAATAATAAATTTATTTCCTTAGCCTAACATATCATAAATATAACATGCATCCACATAACCTAACACTTAACCAAGCGTTCATTGCTACAAAACGTCCCAATCGCTAGTGATATCAAAATACATCGAGTTTCATATTCTGTTCCTTATTCCAACATAGATCTAACATTATTTTTAATTCGAGGAAACAAATTTAGGCATTTTTTGCATCAGTACATTGATAAATATTAACACGAAAAAAATTTAAATGAGGGTATTCCGACAGCTGGTATCGCTAGATGGCGTTGGTATCGTCAGAACCGTTTGACGTTACAGTCTTGCTTGTGATTGGCTCGTTTAGTTATAACTATACATAGAGATTTTCCTGGCACGAACGAATACTTTTCCTTCTAATACTTAGTTTATCGATATCTTCTTAAGTGGCATTATATCAGTGAGACACATTTGAAAATATAGAACAATAATACCAAACCGAATCGATGTTATTATTATGTCAAACACTTACCGCAAGTCGTTCGTGCCAGGAAAATCTCTAGGTATAGTTATAACAAACCAATCGAGTCTCTATGGTTTCACATAATTTAACAAGTTATAATGTATCATTCTCCATAATCAACGTTAGTCATAAAGTGATTTATTCCTGAAACGGTTTTTTTTTTCAGAATCGTTACAAAACAAACCCAACCTAACAACCTACAGCTACAGGATCTTATAGAATATCCTTGATCCTGAAAAAATTCAGTTTCCGAAATAAATCACTTTATGATGAAGAATGTTACATTATGACTTATCAAATTATGGGAAACCAAGGTGCGCCAAACCCATCCCAAACGTTACACAGATGTCAAAGTTGTCAAACGGACCTCACGGTACTAGAGCGCCATCTAGCCTGTTACAAACAGACCTCACAGTACTAGCGCCATCTAGCCTGTTACAAACAAACCTCGCGGTTCTAGCGCCATTTAGCCTGTTACAAACAGACCTCGCGGTTCTAGCGCCATCTAGCCTGTTACAAAAAGACCTCGCGGTTCTAGCGCCATCTAGCCTGTTACAAACAGACCTCGCGGTTCTATCGCCATCTAGCCTGTTACAAACGGACCTCACGGTACTAGCGCCATCTAGCCTGTTGCAAACTGACCTCACGGTACTAGCGCCATCTAGCCTGTTACAAACAGACCTCGCGGTTCTAGCGCCATCTAGCCTGTTACAAACGGACTTCACGGTACTAGCGCCATCTAGCCTGTTACAAACGGACCTCACGGTACTAGCGCCATCTAGCCTGTTGCAAACTGACCTCATGGTACTAGCGCCATCTAGCCTGTTACAAACAGACTTCGCGGTTCTAGCGCCATCTAGCCTGTTACAAACGGACCTCACGGTACTAGCGCCATCTAGCCTGTTACAAACGGACCTCACGGTACTAGCACCATCTAGCCTGTTTCACTTTTCACCTTGTATTGTTTTTTTTTAATACGCGAAAATTTACTATTTTTGCATCAATTGCTTACTGTTTTACAGAAAAAAGTTTACTATGTTAAGTATATTAAAACCACTGATCTTAAAATAGGTATTTTGAGTAATTATAAAAATTCTAAAATACTGAACAAAATCTAACGATATAAACCAAAGAGCTGTACGCACAACTTTTGGGTCTCCTATTAAATTTCGAAATGTCCTAATTTTGTATAAATGCCTATTTGGAAAAAGGTACAGAACTTTGAGTATGGCACAAACCAGAAAAACAATCTTAACGGCTACAAGATCTCAAAAATTCACAATTTTTTTTATATAAAAGCCAATTATCCAGTGTACAAATACAAACAGTACGTGCTACGAACGATTACGGTACTTAACAACAATGTCGCAAGGTTCAATATCGATACAAAACGAATTGTAATTTTTATACAGGAGAAACGTTGTAACTCGCCAAAATTCCTAAGTGAAAATCTACTTTACATAGTGTCTTTTTAGTTCTAAAATCGATTGACCGAAGTGTCCACATGTTACAAATGTATTCGAAAAGTCCTATTACAATTACTATTAATAATCTACTATTGTACAATAAGTACATACTAAGTATGTGCTTTTTTGTGCATCGAAAATATATAGCCTCGGGATACAAATTTAATTATGTAGCTGCTGGCATAAGCACCGTGTGAGAAATACCGCAAAATTAAGTTTGCCGCGTTTTTATCTAGATATCAACACTGAAAATCTAAATCATTTACTAAAGTTTTATTCTCGAAAAGCCCACGACACATTTTGATCGTCATAATTTGAAACTTATTATCAATAAAGACAATTTGACATATTTGCTTTGACATACATGTGTGATTGCTACACCGTTTAAATGACTCATTTAAACGGTTTAGCTGTAAATTTATTACACTGGACCTTACTGGATTATAGCCCTTGGGGTACAAACAAGCCAGTACTTACGCTAAATATTTTTTTAAACAGAAACGACGCGCTTCAACGCATGGAAATTGAACATGAATAACCTGTGTTTCTTATTTTAGAAATTACGTTTGTCAAGGTATATTTCATAGAATTTGGGAGTAGGTGTATGTTTAAAAAAAAATCGTCAAAGTTATTCGTAAATATAAAAAATATACAGACGGTGTATATCCTTTTTTGTAGTAGGTTAAAAGAAACAAGGCTTTCAATTGTCGGACAGCTAAACAATCCGATTG
Source organism: Archips xylosteana (assembly GCA_947563465.1). Taxonomy (NCBI): domain Eukaryota; kingdom Metazoa; phylum Arthropoda; class Insecta; order Lepidoptera; family Tortricidae; genus Archips; species Archips xylosteana. Next base: position 17,364,198 of record OX387361.1, on the reverse strand, counting down.
ATCATTAAAGATGGCTCATCAGTCAATGCCCCCCTAAAACCTAATTAGAAGAAAAGACTCGCTGACCTTTTGGCCAATAGGGAATCTGTGTCGCTTGTAAAGATAGTTTCGTTCCTTACCTTTAAATGTCTTTATGTCGTAACGATTTACTGTCAGTAAGTAAAAACCGGCCAAGAGCGTGTCGCACACGCCCAAGATAGGGTTCCGTAGCCATTACGAAAAAATCAAGTAATATTTTTCTAAGGATTTCGTATGTGTACGGAATCTTCCAAGTTAGGTCTCGTCAATACTTTGAAAAAAGCTCGTATCTCAAAATCGTTAATCTGGCAAAGTGAACTTTATTACGCGCGTATCAAGGTTCAGTTTTGTTTACATGCTGATTTGAGATACGAGTTTTTCAAAGTAGTGACGGTATGTTTAATACCTGAGGCTACTATTTACTCTTAAACTACAAATAATTCCCAAGCAATCTTAGCCGCTATAATTTTCCTTGTAAATTTAATATATTTACTACCGTTTTGAATTTTTTAAAATTTTTCCATCCAACAGTTTAGATTTTAGAGGGGGGGGACGGTCGATTTTAATGAAAATTTTCACTTTAAAGTTGAATATTTCGCAAACAAATCACTGAACACAAAAATCATGTAAGCAACCCCTCAATGGTTTTAAAAGACCTATTCAACGATACCCCACACTAAAGGGTTAGTCGAGAAAAAAAAAATCACCCCCACTTTAAGTCTATGGGAGGTACCCTAAAAAAGAATATTTTTTTATTTTTTTACTTTACCACTTTGTTCGCGTATTTGATATGTATATTCATGCCAAATTACAGCTTTTTAGTACTAACAGTCTCTGAGCTTAGCCGCGGACAGACAGACAGACAGACAGGCAGACGGACAGACATGGCGAAACTATAAGGGTTCCTAGTTGACTATGGAACCCTAAAAATGGAAAATCGTCCACTTGAATCGACCATTTTGAATTTTAACCAAAAATAAAACCATTCAAATTGAACTGAAACAATCACTTTGCTAACCCGCGACCTTTGTTCATTAATATGGACCTCCGCAAAGTAACGCCTGATTCAATAAATTATTTTGATAAAATTATGTGCTGAAAAATAATTACGATCAAATCCGTAGTGACCTAGTGGTTTGACCTACGGTCTCTCAAGCAGAGGGTCGTGGGTTCGAGTCAGGGCTCGCCACTCTGAGTTTTTCGGAATTTATGTGCGAAATTAGATTTGTAATTTACCATGAGCTTTACGGTGAAGGAAAACATCGTGAGGAAACCTGCATACACCTGAGAAGAAATTCAATGGTGTGTGTGAAGTTCCCAATCCGCACTGGGCCCGCGTGGGAACTACGGCCCAAGCCCTCTCATTCTGAGAGGAGGCCTGTGCCCTGCAGTGGGACGTATATAGGCTGGGATGATGAAAAGCCTGAATTTAATTAATCATTATTTGAATTGGTCATTATTTCTTTCGGACTATCAATTTTGAAATTTTACCATTGGAGATGATTCACTTTTCGACAATATTCTGGATGGACAGCCTTTCCTTATTGATCTATTTAAAAGTAATTTTTGGGTTTTGACGTATAATTTCGAGGGGAAGATTTTCCACGTCTACTTAATGACAGTAAAAAAGGTTAAAAGATGAGTCCAACAATAAACGACTTAAATTTCAACAAATTAGGGATAATTCATTAATATTATAAATGAGATAGTTTGTATAGACGCAAGGATGATATAGACTGGATTAGTAATCGCCATAGTACAGATCGTCCGCAGAAAAATAGTTTGATTATTAAATCTAGATGGCGCTGAAATATAGCCCGAGGCTTTGAAAGCAAAACAATAAGACTACAGATGTTTCATATCACTACAAATGTATTATTTTTCAAAAATATTGCATAATAATAAATTTGCAGTAATATGAAATATCTGTAGTCTTATTGTTTTGCTTTCAAACCCTCGGGCTATATGTCAGCGCCATCTATATTTAATAATCGAACTATTTTTCCGCGGCTGATCTGTACTATGGCGATTGCTAATCCAGTCTATATCATCCTTGATAGACGTTTGAATGTTTGTTATAGATAAATTACCGAGAGCGATTTATCGTTGATAGCTTTTATCGCTGCGATCAACAAGTGAAGAGCGAGTCCTCTCCGATGTGAACAGCCAGCAATCAACTATAAACTTTCTCTTTTATTTACACGGGAGTGATTATCTTTTGTTCGTTTCTCGGGCGATAAAATCGCTGATAGCTCATCGCTTACCGTGGTGGGACCAGTGCCATATGCGTTCCCGTAAGATAATATTTTAACTTCAAACAAAAATAGAGGGCGCTGTCCAAGGACTTTGAAGTACCGAGGCTTTCAAGATGATGCTTTAGCTGCGTCTGCAATCAATAGATGGCGTTGTCCAAGGGACAGCTAAGGGGTTGTGCTTTAAAAATGTTACCGTAACATTTTTCAGGAAAAACTTTCAGATTGTAAATGTTTCATGTGTAGGCATTTCTGACGTGGGGGAAACAGCTGGTTAGGTTCATCATCATCATCATCATCATCGTCACTTGAGCCGAAAGACGTCCACTGCTGAACGTAAGCCTCCCCCAAGGTTCGTCAAACCGACCGGTCCTGCGCGATCCGCAACCAACGCGTTCCCGCAACCTTAACCAGGTCGTCGCTCCATCTAGTTGGAGGCCTAGCTACACTGCGTCTTCCGGTCCGTGAACGCCACTCGACAACCTTTTGGCCGCATCGGCCGTCAGTTCTACGAGCGATGTGCGGGTTTTTTTTTTTTTTTTTTTTTTTTTATGTTAGGGTTGTAGGTAGTTTGTTATAATTATTTTAATCTATGGTTTATCGCCAATTCCACAGAGTCTAAAGACGAAAGTCTTCAATCAGTGCGTCCTACCCGTCATGACATACGGTGCCGAAACATGGACACTCACTGTAGGGCTGGTCCACAAATTTAAAGTTGCTCAACGTGCTATGGAAAGGGCTATGCTCGGAGTTTCTCTAAAAGATCGAATTCGTAACGAAGTGATCCGACACAGAACCAAAGTTATCGACATAGCCCACCGCATTAGCACGCTGAAGTGGCAATGGGCCGGCCATATAACCCGAAGAACCGATAACCGTTGGGGTAGACGAGTTCTTGAGTGGAGACCACGGATCGGCAAACGTAGCGTGGGACGTCCTCAGACTCGGTGGAGCGATGATCTTCGCAAGGCGGCTGGCAAGAGCTGGATGAGAGTGGCCGAAGATCGTGCTCAGTGGCGTGCCATGGGAGAGGCCTATGCCCAGCAGTGGACGAACATAGGCTGATGATGATGATGATATGGTTTAAAATATTCAGACAATTTTTAACTTTTCTTGGAAATTGAAGCATTACATTTCATTAGTTACTGTTACACTTAAATACATATATTGCACAATTATTTGTAGGCCATAAAATGTTAAAAAACATTTTTTTTTTAATATCGTTGTCAAAAATAAATGGCAAGAATGATTCATCACTTCAAAATTATTTAACTACAAAATAACACTTAATAAATATTACAAAAATAATGAGTATTATTGGAATGAAAAACACTGTTTTCAAATAAAATATGTTAAAAAATAAAATGTCTTTTACAAATGATTGCACGGCAAGGGTGCAAATGAAAATATAAATATTACGTCTAAGGGTTAATTTTATGCAATATAACTATTTATTTACATGTTATTTGATACATTTTGCGAATAGGGCTGCATTCGGTGGTTACAAACGTAATATTAAGATTATAAAAGGCATTCGTGCATCTTTTTAGTTAAAATTAACCAATAAAAAGAATACAATAAAAAAAAATTGCTGTAACAATGTTTTTTGTTATAGAAAAATATAATTTTTCTCGTTTTTTTTATTTTATTTGAGTCCAATAAAAAGACAATGCATAATAAAATACAACGAGTATTTTAAACACACGAATATATAAAAAATTATTATTTAAAAATGTGTATTTTAAACGATAACTTAAGTGAATTTAGCACTGATTTAGGATACTACATGCAACAACTATTTTTCTTACACTTCTAATGAATCAATACAATGTTCTTTTATACAATAATGATAAACTATCACTACCACGTATGATATTATAAATATATCTTAAAAGTAATTCTGTCAAAAACACATAGGCGTGTTAAAAATACTATAGAGCGAAAAATGTGTAGGTACAGTCGAACAGAAGGTCGCCTTGACACCTTAAATGTCCATTTTGCTTGCAGCGGCCAGACATCTGTCCATACCAATCCATACCAATGAATTTCAACGGCTGCAAGCAAATTTGTTTTGAAACTGGGCAGGCCTCGCTTTTGTCGACTGTACATATTTTGGTCCGCCCATGTAATTACTTTTAACGTTCACAATTCTTCGACATATCCATTTTTTTAACTAAAGGCAGTTTTGCAAACCAGTGCCCAGCCTTTTAACAATATCGCCCAGTAGGTACCAGCCAGTAAGGTGGCCTCTGCCTATCTTTCGCGCGAGTGGGAGGAGCACGAGATATATCTTTCGTACTATTCGCACTCATTATACGGCCGACTACCAGGGCCCGACTGACTACCGGGTATTTTACCCTATAACAAGAGGGATTTTTCACGGCAAAATTTAAGACTGTCGCAATCAGAATAGTCATAGAAACATATTTTTATCGATGGCCCACCAATTAAAAAATAAATTTTTACAAAATTTTACGTAAGGTTTGTTTAAAATTATATAGAGACAGCTGCAATTTCTTTTTCGAAGTCCACCTCAGTACACTACACAGTACAATAGCAACATGACATTTTATTTGGTTGGTTAGTGATAGGAGTACATAACCATTAATTTCTTAGTTTTAGTGCCGACGACGTTGACCGCACATTGATTTCTAATAGTCTTTTCGTAAACAATTACCACTTATCAAGCTGTTTTTTTATTAAATGATATGGCCACTTGAAATGACCATATGGTCTCGACTGACATTGTCATTCAGATTAACAATAAATTGTCGTTGTGATAATAGATTTGACAATTTACCTACTGATATTGTCAAATGTGTTTTATTATCACAATATCTACTATTATAACGACAGCGTATAAACTAAACACAAAATTGTTAAATTATCACGCATTAGGGTAGCAAATTTTGTAAAATTTATTTCATTTAGGTACCACATCATGACACCGAGACCGTGTTGCTGTTTCATAAATTTGAATGTGTCTTCTAAAATGACGTCATTTTTACGTCATCCGCACCAAAAGTTCGAGCCCATAGGCCGTATTGTCTAGCGTTTCTGACGCTTGCCTTCGCTTTCACCATCTCTTTCTGTCATCATTTTCTACCGTTTGACAGAAAGAAATAGTGATTGCTAAGGCAAGCGTCAGAAACGTTAGCCAATAAACCTGCAGGGCCCAATTGCATAACAAAGTACAACTATTATTACAAGCGGAACTCTCGCTTCAATTATGTTAACTAGAAAGGGAGTTCCGCTTGTAATATAAGTTGTAATTTGTTATGCAATTGGGCCCTGGTTATCGATATTATTCACTATGAGTAATTCTCATGGAAGTTTCATAGTAGTTTCATGTTCAAACTTGATACCTCCACACGTACCTGAGAAAAAGGGTCTTGACAAACTGACCGACAGACGGTGAAGGGGCCCGATGTAGGGTCCTTTCTTGAGGTACAGAAACCTAACAAGGTCACGCTTGGTTACCTTCAAGTGCGGTGTCATGAGTTCAGTTAAAAAGCACGGTGAGTAAATCAGAATCGGAATATTGTGGCACTTTAGTGAGTTCTCATCAATCGAGTACTATCTGTTGCTAGCGACCCCGTTTGCAAAGAATTCGTTTTTCACCATCCCGTGGGAACTACGCAATTTTCCGGGATAAGAATTATCCTATGTCCTTCCCAGGGTCTCAATTATCTCCATACCAAATTGTATCTAAATCGGACCAGCGATTTAAGGAGTGTGGCTCATATTTTCCTAAAATCGTTTTTTCTTCGTGGCAATTATTCCATTCCCATATTTTCCCAGTGGCATTTTTTCCCAATTATTATTATTTATCACTGTTTGAGAAAGTATGCCAATAGAAAAAAACAATTTTGAAAAATAATGCCTACAGAAAATAAAATATTGGGAAAAAATGCCACTGGGAAAATGTGGTAATGGAATAATTGCCATGAAGAAAAAACGATTTTAGGAAATTATGGGCAACACTCGATTTAAGAGGTAACAGACAAAAAGACTTTATATTTCTTTATCTTGTGGGAATTTCAAAAAATCCTGTATTCGGTTTTTTGCTGTTATGATAGCTTACAGTTATACCGACAGATGGAGTTACTCGTACCATCGCAGTTTTAATATTAGTAAGGATTCTAAGTGAACATCGGAAGTCGATAAATGAGAAGCATCAAGCTTTGTTAATCTTTTGAATGCTAGTGTCGGCTATAATAGATGACAATACGGTAATACAAAAATTAACCTACCTACCTATCGCATAAGAATCAATTTTGTTCGTAACAAAAACGATGTGCGACTTTCAAAAGGTTAATAAAAACGAAATAACGATCGCGTCCTTTGTGTAACGATAGTTATACAAAGTATATGGGTAACTTTCGTTACACAAAGGAATCAAAGTTTTGTGTGCAATTTTTTTTTAAACGACTTTATGCCGACATATGGAGTTACCATCGCAGTTTTAATATAAATAATGATTTTGTGTGAACATCAGAAGAAGTCGCAATGAGCATCGAGCGTTGTTAAAAATGCCACAATAATTCCGTTCCGTTTCTAACAGGCACAACCTGATGTCTAAGTGATGAGACGCGGCGCGTGTAGGCCGGTAAGGCGGCGGGGCAGGGGCGGCCGGTGCCGCGGTTCATGGTCGGCGGGCGGCGCCCAGTCCTGGAGACGCGCGCCGGCCGCCAGTCTGTGTGTCAGTCTGTGCGCTATGCTGAACCCGCCGCTGCCTTCAAGCTGCGTGAGGACTATTATTACTTGTCTGAAACAAGGGTTTATGGATATTATATTCATTTTAAGCTCCAAACGCACAGACAGCGGAGGGGAACGTATCAAAATATAAAGTTTAAAACGAATAATGGACGAAATACATAATGGTCATAATATACTAAAATTTTCCATGAAACTATTGATTAAACGAACTTTTATAATGGTGTAATCTACAGATTGGTTTAGGTTAGGTTAGGTTTATTTTATGAAAATCCTGTAGAGTTGTGAAATTGCAACAAAATTGCTTTATATCAAATGACCATTATGTATTTCGTCCATTATTACTTTTAAACTTTATATATTTTGATACGTACCAACAGCGGAGCGTGACGGTATGGTGTCGGTGACGGTTGTAATATTCTAACTTGTATGGACGAGTTCGCGGTACGGTACCGCACAACCGTTCATACAAGTTAGAATATTACAACCGTCGCCGCCACGCTCCGCTGTCTGTGTGTTTGGAGTTTTGGCCAACGACAGATATATCTATATCGCACTCCTATCAAGATCAAGAGTCAACTAGCTTAATATAATCCACCATTTAATTTAGACCCTCCTGAAGGTAGATGAAGTCTAAATTAGAATGAGCACGAGTGAGAGCTTTTGTATTTGACAAAGCGTTAAAAATTTAACAAATTTCTAGATCCAGTGAGATTATAGCTTGTCTAATTTAAAATGACGCGCCCCACCACCGCATTTACGCACAGGATTTGAAACTCAATTTAAGCTACAATAGAGAAATATTTCTCTTGGCAGATGTGCGTAAATGCGGTGGTTGGGCGCGCGTCATTTTACATTAGACAAGCTCAAACATGCGGAAAATATTAAAGTTTAGTTGACTAATAATCTTTAACTAAAGCATACATAGATTTGATGGGTTTTCTTCTAAATTCGTTATTATGTACTCTACGAATATTTCATGTAAAGCTTCGAGAAACTTGTCACTAACAAATAATTCCACTTTGAAAGTTAGTGCTTCGAAAAACCTGAATTTTATGACCAATCAAAGACAACACACCAGTATACTAGAAGAAAAACCGGCCAAGAGCGTGTCGGACACGCCCAAGATAGGGTTCCGTAGCCATTACGAAAAAATCAAGTAATATTTTTCTAAGGATTTCGTATGTGTACGGAATCTTCCAAGTTAGGTATCGTCAATACTTTGAAAAACCGGCCAAGAGCGTGTCGGACACGCCCAAGATAGGGTTCCGTAGCCATTACGAAAAAATCAAGTAATATTTTTCTAAGGATTTCGTATGTGTACGGAATCTTCCAAGTTAGGTATCGTCAATACTTTGAAAAACCGGCCAAGAGCGTGTCGGACACGCCCAAGATAGGGTTCCGTAGCCATTACGAAAAAATCAAGTAATATTTTTCTAAGGATTTCGTATGTTGTACGGAATCTTCAAAGTTAGGTATCGTCAATACTTTGAAAAAAGCTCGTATCTCAAAATCGTTAATCTGGCAAAGTGAACTTTATTACGCGCGTATCAAGGTTCAGTTTTGTTTACATGCTGATTTGAGATACGAGTTTTTCAAAGTAGTGACGGTATGTTTAATACCTGAGGCTACTATTTACTCTTAAACTACAAATAATTCCCAAGCAATCTTAGCCGCCATAATTTTCCTTGTAAATTTAATATATTTACTACCGTTTTGAATTTTTTTTAATTTTTCCACCCAACAGTTTAGATTTTAGAGGGGGGGGACGGTCGATTTTAATGAAAATTTTCACTTTAAAGTTAAATATTTCGCAAACAAATCACTGAACACAAAAATCATGTAAGCAACCCCTCAATGGTTTTAAAAGACCTATTCAACGATACCCCACACTATAGGGTTAGTCGAGAAAAAAAAAATCACCCCCACTTTACGTCTATGGGAGGTACCCTAAAAAAAAATATTTTTTATTTTTTTACTTTACCACTTTGTTCGCGTATTTGATATGTATATTCATGCCAAATTACAGCTTTTTAGTACTAACAGTCTCTGAGCTTAGCCGCGAACAGACAGACAGACAGACGGACAGACATGGCGAAACTATAAGGGTTCCTAGTTGACTACGGAACCCTAAAAACCGGACAAGTGCGAGTCGGACTCGCGCACCGAGTGTTCCGTACAAATTTATATGTATCTATGAACATCTAGTCTTAGCAGACCCCTGCTCCTAAGCAAAATGTGCGCAGTGTGGGATCATTGTAGATTGGTTACTGATATAGACAGACAGACAAAAAAAATTATGCTTTTCGCAATTTTTCCTTTATTTGTGCTATAAGACCTTGCTTCGTACCAAATTTCAAGATTCTGAATTTACGGGAAGTACCTTGTAGTTTTTGATTCCCATGAGTGTCGAAAATTTGCGGCATAAATGGCTGTATCTTTTGATTGCGTTGGCTTAGAAGATTGATTTTTTTCACAGCTCCAAGGGACAGTAGACCTGAGTATTTCATATAAATTTCAGCTTGATACCTCCACGCGTTCCTGAGATAAAGGGTCCTGACAGACGGACGGACGGACAACAAAGTGATCCTATAAGGGTTCCACTTTTTGCTTTCGTTGCGGAACCCTAAAAAACAAAAATGTCTCCATGCTTAACTTACCTATGAAGAGGAGGTACGGAGTCTATGGTCTTGAGCTCTCCTCGGGTCGACACGACGTTGTAGCTCTCCTGGCAGTCGCATTTCACGTGTATCCACTTGTCTGTGTGCCTGTTCTCCACCATAACGACTAAACCAGCCCAGCCCTGAGGAAACAAATGGGTCGATCAACTTTTTTTTGTCACTCGTTGCTATAGTGACGGTCTCCTAGGTCACTCTTTAACCGAAAGTTTATCTGATTAAAATTTGCCAAACATGCATTTTCGTGGTACTTTTAAACCCCTTCTACAATTGGTCAAAAAGTATGTTAGTCAATGTGATACAACTTTTCTTCTAATTAAACTGTACTACTTTTGTCCCCTCGCTGACGGGACAGAATAACAACAAGAAATAGTTGATCCACCCAAATAATGACGTCATAAGTTGCTATTGCCATTCAAACTCTATAGGAGAATTTTGTTTTGAGTCGAACGACATGTGACAATTTTGAAAATTACTTTCTTTTCTTCTACAAACGACAGGAATTTCGTTACAATTGTTTGTATCTAATGTCAATTATGTTGTGAAACAAGAGTTATTTTTCCTAGTCGATTAATTCGTAGATTTGTCGGTAAATTCTGACATGAAATTAAAACTGTGTTAGGCTTGCGTAGGGATGATGACGCCATTAAAAAATAATTCAAGAGACGTCTCCAGTAAAAAAACGCTTAATTTTAGCCCTGAAAACCAGATTAATTATCGATTAACTGCAAAATTAGATTTTTGTCGCTTCAAAGCAAATAAATAGTTAGTTGCTCGAGTTGGCGAACAAGTGACGTCATTACTTGTTATTGCCATTCAAACTCTATGGGAGAATTGTGTTTTGACAGCTCATAAAAAGTACGTCAGTTGATTGGTGGTGTCAACATCCCTATTTGTAAAGTAAATATTAAGTTTAGTTTTAGTATTTTAATTTAATAGTAGTTTAAGGAGCTGTTTCACCACCCATTGATTAATTTTAACTGATGGATAAATGTGATGCCGTCTATTCGAACAAAACCAACAGAGACGGCATCACACTTATCCGTCAAATAAATTTGATCAATGGATGGTGAAACAGGGGGTTAGTCTTGTATTTACACCTTTAAGTAAATGTTTTTTCTTTCATGAATAAATTTTGTCCCTATTGTAGTGTTTAGTGTTTAACATACGCGTATTTTCAAAATGACTCTCGATGAAAGTATTAATGATAGACACTGACAGTTGTCACGTTGGTGAAATAAGAGCCAGGTAGAAGTCGTTCTCTAAAATGAGCATACCTTGGTCAGGTAGTAAGCAGTCATCCCCTGGCGGCCCTCGTGGCGCTGCCCGCGCGCCAGCGTGAGGCCTATGATGGCGTCGGCCAGCAGGTGCGGGTGCAGCGGCGGCCGCGCCACCAGCAGTGGCTTGCTGGAGTGCGCGGCCAGCACGTGGCGCGGCCAGCCGGAGCTGCAGCCCAGCTCCAGCCCGGTGTGCCAGTGGTTGAAGGCCAGGCAGACGACCAGGTAGAAGCCTTTCTCTAGCATCTTGTGGCAGCCTACGAAGCCGCGGACCTGGAATTTTAAGTGTTTTTTGCAATTGTTTATTTGAGGCTGTGTTCAGACCAAACCGACTGTCAGCCGCCGAAAGTGAGCGCGCGTTACGCAGTTTACTGTATTTAAAATAAAATAAAATAAATAAATATTAGGGGACAATCTTACATAAATCGACCTAGTCCCAAACTAAGCAAAGCTTGTACTATGGGTACTAGATCCATAACTCAGGAACAAATATTCGTGCTCATCACACAAATAAATGCCCTTACCGGGATTTGAACCCAGGACCTCTTGCTTCGTAGGCAGGGTCACTACCAACTAGGCTAAAGCGGTCGTTTCCATACATATTCACTATTTCGTTCACACCTAACCGACAACACGCTATTACGCTATGCGTAGTCGCCGACATAAAATACCGTACAAATAACGTTCACACTGGGGCTCACAGTGAGCCTGCTCACATTCGGCGCCTAACAGTCGGTTTGGTCTGATCTGTATGCTTAGTATAAGTTTTCCTTCACTTCAATACTTCTCGATCGCGTTTACGTAAAAATTTCAATTCTATGGAAACATGGACGCGCGCGCGCGGAGACGCTGTCTATGTTTCCATAGTAATTGAATTTTTTACGTAAACGCGATCGAGAAGTATTTTGGTGAGGTAAAACGTATACTAAGCGTACTGAACACAGCCTCACTTTCAATTTTCGTACGCGATTTTGTTAGAGAAGTTTCGTTATTGAGAAAAAATTTTTACAGGAAAACCCCAAAGTAAAGGCAAAAGTGGCTACAGTCAACAGTTCTATGAAGTAAACCCTACATGGCACAAGTGTGAAATTTTCTTAATTTTGAAAATGTCAACCATGGGAAAATAAATGCTATACATACTTGTTGCGAGTGACAGAATAATAAGTATAGCATTTTTTTCCTGTGCTGTGGATTTACTTCATGACGGCGTTGACTATAGTAAAGTGGAGTTGCCAGACTTAACCCGTCGCGCGATCGGCCACCGTTCACGCAAAATGCCCTACGCGACCAACGATTTTTGGTTCATTCTGTTTACGTACTACATGCTAGAAAAAACGAAATTGTGCTTTTATACGATAATTATATACTGAATGTTATATATCGTTAGAAAGCTGAGATTACACACTACTCACACTAGGTTTTTAAAATATCATTGCTATTTCTAACTCACCTGATAGTAACGAAAATTATGTATTATTGTTTTGTTTCAATTATTTTCACTGTAACCTCAAAACATTTTGCCACATAGCTAAATTTACTGACACATTCCACATTTCCACTACACTATTTTGAACTTCATTAGTTTACGAATCATTTACACACATTAGTTTACCATATTAATACTTTATCACTACACAAAAACAAATCCGCACAACTCGCACCCGTCACAGATTGTATCGGACTGGTGCAAAATTTGTTCGCCGTTACATTTATATTAATTCACCAAAAATCAACGGATGCTTGAATTTTGACCAATAAAAATTATTTTAAGGCAAAAATGACAACAGACTGGGAAAAATATAGCCAATAGCCTTAAAGTTAAACGAAACTACTGAAATAAATTGGCCAATCACGAACAATTCGTTATGCGCCACTGCGGCGCGCGGGACGCTACCGGCCCGAAAAAGTTACGCGCCAGTGCGGCGCGCGGGACTTTCCACGGGTTAAGTGGTAGTGGGCAGGACACATTAAGTACTCGTAGAACCGACAGCGTGCGAAAGACCCAAGATGGAGCGACGGTATAGATAATAATGGTACATAACTGGATGTATTTGTCATAACAGAAATCAAGATTGGTTTTTTTGGAGTCTTTTTGTATTTTTTAATTTTTTCAACTCCAAATTTGTTACTAAAGCAATTTGTTGTTAAAGCGACATCTCTTGGTCCGGGGAGCGGTTAGTTCTGAAGGAGTGTTGACGTTTCTCGATGAGTGCTAACATAGATGTCGCTAGTGTCGCTGCTTAAGTGACTAAAGAAAAGCAAGCTGAGATGTGCGATCCATAGGAAAAATTTGTGTCTAAACTCCTGAACAGTGGTGGTGTAGGGGTTTAGCACGCAGCACGGAATGCTGAGGACCTGGGTTCGATTCCCAGCACCGGTCTCTTTTTCTGCGTTTTTCTGTGCATCCATGTTTCAGTTTGTATTTCGTGTGAAATATAACAGAAATATAAAATTACCTGTCGTTTGCTGTGCGCGACTAGTTTCCCGACTTGCGCGTTGGGACCAGATTTCGTTCGGAAAACGACGACGCACAAATCCAATTGCGACCGTTGACTTTTGGCCGAATTCCTGCAAAAACATTAATGTTCCGTTGATTGATTCACACGGTATTTTGCGAACGTCCATATTAATGAACTATTACATTTTTTATCTTGCTTGTCTTTGCGACACAAATATACCTACGCGGGTGCAGATTTTTCGACACCCGCGGCTGCAGATGCGGATACAAGTAAGATTTAGTACATAAAAACCAAAACATATTAAATTTTACTCATTCCCATTATAGACTAGCGGTACCTTAGGAGCCATTTATTTGTTAGTTTTTAATATTCAATTGTCGTCAAGTAAGCTCTAATAAACAATGTACTATAAAAATAAAATTTGTTAAAAGTCTATAATGGGTTAATGAATGAATGAAACTGGGTGCGTTATAATTGATGAACAACAACTTGGCTTCCTTTTCTGGGTCTAGCCGATTTCGGAAAGGGTCGTAAATTAGTCAGGCACCAATAACAAGTTGTTCATTCATTAGGAACTATTGTATGTATGTATGTAAACTCTTTATTGTACAAAAATAAGGAAAAAAAAAGAAATACATTATTGACAACCGTTGAAATGCATGTACAAAGGCAAACTTATCCCTTTAAGGAATATCTACCAGTCAACCTTTGAGTGGATGCAAGGAGCATTTAGTAAGGGACCGACAAAGAGTAAGTAAAAATAATACAGTCGGACAAAGCAAAGGCTACAATACAACTTTTAGTAAATACAATACATAAACTCATAATATAAAGAAACCTAATAAAAATATACTACCATATACAACATATATATGCAAAATACATACAATAAATAAGCAGTGTTCTCAATATATTAAAGAGATGGTGTGAGCCACATCTTCTTCAAAGCTTCCCTGAACGACGCCACGGAGGGAGATTGCCTAATGGAGGTGGTTAATCGATTCCACAGTCTAGCAGATTGCACAGTAAATGATTTTGAGTAAATTTTGGAAGAAGTAGAAGGACAGGCCAAAAGGAGATTGGTACTCGACCGCAAACGATGCTGGCTTCCTTCAGCCAAGTAGCTGAAACGCACGTACGTATTGTCTAGATTAAAGGCAACAACATTGTTGATGCGGATACGAATGTCTGCAACACCTGCTCTCTAAGAGTTCAATCTCAAAGCACACCGACCACACATCCGTTGGCAAACGGATTTTGTTTGTTTGTTTGTTTAGTCAATTTGAAAACCTGAACCACAATATTGATCCACTTCCGATCACACTTGGCAGTCTGCATGACGTCTTGTAACAATGAAATCACAATGTTTACTGTAGTACAATACGTTTACTTTTAGTTTACCACTGACAGATGGCTTGCCTTCATTTCATTTCCAACTTTGACACCATACAAATAAAGTAGCTATTACAAAATCTACAAACGTGGGTAACCGTATTCTAAAATTGGCTTTATTTGTAGGTCGTTAAAGTTGAATATGAAATGAAGGCAAACCATCGGTCAGTGGTAAACTTTATGTAATTTTACTGTAAACAAGTCAGATATGAAGTATCTTTTTTATTTATTTTTCAACTTCATTTTTATTACTTTTACGGTCATCTCGTGAAAACCATATATTTCAAACTAAATACAAAATGAAATATAGATGCACAGAAAAAACCCCAGAAAAAAGACCAATGCTGGGAATCGAACCCAGGTCTTCAGCGTTCCGTGCTGCGTGCTTACCCCTACACCATCACTGGTCTAGAGGTTAGCGACGAATTTTTCCCATACATCGTACATTCCAGTCTGTTATAATCACCTTATGCAGTGATAAAGCGCGCATCTATGTTATGCCCTCTACCGAGAGACTTTAACACTCCTTCGGAACTAACCACTCACCTAGACCAAGAGATGGCGCTACTGTGCAACTCTAAACTGTAATGTTATACTGGTTCACCTCTGGCCCTCCTGGAAAAGCGTGAAGTCCACTTCTGTGGGCTGGGCTGCTGTCAGCAAGAGGCAGGTTAGGTGGCGTGTAGAGGACATCGGCGGCAACACTCCCGCCAGCCGGACCTCGTGCCAACCCACGCGGACCTTGCAGATGTCGATGCAGTCGAAGTATCTAAAACAAAACGGTATATTTTAACTGATACTTAATAAATAAATAAATATATATCACGGGACAATTCACACCAATTGACCCAGTCCCAAAGTAAGCTAAGCAAAGCTTGTGTTATGGGTACTAGGCAACGAATAAACATACTTATATAAATAGATACATACATAAATACATATTAAACACCCAAGACCCGAGACCAAACATTCGTATTTTTCATACAAATATCTGCCCCGAGACGGGAATCGAACCCGGGACCTCAAGCTTCCTAGTCAGGTTCTATAACCACTAGGGGGTATGTATTACAATACCGAAGTACGAAAGACCGAATGTATTAAAACATCGAATGGGTCAAAAGACCGACACGATTTTTTTCTGAAACCGTTAACTTTTTAAGATTGTTATAAAACAAACGTAACCTAACCTAATGGGTTCTGTATGATGCCGTTTTAATAAATTCTGAGAAGTTAACGGTTTCAGAAAAAAATCGTGTCGGTCTTTTGACCCATTCGATGTTTTAATACATTCGGTCTTTCGTACTTCGGTATGGTAAAACGCACCCCCACTAGGCCATCTGGTCGTCTAAAATTAAGCTCAAAGTCACTCATATGCGATGCGCGATGGATGGGCGGGATCGCATTAGGAATGAAGAAATCCGCTCAAGAACTAAAGTCACCGACATAGCTCGAAGAATCGCCAGACTCAAGAGGCAGTGGGCAGTGGCACATCGCTCGTAGAACTGATGGCCGATGGGTCAAAAAGGTTCTCGAGTGGACGCAGTGTAGGTAGGCCTCCAACAAGACGGAGCGACGACCTGGTTAAGGTTGCGGGAACGCGTTGGATGCGGATGGCACGGGACCGATCTGTTCGGCGAGCCTTGGGGGAGCCCTATGATCAGGCAGTGTGCGTCTATTGGCTGAAATGATGATGATGATGATGATGATGATGGTGATGATGATGATGATGATGATGATGATGATGATGATGATGATGATGATGATGATGATGATGATGATGATGATGATGTTTTAACTGACGAAAACAAACGTAACATGGAAATTATACTGTAAGCTTACGGGGTTTTCACTCTTAGTTATTATTACACCCGTGACTTATTGTGAAAATTTATTGCCAAATTTACCTCGACGCTTCGACCACATTGCAGCGGTCGTGACCACGAATAGACAACTCTCACTGCAATGAGATTGAAACGTCGAGGTATGTTTATGTTTAGCAATAAATTGTCTCGATAAGTAACGGGTGTAATAATAACTACGAGTGAAAACCCCGTAAG
The DNA here is from genome assembly GCA_947563465.1 of Archips xylosteana. Taxonomy (NCBI): domain Eukaryota; kingdom Metazoa; phylum Arthropoda; class Insecta; order Lepidoptera; family Tortricidae; genus Archips; species Archips xylosteana. The sequence goes on along the minus strand of OX387361.1, from coordinate 17,347,349 downwards.
CTTACGGTATAATTTCCATGTTATATCGAATCTATATATTGAATCCTGAGAATATACCAGCCATCACATTAAATGGTGCTCAACTGAGCAGGGTTGATAATTTTAAATACCTAGGGCACTACCTTGCCGTTGACCTTAGGGATCAGATTGACATTGAGCGGGAACGCAGGGCGCTGGCAGTGAGATGTAATATGCTTGCCCGCAGGTTTGCTCGTTGCTCTGATCAAGTGAAAATTACGCTTTTCAAAGCGTATTGTCAGAGTTTATATGCGAGCAGCCTGTGGATTAGCTACACTCGAAATGCACTGAGCGCCCTGCGCGTCCAATATAACAATGGTTTCCGGGCGTTGTTGGGGCTGCCCCGATTCTGCAGCGCATCGCTAATGTTCGCGGAGGCGCGCACCGACGGCTTCAACGCGGTCGTACGCAAAAGGACTGCCTCGCTGATGCGCAGAATGTGGGACAGCCCTAACACCATTCTCCAAGTAATTGCGGGAAAGTATGATTCTCCGTTCCTCAAGCATTTCAACCAAGTGCTGGTTAATAATAAACTTTAACGAGCACTTGATTGAAAATCTGTAAATCTGTAAATTTAAATAAGCATGTCATTTTCTTTATTATACTCACTAACATAGCTATAAGATATTGTTACTAACATATGGACTATGTAGTTGTCTGAATAAAGAGTTATTATTATTATTATTATTATTATATTCCATTTTCCACGTTTGTGGGACAATTTCGATGATTATTTTTTTTTTATAGAGAACACTACAGAGGACACCTAGATGTTATTTAAATTAGTTAAATAATAAAAATATTTTTCACATTTGGATAGAGTAGATACTTTAAAGACGCTGCTCATATATGACCCATAAAACAGTTGGGAAACCTAACGGTGACAAATAAAAACACATTAGACACTGTTTCTCGTGTCACTTTCTGCAACTAGAACGTTTTGCAAGATCTTCGACTTGGGCACGTCTTCGATGCTAATCTAGAAGACGCTGTTTCTCCTAGTATCGCGTTCTACAAAGCCCTAGAAGATTCTCGAACGTTGATAGCGACTCACTTGACCGCGTCCACTCGTGCATGACGCTTTCTGTAAAGCCGTAGAACGATCTGGAAGGTCCAACTAACTTGAGCGCGTCCATGAAGCTGATTCAGAAGACGCTCTTGCTCCTGATGCCGCGTTCTACAGGGCTCTCGAACCTTCTAGTGGCCCACTTGAGCTCGTCCTCGATGCCGGTTCTCATGACGCTGCTCAAAATATGACCCTTAAATCAGTTGGGTAACCTAACGGAGACAAATAAAAACACATTAGACGCTGTTGCTCGTGACGCATTCTGGAAAGTCTCAGAAGGTTCTCGAACGTTGATAGCGACTCGCTTGACCGCGTCCGCTCGTGACGCTTTCTGCAATGCCGTAGAACGTTCTGGAAAGTGCGACTCACTTGAGCACGTCCTCGAAGCTGATCCAGAAGACGGCGTGGTCGACGGGCTGGTCGGGCGCGCGCACCTGGCGGCGCAGCGCGGGCGTCCAGCGCGGGCAGCCGGCCGCCCAGGCGCCGCGCCACGTGTAGTGCCCCCACGGGTTGCGCAGCCGCAGCAGCCGCGTCGGCCCGCCCACCTCCACCACGTCCAGCACGCTGTACGCGTGCCGCGGACGCAGGCCGAGCCGCTGGTATTCTTCTTCGTCGACCTAGGGAAAGGAAGGGCATGGACGCATGACACCACCAATCAACTGACTACTTTTTATGAGCTTACTGTCGTAGCCTGGAAGTAGGAAATTGCTGGCTGAGTATGAGTATTAGGGCCTCCGCTAGCTGACGCGGAATACCCGGAACGGACGCCCGTCTGTCTAATAAGAAATTGTATGAACAGCGCTTAACTGGCGCAGGCGCGTGCGACGGATTTTAGGTAGGTTTTTTTACGGAGCGAGACCCGCGAGCGTGCGCACGCGGCGGGCGTCCGCGTCAGCTAGCGGAGGCCCTTAAACGGACGAGCTTGAGAGTCCGTTTAAATAATACGAAGCCAGCAATTGCTATTCCAGCAGAGACTAATATAAAGCTTTTCTGAAAAATGGTCAAGGAAAAAAATTAGAATAAACTTTTACTAGCTTAAATAGGTACGGCCAAGGACTTTAATTCATGAGCCACCATGGAACCATTTCACAGTAGACGTCATAATGACATCGCATTAATTAACAAGGAAAATCGTAATGACTTTTCCTTTGAAAAGGTTCCATGATGGTGGCTCATGAATTAAAGTCCTTGACTGTACAAAGAATTGCAAATCACTTAAAATTAACTTAAAATTAAATGTCATTTAACCCTTTCCCGCCTTTATACATAAAAAAAAACTGCAGGTATATTTTTCCACCGAAAACAACACAAGCTGTTTCAAACGCAATAAAAAAAAGTCCGGAGTTCCAACAAAACAACTGATAACGGTCATTTGAGTTGGCTGTATACAAATAGTGCCAACTTATTACCATAGCCGTTTTAACTTTTTTAAAAGTTTGAGACTCGACAATTACGAAACTGTATTTCTGAGTTTCAAACCATTTCCGCTATGGTTCTATCAGCTGTCCTTTACTAATCCACTTTGAACGACCCTTAGTTTTGACGGTACCTTCATGTTGCCTCCGCCGCAGCTGGCTCCCATGAGGAAGCTGGCTTGTCGCGAAGACAACAGCTGCGCCCAGACCAAGTCGCGGTCCAACTGTTCTAGGGGGGCGCCGCCCCCCGCGCCCCCCGCCCCTCCAGCCTGGAGGGACACCGATTCACACGGCGCACCCGTTAAGGTGCACAGACCTGATGACAATATATTTTGATAAGAGTTTGTAATTTCATAGTATTAAGGTTCAAATTTAATGTAATGGCTCGAACCGAAAAATTCACCTGGGAAGATTTATACTATAGCAAAATTTCCGTTCGCTCCCATACTTGTGCTTTTTTTCTCCCTATGGTTTTTTACTGAAGCTTATTTTCACAATCGCGTTTTTTCCCAACTTTAATCGACACAGAAACATAAGTTTAAGTTATGGTAAGTTTCCATCGGCCAGAAGGGCCAATAGCACACAGAAGACACTGTTTCTGTGCCAATTCAAATTGGGAAAAAAAATCTACTGTGAAAATAAGCTTCAGTAAAAAACTATGGTGAGAAAAAAAGCATTTAGGAAAATTTGCGAACGGAAATTTTTCTACAAGGAAATTACGATTTTGGGGAAATGATCTATCCAGTCATTCGCTCCCATCGTCTGACCAGATAGATACAACCTAAGGCTTTTCAAGGCTAAAGTGATGCTGTTACTGAGGCAGTGAGATACGCCTTTGCTCTCATCTGCACTCATCAGGTGAGATAGAGTCAATCACAGGTCAGTTTTACGTAAAAAAAAACTTCAGAACTGACAGACTATCCACTGGCATGCACTAAACTGGAACCACTTTCAATATTTAAATTGCACCTTTAAAACCCTGTTAGCATACAAAAGTAATAATTCCTTTAATTTGAAAGGAAACGAGGGATCGTTATAGAATCACTTTGTTGTCTGTATAGGTAATACTGGGGGAGGCCTATGTTCAGCAGTGGATGTCTTTCGGCTGAAATGATGAATGATGATAGGTAATAATGTCTGTATTTGTAAAGACCTTTTTTCTGAGAATGTGTGAAAGTATCTATATTCTGACAAAGGGGTAGATGATACTTGGACGCATGCAATGGTCCCCTCAACTTCAGGCTTCTAGGCGACTTTAACTGACACCTGACAGTCTAAGACATAGCTTTTGCAACTTTAACAACAACTTCCCAGTAACCACAGAAATGTGGCGAAAATGGCGTTAAATTAGTATATTTATTCTAAACGTGAAGTGAATTCTTGTCTTACCTTCAATTGCTCTTCCAGAAACGAGTGCTTCGTAACATCCGTGTAGTTTGGCCACTGCTTTTTCTATTAAAGGCACCCACAGTTGTTTTCTCTTGGCCTATAAAATTAATAACCAAGAAACCAAGATTAAAGGTTTAAACAATTATGTGAACATAAACTAATTAGTGCAAAGTGGTTCTTGAAAGGTGTTTTAATTAGTTTAACTATCTAAAAGATGGTATTTTTTCTTTTATTTCGTGTGATTTTTTTTAAATCCAGCTTTACGCACAAAGAGCCGGGAACAATGATACATTACAGCTAACGTTCCTTAGCATCATGCACAGGTTTTCGTCAAACAAAGCTAATGAACCACCAAGACCACCATGTAAATTTTGAGAATTCCCATTGGAATTTGATAAAATCATCGAATTTCAATTAGACTGCTGGATCGAATGGTTTATGCGAACAAACCCCCGAGCAAAGACTAGTATAACTTTAAACGGTTCTCTAAATTGCAGCCGAAAATTTTATTGCCGATTATCAGTTCGCAAACAATTTTTCGCATAATTTCATTTCGCCGAATGATAATGTGTCGACTCATCAAAGATTTCGTTTTATTACTCAACATCACGGTAACTAAATGAAATGTTGTCATACTAAAATTTCACATAGTTGTCAAAGTGTACCGTCGGCGAAAAGTTGGTTGGTAACTGAAATTAGGACAAAAAAAGTTCGGAGAAAAGACAGAACACGCTGTAAAAAGTGCTTGAGAACTAGATATGAGCCTGTGTCGCCGATATTGTTTTTATTTTATTTGATTTTTATTTGTTTTGTTGATCACTTATAAATGTTTGTTTCTTTCTTTACAGCAACTGACCTGAGAGTAGACAAGGTGTCCCTTCTTATTGCAGGGCAGCAGGTCGTCCACAGTGACCGTGAGCCAGCGGCCATCTTTGCACAGCCGTAGCTGGTAAGCCCCGACGCTGGGCTCGCCTCGAACCACCACTCCTCGCACCAGTGACGATCGCTCCGCTAATACCGCGAGCGCTGATAGTAGCCAGCAGTTTCCTAGCACGCCTGTAGAGGTAGAGGTTATGCGTCATCATTTGAGGCGAAACCCACTGCTGGCATAGGCCTCCTCCAACGTTCGCCGAACAGACCGGTCTTGCGCCATCCGCATCCAACGCGTTTCCGCAACCTTAACCAGGTCGTCGTCCTATCTTGTTGGAGGCCTACCTACATTGCATCTTCCGGTCCGTATACTATAACAACTCAACAGCCACACGACTCAATGTTAAATATTGAAAATTAAGCCTAATTAAGCTACCTACAGTACATTTTCCAAAATTTATGTAAAGGTATTACGACACGTGGTGTACGCGTCTACTACGCGTCGTGCGCTTTAGGTCTAGTCGAACTCGTTTGACACGTGTTGCCCATACGTCGGCTCCGCGGCGACTATGCGCTTGCGACTGGCGGCATTATAATATTAGAAGACGAGATGATTCAATCGACTACGCATTCCCCACTCGTTGACACTACGTTGTATACTAGTGACCAGTGGGTGCATCACTTAGTCGACTACGCAACTGAAAGTTTGGGTCGAGTTGGTGCCGATGTGGTGGGAATTGATAAGTGTATGAAGACCTTTAAGCGCCATCGGCCACTACGTGAATGATGCATATGTGCTCGATGAAAAAAATTGAGTGCGATTTGCCGTGACCCATATGAGATCGGGTGAGATTGGATCCAACTTGACTCCTTTCCGTCTGATCTCTCGGCTGTGGATAAAGACTGCTCCCAGGTTCAGTTGCGGCACTAACCTTGCGAGATGTCCGAGGGTCGGGGGTCCCGGTAGACCCTCCAGGGCAGGCGGTGGCTGGCGTCCACGTGTATCTGGTGGGGACGCAGCCAGCGCGCAGCGGCTCCAGTCTCACCGCTGCCGTTGTAGTACAGGGAGCGGGGGTGGGCAGGGAAGGACTCGTCCACGTAAGGTTCACCAGTCTGTAAACAGTTATATTTTCTCAAAATTAAAATCAAAGTAATCCTCTGAAAGTTTTAGTAGTTTAGTTTTAGTATAACTAAATAATAAAATTAGATAAGTAGATGTAGATAGTCTTAGATAATGTATATTACCTCGAAACCAATAAACTAAATAGGTGGTCCGTGACGAGACAGAAATTTTGACAAATGGTCTCTTATGTCTAAAAGGTTAAGAACCACTGCTCTAGCTATAGTAAGTAGTACTTTTTGGGTGCAAGACCCTATAATGTGTACTCACGGCAGAACATTGCGCCAGCACTTCCTGCCACTGCGTCCAAGCGTGGCTCTCCTCACGCAACCGCAGTATTTCCATCGGCGTGCTTTCTTGACGTTCGCCGTCCGAGCCGTCCGCTGTAATAGCAATTAAAATATACAGGGTGTTTGGTAGCTACGTGCAAAGCTTTAAGGGGGTGATAGCCGAGGTATTTTTGAACATTTTTAGCCATATATGTCTTAGCCGAAATTTGTTTTTTTTTTTTAAATTGAAGTCTTAGAAATTTAGGAAAATACCCAGAATTTGATAGTCACGAATCAATATTACCCCAATAAGCGTTAATTTGGAAATTTTAAATATGGTACAGAAAAATGACGTAGTTTTGTCTTTTTCACATGTTATTTACTAGTAAAATTTCAAGACTAGTGCATTCTTAGCGAGTGCTCCTTGAGTTTGGTTTTTACTTTTTATCTCAGATTTAGCAAGCAATGTTAATGAGTGATACCTTAAAAGAAAGAACAATAAACAGGCATGTTTCTAAAAATGTTTGACCATTTCAAGGAATTTTTTTTTATGGCACAGAAAAATGACTCTGTTCGAACCTAAGACATTTTTAGTAATTTCGAATGCCTCCATTTTGTTTTTGTGGCAAGAAAGACACTTAAAAATTATTTCATTTGGTCTAATACACATTAAACTATCCGAAATAAAAGATTTGGTTTCCAAATTAACGCTCATTGGGGCAATATTGACTCGTGACTGTCAAATTCTGGGTATTTTCCTAAAATTTCTAAGTCATCAATTTAAAAAAAAATATATATCAAATTTCGGCTAAGACATATATGGCTAAAAATGTTCAAAAATACCTCGGCTATCACCCCCTTAAAGCTTTGCACGTAGCTACCAAACACCCTGTATAAATACTAAGGATTACTTTTACATTTAACCTTTTTAAACTACTTTACTAGGAGTGTAAGAGAAAAAAAGCTTGTGCCACACGGCGGACACGACGTACAAATACGCGTTCTTGAATCTACATAAGCACGACGACGTCTGTACACGCGTACGCCTACATACATCGCGCGCGCACTCTTCTGGATTCCGGCGGGGTCCGGCAATCTGCGCCTCGAGGGGTGGGGTAACTCGAATCGGTGCGGGGCGGAGCGTGTCCATTCTGTACGTTAGTACTATTATATATTATGTGCTTGTGCAGCCAAAAATGAAAAACTATTATGGCAAAAGAACCTCAAAGTACGTAAGTACCAAAAATATTCAACCAGATTACGTTGCTACGACAAAGTCCTAGATTAAGTAAACCCCCGCTAAAGACCAAACTAAAAGAATGTCTTCTCGAATTTTCATAGTTAAGTACCTATACCTACCTACTTATTTGTTTCTTTTCTGAAGCTGTTAAATAGTTTATTTTATAGGATAAGTTTAATAGGTTATATAAAAACTGAGAGCGTCTCGCGCTCAAACGTAACAGTTTGGCGAGAATATTTATGTAATAGTACTTAAGTTGTAATTAAATTTATAAATAAATTTAAAAAAACCGTGAAGGACGGATATATGCGTCACAAAGTACAACGTCAAAGTGATCTTCAAGCAATGACATAAGGTTCAGAGTAGCTTTACGATTCAGTTTGTCGTTGAAAAGGTTAATGTTGCAGTGTCTCAAGTCAAAAGCCTTCGACCCGTGTGTGCTGCCAGTGATTATCATCATCATCATCATTTCAGCCGAAAGACGTCCACTGCTGAACATAGGCCTCCCCCAAGGCTCGCCAAACAGATCGGTCCCGTGCCATCCGCATACAACGCGATCCCGCAACCTTAACCAGGTCTCACTCCATCTTGTTGGAGGCCTACCTATACTGCGTCTTCCGGTCCGTGGACGTCACTCGAGAACAATTTTGCCCCATCGGCCATCAATTCTACGAGCGATGTGCCCTGCCCACTGCCAATTGAGTCTGGCGATTCTTCGAGCTATGTCGGTGACTTTAGTTCGTGCGCGGATTTCACCGTTTGTAATGTGATCCCGCAGAGAAACTCCGATCATAGCCCTCTCCATCGCCGTCTGTGTGACCATGAGCTTTCTTATAAGGCCCATCGTACAGATGTAATGCAATAGTACATTACTGCAGCGGCCGCGAAATAGGGGATTACCGGCCGAGTAGTTATAACATAACATAACGTCAATATTTCATAGCATGTTTGAGAAAAATGATTTTTCTCAAACATGCTATGAAATATTGACGTTATGTTCCTTATAATACGCCACGAAGGGTCACGTTGCAGGTGCAGGTGCAGCCGGTGCAGGTGCGCCTAGACGAGAGGTCAATAATGGAATTTCATACAACATTGCTGGCCAAGGCCCATTGTTTCATACCATGACGTTTATAGGTCTATGGCATCATAGCATTTAGCCATTAAAAAAAAACTATAAGCAATATTTGCGTTTTGGTTCATTAAGACATTCTGCCACTACGCTTATTTAAGGTAAGGTAAGATGATGATGATGATGATGATGGTGATGATGATGGTGATGATGAGCTGATGATGATGATGAGCTGATGATGATGATGATGGTGATGATGATGATGATGGTGATGATGAGATGATGATGATGAGATGATGATGATGATGATGATGTTGATGATGATGATGATGATGATGGTAATGATGATGATGGTGGTGATGGTGATGATGATGATGATGATGCATGTTTGAGAAAAACTCTATACAAGCCTTGGCCACGAACAGGGATTGCCGGCCTCGTATCTCTAGATGGCCTCGTTAACACTCGGCCATCTATAACTACTCGGCCGGCAATCCCCTATTTCGCGGCCGCTGCAGTAATGTACTATTCCTTCGTACTTTATCGGAAAAGTTTGTATTTATCGTGCTCTCGCAATTAGCTTCAGTGCCCATCTTACAGCCGTGTAGCCATCTAACATTTTTCACTTTGACATTTGACACTAAACAATAAAGTTCCATATTAATTGATATGAAAACGTCACTCGTTTAATACAATCATTGATTGACAGTCAACGACCGCTGTAGCCTAGTTGGTAGTGACCCTGCCTACGAAGCAAGAGGTCCTGGGTTCGAATCCCGGTAAGGGCATTTATTTGTGTGACGAGCACGAATATTTGTTCCTGTGTTATGGATGTTTTCTATGTATTTAAGTATTTATTTATCTATAGAAGTATGTTTATCGTCGTCTAGTACCCATAGTACAAGCTTTGCTTAGTTTGGGTCTAGGTCGATTTGTGTAAGATTGTCCCCTAATATTTATTTATTTATTTATTGACAGTTCGGGTGCCATCGTATTCCGATTGAGAAACGAGTTTTCCCGATGGAAAATCATTTTGCACTACATCTGTACAGTCAAAGAATTTAATTCCCTACCCATTTCGTAAAAATGTTTAACATTCGCAATGCATTAAGACGGTTTATACTTGCTGAGCTGGCAACGTTGCATTTTTGTTAGTTTTTCTCGATTATTCCATAAAAATTTAATGAAAACTAAAAATGTTTTGTATACAAATTGTTCTAATATATAAGTTAATGTGTCTACTGCAATAATAATTCGTGATAAGACTTTTTATTTTCTTTAAAAACCGTTAGGTAAAAATTTGTTCGTTTTTAAAGAAAATAAAAGTCTATTATTGCAGTAGACACATTAACGTATATATTACAATTACAACAATTTGTATACAAAACATTTTTAATTTTCATTCAATTCTTATGGAATAATCGAGAAAAACTAACAAAAATGCAAAGTTGCCAGCTCAGCAGGTATAAATCCTCTTAAGGTCGAAATGTCAAATGCAACACGTCAAAGCAACATCGTAGCTAGCTCGTATGGTGACAGTTTGCTGTACGATATTCAAACTTAGGTTGGTTGGAAATTAAATTCCTTGAACGTACCCACCTATCGCTCAGTGGCGATCCTTACATACAGGGTGTTACATTGAACGTAGTACAAATTAAGTAATTCCGGCTCAGTTAACGATAGAGAACAAAATGCATGAATTGAGTAATTAAAATACTTCGTAATTAACTTTTGCTTATTTGCTAACAGAATAAAGAAATTAAAATCTCCTAGTGTTGTCACCCATCATGACGTCACGTTTACTTGACGTATCTATTCCTCAAGCTTTGTTATCAGTTATCAGTGTGTCAAAACATCAAAACAAATGATAAGGAGCAACAAGTGATATCTGTTAAAAATATTTTTTTATTAGAAAGTAAAATTAACTATTAAGTTCAAACGTACTTCAGCAAGTGTTCGAAATGTCCACCTCCTTCCTGAACACATAGCTCTGCACGTCGTCGAAGATTTCTTTGCACTCTCCCGAGTACGACCTCGTTGGTTTTTACTACCTCAAACGCCTGGATTATTTTTTGGCGGAGCTCCAGAACAGTATCAGACTCTCGTTTGTATACCAGTCTTTTGAGCTCACCCCAAAAAAAATAATCCAGTAGAGTTAGATCCGGGCTACGAGGCGGCCATTCCACTGGACCACTGCGTCCTATCCAACTTCCAGGGAACTCTTGGTCTAGGTAACTCCGAACCCGCAGGGAAAAATGTGCTGGAGCTCCGTCTTGTTGATAGTGCATGTTTTGCAAATTTTGTTCGGGAATTTGTTGCAACAGCATTGGCAACTCGTTTCTTAAAAAGGCTTCGTACTTAATTCCATTTAAATTACCTTCAATGAAATAAGGTCCTATGACATAATTATTGAGAATACCCGCCCAAACATTAACTGAGAAGCGTGTTTGAAACGAGTCTCGCCGTGTCATATGAGGATTGACATCACTCCACCAGTGCTCGTTGTGTATGTTAAACAGTCCTACTCTGGTGAAGGTAGCTTCATCTGACCATAAAATGTTAAGGTGTTGGTTTTGTAATAGCCAACGACAAAACCGTACTCTCCTGGAATAATCTGCTAAGACAATATCTTGCACCCGTTGAAAGTGAAACGGGTGTAATCCTTCGGCATTCAAAAGTCTCCAAATAAAAATGTGGGTTGTACCAAATCGTGCCGCGGCTTCTCTGGTGCTGGCTTCTGGGTGGCGGATAAAATACCTAAGTACTCGTGTTTTAAAAACCCCTGAGTACCTTAGACGCCGGCCTCTACCTTGGGCATGAGCTGGGACCGTAAACTGTCCATAGTCTCTCAAATTCTGTACACTTGTGTTGATCAATTGACGAGTGGGGATTGAACTCTCCGGGTATCGCTCATGAAATAGTTCTTGTGCCCTCATCGTACTCTGCGATGTGAAATAAAGTTCTACCATCACTGATCGCTGAATATTAGTAAACGGATAAGCAGGAGGCATGACTTCTGTTTAAAATTAAACTACGACAATAAAGAATCAAACGAAATGCTGGTTTGTTATGACAAATAACTTCAGTAATGTGTCAGAATGAATTTTACTCATAAATTATCAACATAGGAAAGCAAAAAGGTAAGTGTTCACTACAAAACTAGATTCAAACTTTTTTCTTTTAACTCTCTAATTAGGGTAACCACGATGAGACTAAAAAATAGGAAAAATTTAAACAGCAATATTAATTAATTAGGATGACTTTAACAACACGAGACCTAGTAGAGGCGTTTAGCATCAGGGAGACGAAATTAAAAAACAAGAGTTGTATTACGTTCAATGTAACACCCTGTAGAAGCCCAAAAGCCGGGCTTGCCTTATAATCTCAAATCAAGATTAAAAATAAAAACCAAACATCGTCCAAACGAAAAAAGTTCTAATAAAATCATTTTCATAATAACGGGCTTTATTTTACGTAAAATACCAAGAATTGCATAACAAATCCGCTGCGCGGCCCGGCGGCGCTGAACGGCGATAGTAGCGACGTTATAAATAGCATGACATCTCGCTCGCTCTTGTGGGCTTTTACGGGGCTTCCAAGCGCTCTCTTCATACTTAGGAAAACGTTAGTTTCGCAAATATCTATGTATAGCTGCATATATAGCACTTTCTTTGCAATTTTGAATCTGGCTTACGGTGTGAAGTTTGTTGCGTTTGGTTTGAACGCGAGTGCGCGGGCGAGATGAATAACTTCACGATTGTTTATATCGAATCGTGGGCCATGCAAGGCGTTGTAAAATGCGTGATTTGATGCAATTACAAAATAAATAGGTATTCTTGTTTTAGTGCGGTGTACAGTGCGGTGCGTGTGAGAATGAGTCTGTAAAATTCTGTCTAGTAATAGAATGTTTAATGATTAATGTTTATTTGGGCAAAAAACGGCACAATATAACGAGTGAACTTAAAAAAAAATAGAATGAAGTGTGCTTTGGTAAGCTTGTCCAAACTGATGAGTAAAGCGGCAACAAGATGGATTTACCTACATTAAATTATAAAAAAATAATAAAACATATCTCTCGGCCTGCCATAGCTTGATACCCTAGGCACGCCACTGCTATCGCTTCCACACAATCCAACAAGCGCTTGGTACTTACGCGATTCGTCACCTAAATTAGGCACTGCGGGGGCGGGGGGCAAAAGCCTGGTCCGAGGCGACTGGCACATCTCACAACTGCCTGCGCTCGAAGTGTTAGTGTACGTGCATTCAGAACAAGACCACTCTTCCGTTTCTGGCCTGAAATAGAAACAAATTGATACATTTGTTTAATACAGCGCCATCTACAATGTATTTGCCGAACTAGATGGCTTGCTAATTAAGTATAACAATCGATGCCTGTTGACAACCAATCACCTCAGTAGTTCTAATTTTGCACACAACTTGTGGTGGCGCTAGTATATAGTTAAGTATATAAATTAAGGTTTGAGAGTATGTCCGTCTGTTCCCGAGCAATCGGAGCTCCTAAATATCACCCTATCTCTCATTTTCTGGGCACCCTATTTTACAACGATATTATTTATTAATAGGGATCGGAAATTTAGATACGTATTTAAACCTACCTAAAGTTGACAACCCGGAAAAATTAGAGTAAATATGGAGTCCGCTTATTAAAAATTTTGTTTGTAATCATTTGAGTCCCGGACTCCGGGATTGAACAAGTCACGAGAACGTAATAACTCGCAAATATGTTCAGGTTATTGCTATTTTTGCCATTTTTGTAAACACACAAGTTACAACACATGGGTAAATCGCCAATAACTGGCCACCCTTCAATAACTGGCACCCTCGAAAATGAACTCTCTTCCCCTACAAACAGAATTCAATTTAGTATTACGTGGCCAGTTATTAACACCTTATACTAAAAATGAATTCTATTACGGGTGGATAGAGTTCATTTTTAGTATGAGGTGGCCAGTTATTGGCGATTACCCTAATTATTTTTAAGCACAAATGGGTGAATCAACTTTTTTGTGTTGTTTACTCTGTCCCCGGTTGTCCAAGTGACACTTCATACTGTTTCATAGAAAATTCTAGGTTGTCCAAGGGACGTAACCATAGCACCGACACCGACGACGCAGCTGTACGTGTCCCGCCTGCATCACTCCACGAAGGTCACGGACATCGTGGAATATGTGCGTGTGAAGACCAAGCTCACTCTGAGGGTTGAGCGGTTGGAGTCCCGCCATGATGTGAATTTCAATTCATTTGTGGTGAGGGTTCCGACTGATCAACTGTCGACCTTCACAAGAGAGGAGTTTTGGCCGAAAGGTGTCGCTTACCGGCGGTTTCGTGGCCGGTTAAGTGACACTGCAAAAGTGCCCACGTCACAGACTTCACGTGCTTGTAATTGACAACATTTCATATTTCTAAGACTATAATTTGATTCGTTCTCTGTATTCTGTTTGGAAAGAAAAAGACGCTGATCGTTTTAAATTTTCACTAGGATTATTAATTAATTTGTTACAATTTTTTAAAGATGTGCTTATTCTAAAAGAGCGCAACGATAGAATAGATCCATTACTTTTGTCTAGTCTCTATTAAAAAAAAGTGATGACGTAAATTTGACGTTAAGGTTGTTATCTAATTTAAAATTATGACAGCTCTTTTTTCTAGTGAAAAGGGTAAAGGAAACATATCTATTCTGTGGATGTATTTGTAAGTACATATAAGTTTTAAAATTTGTTGTATTTTTTAAAATATGGAGAAATAAATTATAATAAATATTTTTCCGTGTTCAGGAGGCGAAACTCTTTCGATTCCTGCAGTAATTTTCAGGTGTTAAAAAAATGAAAGGTTGTCAATTAGGTTGTTAATTAAGTGTAATATAAATATGTATGTTAGTCTTTAAGGTATTTTTATATGGGCCTATGCAGCCTGAAATAAAATTATTCTATTCTATTCTATAGCAACGGGTGTCAATAAAAAGTTGATTCACCCAATTACATTTTGTCAAAATTCATTTTCAACGGCATTATTTTACGTCAAAATTGGTGATGATGATGATAGTGATGATTGAAAAACATGGTCTCTTTAAGTGGACGATTTTCCACTTTTACTTAATGACAGTAAATCAAAAAATATCCTTTTGCATAAAAAAAATTAAGGATCTTCTTTTGATCGGATAGCTCTCGAGTATGCAAGTATATGAGCGCATCTTACTTGGGTTCTGGGGGGGGAGACTTGTGCCGGCGGGGGGCGGGGCGGGCACTACGGCGGGGGGAGGGGCTTCGGGCGGTCGCTGCGAAAAAAACAATAGGTACAAAAAATTATTATCATAACATTATAGTACATTGTGTATCAAGGGCCGTAAGTAGGGGATTACTAACGAGAGTCTATTAGAAGCCCGACGCCGAAGGCGGAGGGCTTTTAATGGCTCGAGTTTGTAATGCCCTTACTGCCCGTGATACACACAATGATTTTCATCACATTGCGAGGAAAAAAAATCCAAAAATTTAATTATTTTGTCTCTAAACACTACTACTACTACTGACTATTTTTTGCAATGTATAGTAAATCGAAAACCATTTCGAGATAAATGGTTTTTAACTCGTTTTCTGTAGTTATTTCATTTTAATATTATGTAATGAATTTATCACAGAACAAATAAGCAATGACCTTCATTTGACATTGGTGTAAATTGCGGGACCGGTCCAAGTCGTACTTTATTGTTTGGTTAGAATTCTTCACAATTACGCGTGGATTATACTACGGAGTTTGATTTGGACCCGCTGTCTGACATCTAGCACTTTGACAGCGCCAGTAAAGTGACACTAGTTACAGTGTACCACTACGCAAAAAATAGTTAAAGGGGTTGCCTTATCGTACGCATTTAGATAGGTTTAGAAATTTGGCAGTGTGGGAGCCCTCAATTATAATCTGACGTCATCAACCAAAATAGTTTCAATAGTTAATTTTGAAGAAAGTAGTGAACTAAATGACAAATTATTGAAATTAGTTTCTTACAATTGACTTTTCTATACAAAAAAAAATATAAAAACCACTGGTAATTTTTTTTAGACATTCCCAATTGTTTCAGTTGATTGGTGTAAATTATACCACGGTGTTACCTGCGGGCGCGGCGGCGTGGTTCGCCTCGGCGGCGTGGCGCGGCACGGGCGGCGTCTTGCACGCGAGGCACAGGCTCGCCGACACCGGGTTACGCAGCGTGCACGAACTGCACGACCTAACGACATTACGACAATGAGGGTTTACTGACAGGTGGAATATCGCTAGATGGCGTTAGTATCGTAAGGTCTATTTGACGTTACACCCATACAACAAATGTCAAAGTTGTCAAACGGACCTGACGATACTAGCGCCAAATAGCCTCTCATAGAAAACCCTCATTGAGTTGATAAATATTAAACTCCAATATGCCCGCAATAAATTACATGCAGATATTTAATAATCTATACCAATATTATAAAGCTGAAGAGTTTGTTTGTTTGTTTGAACGCGCTAATCTCAGGAACTACTGCTCCGATTTGAAAAATTCTTTCAATGTTAGATAGCCCATTTATCGAGGATGGCTATAGGCTATGTATCATCACGCTAACACCAATAGGAGCGGAGCGGAGCGGAAGAATGTTTCGAAATCGGGGGTTTTTGAAGTAAAACATCTATTCTGTAGGCGCTATCTCAGGAACTACTGCTCCGATTTGAAAAATTCTTTCAGTGTTAGATAGCCCATTTATCGAGGAAGGCTATAGGCTATATATCATCACGCTACACACGGGGGTGAGGGTGCGGGGGAGGGGGTGCGGGGCCTTCAAAGGGGGGTGAAAATTTCATTTATTTTGCCGTAGGATGCACCGTTTTCAAGATATTTGACAAAAACACCGGTGGGTGGGGGTGGGGGGGCTTTGGGGGGCGAGGGTGCGGGGGAGGGGGTGTGGGGTTACAAAGGGGCATGAAAATTTCATTGATTTTGCCGTAGGATGCACCGTTTTTAAATATATTTGACAAAAACACTGGGGGGGCGGGGGGGTTGAGGGGGAGGAGGTGCGGGGGTGCTGTGTGGGGGGGGTGCGGGGGTGCGGAGCGGTGCGGGTTCTTGGGGTGTGGGGGTGCGGGGTTGCTGTGCGAGGGGGAGTGGATTGGAGGGTGCGGTGGGGTTGCGGGGGGCGGGTAATTTTTTTTTATCGAGGAATTAAGGAGAGCCATAATTTGATGAAAAAGCGAATTGGATAAAAAAAATAAGCTGCCCAAATTACTAATTCCACGCGGACGGAGTCGCGGGCAAAAGCTAGTATTATAATAAATATTAGGGGACAATCTTACACAAGTCGACCTAGTCCCAAACTAAGCAAAGCTTGTACTATGGGTACTAGACGACGATAAACATACTTATATAGATAAATAAATACTTAAATACATAGAAAACATCCATGACTCAGAAACAAATATTCGTGCTCATCACACAAATAAATGCCATTATTATAATGATGAAAATAAGGATCATATCTCCATGTCATTTATTGCGGACATATTGGAGTCTGATACTCAATAACCCCTAATTGATGAACTCAATTAGGGATGTTTGGTTGTTGAGTAAAACTCCCTAATTGATTGCAAATGAGACAGAGATTTATTTACACATTTTTACCCTTTTGACGCATATGGTCCCATTCGCAATTCATCCCGTTAGCAAATCGTCCAAATTCGACGTGCGTTTCCAGGAAGATTTGTTAACGGGACGAATTGCGAACGGGAACATATGCGAGCGAGAAAACTATCGGAACTCTCGCTCCTTCAAACCGAAGCGCGGCATTATAGTGTTGCCTATCGATAGTCCAATATTGATAGACTATCGATAGTCTATCGATAGTTAAGGCAAAACCAATAGTATCGATAGTATCACCACGTGTCAATACTATCGATACTATCGATAGTATCGATAGTGATTTATAAGCAATATTATTGATAATGGCAATACTATCGATACTATCGATCGTTTTATGTCCAAAACAATTGATAGTATCGATAGTATCGATAGTTTTGTACAATCGATTGTTTTAGTTATTATTACAATACTATCGATTGTATTGGACATAAAACTATCGATAGTATTGCCATTATCAATAGTACTGCTTATAAATCACTATCGATACTATCGATAGTATTGACATGTGCGATACTATCGATAGTAATAACGATATCCTGAATAGTTTGCGAGGTCAACGATCGCTACTCAAACTATCGATAGTTCTGCAACACTGCGGCATTATTGTCGATGTTTTTCTTTTCGTGGATGTCGAGGTGTGAATGTTCACCCGGCGCCACTTTATACTACTGTACTGACCAGTGCTGAGGCGCGGGCGGCTTCGAGCCGGCGCACGCCGCGCATGCGCCGGCCGCGGCGTCGTTCAGCAGCGTACAGCGGGTACACGCCCAACCCACCGCCGCCGCCGGCGCCACGGACTCTGAAATAGTTGACAAGGGTAAATACAGAATAAGGATGTTGACACCACCAATCAACCGACGTGCTTTTTATGAGCTGTCAAAACAATAGGGATGTTGACGCCATTAAAAAATAATTCGAAGAGACGACCCTAGTAAAAAAACGCATTTATAAAAACCAGATTAGTTTTCGATTAACTGCAAAATTAGGTTTTTTGTTGTTTTATCAAAAAATAAGTAGTTAGTTGATTGATTTGCCAAACAAGTGACGTCACAAGTTGCTATTGCCATTCAAACTCTGTCGAAGAATTGGCTAAGTAAAGTTTTTTGAAGAGGTGCTAATTATATTTTTTTTCGACAGTGGTCGACTTCAACACTAAGAAACTGCAGGTGTTTTATTTTTATCTCCTTTTATTTATTGGAAATATTTTTTTAAGTGGTCGAGGTGACATTTGTGAGATTTTACGGCTGACAAGCGGTTCGTGCTCAGTACTAAGAGAAATAGAAAAAAAAACGTAGTCAACTGTCGCTTCTGTCAATGTCAAAAAGAGTATAACCGTTTGCGTTTCGTTTGCTTTGCGTTGTCCAAGAAGCAGTTCCAAAATAGTGATCGAAAGTATTCAATCGTGATCCAATTAACGTGCAAAGGTCGTGGAGAAATGCGGTAAAATTGAAAGTCCGGATTTTATGCGGAGGTCGATAAAAATAGTCCAAAAATCACACTGAGCACACCAAAACGCAAAGCAAACGAAACGCAAACGATTTGAAATTGACAGAACTGACAGTTGACTTCGTTTTTTTTTCTATTTCTTCTTAGTACTGAGCACGAACCGCTTGTCAGCCGTAAAATCTCACAAATGTCATCTCGAACACTTAAAAAAATATTTCCAGTAAACAACAGGAGATAAAAATAAAACAGCTGCAGTTTCTCGATCTCCAGAACGCCGACTGTCGAAAAAAAATATAATTAGCACATCTTCAAAAAACTTTACTTAGCTAATTGTATTTTGACACCTCTAAAAAATAAGTCAGTTGAATGGTAGTGTCAAAATTCCTATTCTACCTAGTTTGAATGCCAATAGCAACTTATACAGGGTGTCTCATTAAAATCTGTCAGTATGGGAAAGTCTGAAACTATAAGACATACGAAGATCTGTTCTTAGGAACCTGTCATCGATTTTAGTAACAAGGAAAACTGCATCCATACATTTAAAAAAACTTCATACATTTTAAAAAAACTTCAAACATTTAAAAAGAAATTAAAGGATATGAAAACAATGCATTTTATTCATTTTAGACATCATGTTTCATAGTAACATTCACTGCTTAAGACCCACACAATCGATATCTGGATATAGTGTTAGTTTTATTTTTCAAAACGTCCGGGTTCGATTCCCGAGCTAAGTACAAGTTTTTTTTTTAAATGCTTTTATGCAGTTTTTCTTATTATTAAAATCGATGACATGGTTCCTATGAACAGATCTTCGTAGGTCTTATATAGTTTCAGACTTTCCCATACTGACCGATTTAAATGTGACACCCTGTATACTGACGGACATTTTTGGTCGATGTTGATGATGGATGACTGACCAACAGCGAACAGCAGCTCGTCGCTATTCAGATCGTGGTCGAGCGAGGCGATGGGCACGGTCAGTTTCTTGGGCGGTTCGTTGCGATTCGCTTCCGCTTTGCTACCGCTGGCCTCCGCATTCGCATTGGAGTTCGATGCCCTGGAACTATATAAATACTCTATGAACACATACACTGCGAAGAAAACCAAAGTTATCGACATAGCCCACCGCATTAGCACGCTGAAGTGGCAATGAGCCGGTCATAAAACCCTAAGAACTGATAACCGTTGGGGTAGACGAGTTCTTGAGTGGAGACCACGGATCGGCAAACGTAGCGTGGGACGTCCTCAGACTCGGTGGAGCGATGATCTTCGCAAGGCGGCTGGCAAGAGCTGGATGAGAGTGGCCGAGGATCGTGCTCAGTGGCGTGCCATGGGAGAGGCCTATGTCCAGCAGTGGGCGAACATAGGCTGATGATGATGATGATGACATACACTGCGTCTTAACATTAATGTTACTAATTCTACAGATAATTTAATTGCGAAACTTTGGGAATCCCTTCACGCTAAAACGCTTGGATGAATTTGGAAGAAATTTGTGTGTGGTCTGTGGTGTCTCACCTATTTTTGGCTTTGTGTGATTGTGAAGCGTAGGTAGTAGGTATTTCTAATATTGCTGATTCATTATGTTGGTAAACTTGGGTCTATGTGTTGGTGGCATTGAGTTTACATGTTGGTGTCGCGGCTGTTTACGTGTTTATTGTATATTTGTGAATTTGGGTGTGTATGTTGGTAGCGCTCGGTTTAAATGTTGGTGTCGCGCCTGTTTACGGGGTTATTGCATGTTAGTCAACTTGGGTGTATATGTTGGTACCGCTGGGTTTTAAATGTCGGTGTCGCGCCTGTTTACGGGAGTATTGTGTATTGGAGAACTTTGGGTGTGTATGTTGGTAGCGCTGGGTTCAAATGTTGGTGGACTTGGGTGTGTATGTTAGTACCGCTGGGTTTAAATGTTGGTGTCACGCCTGTTCACGGCTATACTGTATGTTGGTGGACTTGGGTGTGTATGTTGGTAGCGTTGGGTTTAAATTTCGGTGTCGCGCCTGTTTACGGGAGTATTGTGTGTTGGAGAACTTTGGGTGTGTATGTTAGTACCGCTGGGTTTAAATGTTGGTGTCACGCCTATTTACGCCTGTATTGTATGTTGGTGGACTTGAGTGTGTATGTTGGTACCGCTGGGTTCAAATGTTGGTGTCGCGCCTGTTTACGGCTGTATTGTATGTTGGTGATTTTGGGTGTGTATGTTGGCACCGCTGGGTTTACATGTTATTGTCGCGCCTTACAGCTGTGTTACGTCTATAGTTGTAAAAAATCCGTTAGCTACCGTTAATTAACCAAATTTATGGTTAGCTACCGATAAAATGCAGTTATTAACGGTTAATTATCCGACTGCGACAACGAAAAAGGGTAAATAATGTTTTTTTATTGTGCAGTCAACTCCTAGGTGAAGTGAAAAATCGGTATCCGAAGGATAAAGATTTTATTTTAGATTTTATAAATCATATTTAAAGAACATAAGTATACTGACTGATTATTTTTTGGTTGTCCATACCAAGCTGTGCGAGTATTTAACCGTAATAAAATGCGGTTAAATAACCGTAAATAACGAAAAATGCGTTTTTAACCGCTTGGTTAAAATCGTTAATAACCGGCTTCGCATCTCTAGTTACGTCTCACCTGTTGCTGGGCCCGTCCGCGTGGTCCCTTGTGGCGGTCACGGTGACGGCGGCGGTGGGCACGCGGCGCGCGCGGCACACGTCGCAAAACCGCGCCCACCAAGCGTTGTAGGCGAACCAGCACAAAGAACACTGCCACATGCCAGTGAACTTGGGTGTGTATGTTGGGAGCGCTGGGTTTAAGTGTTGGTGTCGCGCCTGTTTACGGGAGTATTGAATGTTGCTGGACTTGGGTGTTTGTGTTAGTGAACTTGGATGTTTATGTTGGTAGCGCTGGGTTTAAATGTTAGTGTCGCGCCTATTTACGGCTGTATTGTATGTTGGTGAACTTGGGTGTGTATGTTGGTACCGCTGGGTTTAAATGTTGGTGTCGCGCCTATTTACGGCTGTATTGTATGTTGGTGAACTTGGGTGTGTATGTTGGTACCGCTGGGTTCAAATGTTGGTGTCGCGCCTGTTTACGGCTGTATTGTATGTTGGTGGTTTTGGGTGTGTATGTTGGCACCGCTGGGTTTACATGTTATTGTCGCGTCTTACGGCTGTTACGTCTCACCTGTTGCTGGGCCCGTCCGCGTGGTCCCTTGCGGCGGTCACGGTGACGGCGGCGGTGGGCACGCGGCGCGCGCGGCACACGTCGCACGACCGGGCCCACCATGCGTTGTAGGCGAACCAGCACGACGAACACTGCCACATGCGGCTTTCGTGCCTAGGGATGAAGTACTAGCTCAACTCTCTTATTCTATATCACGTATGAATAGCTTACTATAGATAGATCTCGGGTGCGTCCCACGAGATATAACTACAAAATATCTATTTTCATTTTAATAACGTTCAGAAGATATAATGAACGTTAGCTATAACAACAAAAAGTATAATTTTTAAACCTATAACGCTTAAATTATATAACGTTATTTTTATATAACTTCAATTTGTATAAGATTAATATGGACTAATTTCTTTTAACATAACAAACATTAGGTATAACAGTCATGATATATAATAATATGTGTAAATGTAAAATTAAGTGGCGCGAGCGAGCGAAGCGAGCGAGCAAGACTTTTCGGGGCAGAAGCGACTTGGATAGGTTAGGTTCAGAAGGCTAAGGCGGGAGCGAAGCGTAGCGTAGCTCCCGCCTTAGTCTTCGATGTTAGGTTTTTTTTTGTAACAGAGCGGAAGAAATGAATGGATTGCTTGATTGTTTGCTTGCATTAAAGTTTTTAATTAATTTATACATTTTAAATCTTAGGTGTTATGAACATTATACGCTTTGATCGTTATATCAATTGATATTATATATAAACAACGTTATACATTACAAAATTAGATATTTTATAATTATACTTTTCGTTCATTATATCCAGTGAACGTTATACTAAACGAGTTTATATAAAGTGAGCGTATATATTATGAATATTAGATAATAAGTTGTTATATCTCGTATTACACACCCATAGATCTCGTCTATTTGCCGTTTTTACAAGTTATTAGTGCGAGCGAAGTGTCTCCATTTCAGCTTAGGCAGAAATGCTTTTATATACGTACGGCTATTTTTCTTTGCAGGTCGCATTTCTTAACCGATTGCCGACAAATTTTGTAAGCAGTTTCAATAATTAAATTATGTGGATTTTTTTGTTGATTTACTTTTAGGAAAGGGGCTTTACGACGTTAAAAATATTATATTTCGTCCATTTCGAAAAACTTGCGAAATCTACATACAGCTCACAGACCCACTTTGACCTTCTCAATAATCGAACTAAATTCTATACAAGATAGAAATTTATTTGGAATACTTCACTAGATGGTTAAAAGTGATGTAAACATTTGTCAATAATAAATCTGAAAATCTGAAAAACATATACCGAGGGTTCAGGCAAACTTGCCCAGTCATCTAATAAAATATTCCAAAAACAATAAAATAAAAACGTATTTAACTCACGATGTCTGCTGCGTAGGAGGCACCTGCGCTTCTCGAGGCTGCGACACTTTCCCGACAGATGGCAGCATATTAAACACTTTCTCTTTAGCGGCACCTATATGCGAAGTCCTTAAATTACTCGCACCCACACCATCCACACCGACACCCACGGGCGATATACAATTCTCAGCTCCAAGCAGCTCGTCTATCCTTGCATAATCACCGTCCCCAATCTCATTGGAATACAACGCTTCGTTCTGCGAATTACTCATAACTGTCTTAGTGTCCTGCACAGAAACATAAGAGTATCTAGTGCCGTTATTGTTCACTTGTAACTGAAGATTCAAGTCCTTGTATTTCCCTTTATTAGGCAGCGCGTAGATCACTCCTTCAGCATTAGTGTCCCAGCTACACTCTTTGTCAATCAATTCGGAGTTTTCTTCTATTTTCTTCTCCGTATCCTCTGGCTTCTTTGGCAAGCTGCCACAGTAACTGGCTAATGACTTCTGATAATCGTTCAAGCTTCTCCTGCTGGATATGATCTTGCCGATCGGCCGCGAATCGGCGTTGGTCTGTTCAGAGAAGGACCTTCTGTATGTTGGCCGTATTTCTGGCGAGTTCTGAGCGCTTATAGATCTACGGAATGATGAGCCAAGAGTCGTGGAACCAGTCTGCGGCCAGTCGGGGACTGTGATCATAACACCTCCGGAAGTAGGGAGCGAAGTCGCTCCATCTCTAGAAACTGTCTCGTGCCTACCTAAAGTAGTCACGCTAAGACCTCTAGTATTAGAAACTCTTGATAATGGGGACCCTCTGGGCGAAAGGCAAGCTTCACAATGCGTTCTGATACCAGAATTTTCGAGGGTACATTTACTGCACGCCCACTTTTTTAAGTGTAGCGCCTTGCTCTGTTCCCTTTGGTAATCTTTGACGTAGTTCAGTTCCCAATTGGATTTGCTCTCACACTTCTTTGGTCTTCTAGTGACTGTGTGCAGACTCCTCAAGAAGCTCTCTCTGGGGTTAGTTTGGGATGCGTATCCGTACCGTTCAGAAACCATCAAACTAGTCGGTCGACTAATCGTGCCGCGGGTCTCGTCGACTTTCCACCAGTTGGGTTGGGAGTTGATGACGGAGCCGTGCGAGAGGGAGCGCGTGACTCCGTGGGATTGGTCGGCCAGCTGGGTGGGAGAGAGACGGAGGGATTGCACGTCCAGGTTCAGCCGGCGTCCGTCGTAGTGCGTCGAGGGCTTGTATGACGGTACTGCCAGAGTGTTGGACTTTATCATAGTGTTATCTGTGAAAATGAGATTATAGAAATACATAGTGTATTTTAGAATAAATCCTAGCTTAAGAGGTCATAATACGAAATTTTGCTGGTTTGTCTATGTTACGTTCAAGAAGTAGAAAAAAACAAGAGGAGATGTCATAAGTCCCGTTTTCTACTGAAACTAATGTCACATCCATACACACTTTCAAATCTTGACGATCATTCGTTGAAGCCTATTTGAATAAGGTACTCGTAATAAGTAACTTCTGAACCGGTAGCACATTTAGAACTTTGGAAATTCATATAAATTGATTCATACATTATTTAGACTTTTTCATAGTACTTTTCTGTTATCAGCTAAGTGTTTAGTAAATGTTTAGCATTTGATTAATTGACACAGACGTACCCTGAGCCGACTTCTCTTTGTCCGTCATCCCTGATGCTTGGTCCTCGTCATCAGACAGCCTGGTAAGTAATAAAAATCATATAAGTACTAAATACAAACTGAAAATATGGATGCACAGAAAAAAACCCCGCGCTGGGAATCAAACCCAGGTTCCTCAGCATTCCGTGCCGCGTGACATTCCCCTACACCACCACTGGTCATAAAAATCATACAGATAGATGGAATATGTTAGTCATCCCAGCCTAACGTCCCACTGTAGGGCACAGGCCTCCTCTCAGAATGAATGAGAAGGTGGCAAAATAGTAACGCGCGTTTCATTTCATTCTTCTAACTAATACCAACATTAAGTAAATAATAGTTATTTGTGTCACAAGGGAGCAAAATCATGTATTTACGGCGAGGGCAGTACATTAAATCCAGAGTGAAGCGATGGATTCTACAATAGAATCCTGAGCGCAGCGAGGGATTCTAAGTTAGAATCCTGAGCGTAACGAAGGATTCAAGTGTTAACGCCCAAGACAAAAATAATTTTGCTCCTGAGTGACACATACAATTTTTCACACCGACTATGAGGAAAATGGATTGTTGTGATAGATAGGGAAAGG
This sequence comes from Archips xylosteana, assembly GCA_947563465.1. Lineage (NCBI taxonomy): Eukaryota > Metazoa > Arthropoda > Insecta > Lepidoptera > Tortricidae > Archips > Archips xylosteana. The sequence goes on along the minus strand of OX387361.1, from coordinate 17,321,935 downwards.
TCACCACAGATAATGTATTCCTGTGCTACTTTTAACAATGTTAAGAAATAATCAAATGGAATCGAATATTACGGATATCAATGTTCATTAAATCACAATAACATTCATCGATAGTTTTCATTTAAGTAAAACATATAATTTATTGTGTCATTTTTTTAAACTATTACGAAAAATTCATCAATTTTCATACAACGTTGTTAAAGTTAAAACATGAAATTCGTTCGTTTTTAATCGATTACAATGAAATAATTACAATCGATTATTTTATTAAGGTCTGTGTTCATTGGCACATTGCGTAAATGATACATGCCAATGAATAAATTAAAAAAGTAGCTTGAACAGAAAAGTAGCATTTTGATCCCTGTCGTCAGGGAGCAAAATCTACTTTTCCGAATGAAAGGTGTGAAAATATTTTTAAAGTGCAGACTTTTGTAAGTAATTGCTTTGCTTAATGTGCAATGCAAAAGAATTGACAGTGATTTATGTAAAAAAAAAATCTACTTCAATGAATAAGGACAATGAAAAGTTTTGATTACTTACTTAACGTTGGTATTAATTAGAGTGTTACTATTTTCATCATCCCAGCCTATACACGTCCCACTGCAGGGCACAGACCTCCTCTCAGAATGAGAGGGTGTTTAGGGGTTGATGTAGTTTTAAAAAAAAATAGAAATGTAGAAAAAAAGTGATATAATAAATCTAATTACAAAATTAGGACACAAGTAGCCGGTAACGATTTGAAAAAGAGAATGTGCTTTGTAATGACGATTTGACAGTTCTTGACATTTTTGACGGTTCTGTCACTCGCGGCCGCCGTCCGCTACTCGATCCTGCGTATCGATCCAACATGCCCGCCCACGTTGAAAGCAGGGGTTTCAACCAGATTACTGTATTTCTACTGGTAGTGGACAAATCTTGCTGAACGAACGACGTATAATGCCAGACGCCGTTCTGATATCGGCGACGCGGTTGATGCCATCTGCTCCAGGGATGACTGCGATAATCCTGCCGATCTTCCATTTTAAAGGAGGCAGGTTATCGTCTTTTATAAGGACCATTGTGTCATTTGCTAGCTGGCCCTTTGATTGCCTCCACTTGCTTCGCTCTTGGAGTTCCGAAACGTATTCTTTCTGCCATCGGTTCCAAAAGTGTTGCTTCAGCTGTTCTATCCGTTGATATCTTGTAAGTCTTGACGGATTTACATCTGTGAGACACGGTGTCGGAAGAGCTGTAAGTGGTCGTCCGATTATAAAATGACCGGGAGTAAGGGGAAGCAAATCAGAAGGATCATTGGACATAGGAGTTAGAGGACGGGAATTTAATATTGCTTCTATTTGACACAAGGTTGAGCAGATTTCTTCGTACGTTAAGTGACAGTTACCTAGGACTCTTACCAAGTGGTGCTTGGTCGATTTCACTCCGGCTTCCCATAAACCGCCAAAATGAGGTGAATATGGTGGCACAAAGTGAAATTGAATACCTATATTGGCTGCAGATTCTGATAACTCTTTAGCGTTACTTGCAAGAAACCGTTTTAAATCATTGTATGCGCCTACAAAATTCTTACCATTGTCTGACCAAATGTCAGATGGTAAGCCACGACGGCTAATAAATCGGCGCAAAACCGCCATGTAACCCTCTGCAGTCAAATCACTGCATAGCTCCAAGTGTAGGCACTTAGTTTTAAAACAAACGAATATAACAATGTAAACCTTAGTACAGTGACCGCCACGTCCTTTGCGCAAAGCTGCTGTTATAGGACCTGCGTAATCGACACCAGTGGTTTCGAACGGAAAACCTGGCGTTACTCGTTGTGATGGTAAGCTGCCCATGAGCGGCGCTACTGTGGCACCTCGCATTCGAGTACATAGAATACATTTGTTATAAACAAAACGAGCCTGTGCTCGGCCGCCTATAGGCCAATATATAGATTTCACATGCGATAACATAGACTGTGGTAAGGCGTGCAACAGATGAATGTGAACAAACTCAAAATATAGCTTTGTAAAATAATGCTTGTTGGGCAGGATGATAGGATGCTTGACGTCAAAATTGTATGGCGCGTTGTTTAACCTACCACCTACGCGAATAAGTCCATTGGAATCAATAAATGGATTCAACTTTGTAAGTGGGTCTTTATTACCGGTAGGTGCCTTGTTCTTGATCAAGTCATATGATGGAAAGCTTTCGATTTGTGCTAACTTCACTAGGACATTCATAGCCGCTTGCAATTCGTGAGTACTGAGAAAACCCGAATATTTATTGTTATTAATCCTAGCATTATTGATAAAACGTAAAACATAAGCTGTAACGCGTTTCAATTTAGAGAATTTGGAGAACTTAGTTAAATTCAATGCAGACATTGGAGCTAAACTTTCGTCCATGGCAACGTTTGAGACTATCTCAGCATTAATTTCTGAACTAGTGTCAAGTTTATAGAGATTGTTTGGCCATTCTGTCTCTTCGCATAGCAAAAATTGTGGTCCAGTCCACCAAATATGTGCTTCAGAAATTGAATTGGCGTTGAGACCGCGTGACAATAGATCCGCAGGGTTCTCTTTCGTAGGCACGTGTCTCCACGACCAACTGCCCGTAATTTCAAGTATGTCGGCTACACGATTCCGTACGAACACTTTAAGCTGACATGGTACCATCCTAAGCCAACCCAATACTATCATGGAATCGGTCCAGAAAGTACAACTGTCCACTGTCATGCGAAGAGAAGTTTGAGCTTTTTTATATAATTGTGCTCCAATTAACGCTCCGCACAATTCTAACCGAGGTATGGTTACGGGTTTAATAGGGGCAACACGACTTTTTGACATCAATAACCTGGTAACCACTCCTTCACTTGTAGTAACGCGGACGTACAGACACGCGCCGTAGGCGGTTTGAGACGAGTCAGTAAAAATGTGAAATTCCCTACGTGACGCATTGCCTGTAACACAACGTGGTATACGTAACTGATTTAACTCTGGTAGTGTAGTTATTATGTTTTGCCATTTTTGTGCAATATCTTGGGGCACCTCATCGTCCCAAGATAATTTAGACAGCCATAGTTGCTGCAATAGAACCTTGCATTGAATAATTACTGGCGATACAAGCCCTAGGGGGTCAAATATTTTCGCAACTGTAGACAGAATGAGTCGTTTTGTTACCGTTTGGTCTTTATTGTTACCTAACTCGGTAGTAAAATATAGCTCATCTGTGCCGTTTTTCCAACCTAGCCCTAGCATCTTGGAGTCGTCCAGATTACTTAAATTAAGATTAGAGAGACCTTCATTAGACTCATTGACGAGACCTGGAACATTTGAGCGCCATTTGCGAAGGTTCATCCCGGCACCCTTGAGAGTGCCAGATACGCGACTAATAGTGTCTTTTGCTTCGTGAATAGTGTCAGATCCTGACAAAAAATCATCCATATAAAAGTCATTGGCAATAATTTCAGCCAGCCTCGGATCTGCACATTCTAGCGACAATTGTTTAAGACATCGAACGGCAAGAAAAGGCGCGCTCGCGGTGCCATAAGTAACGGTATTTAATTGAAATGTGCTCAAAGGTTCAGAAGGATCCGTCCTCCACAATATTTGTTGCAGATTTCTATCGTCTGGATGTACGACTATCCTTCTGTACATTTTCTCAACGTCGGCTGTGTATACAAACCGGTACTGTCTAAACCGTAATAGTATAGCTACGAGATCATCCTGTATAGTAGGTCCTATTAGCTGTATATCATTTAATGATACTCCGGTTGACGTTTTCGAACTAGCGTTAAATACCACACGTAATTTAGTAGTCAAACTCGTAAGCCGAAGCACCCCGTGATGTGGTAAAAAGTTACCTATAGTTTCGTTAACAGTGACCTTTGACATATCTCCTAACGTCTCGTACTCTTTCATGAAGTCTCGGTACATTGTCTTTATGGTACGTTCTCGCTCAAGTCTACGCTCTAAAGATAGGAAACATTGCTTAGCTCGCTCGTAAGAATTGCCTAACGCAGTAGTCGGCTGATTTAACGGATATTTGACCATGAATCTACCGTCGGGCAATCGAGTCGTATTTTGCACAAAATGATCCTCGCATGCTTTCTCCTCATCAGAGTAATACGCCGATGCGGGTTTTATTGTAGCTTCGTCTAATTTCCAAAAACGCGTTAACTCGTCATCCAAATTTTTCATTTGTACGAAGTTACAACGTACGCTGTTGGAATTAGGATTAGCATACGAACCAGACACTACCCAGCCTAACTTGGTTTCGTAGATTGTGGGTTTGTTTCGCCCCAACGTCAGTCTACCATTTCCTAGTAAGTCCCAATAAACATCGGCGCCGAGAAGAAGATCGACAGCTGCCGGTAAGTAGAACTTAGGATCCGCCAGGATAATATCTTTAGGTATGTCCAACATTGTAAAATTTACTTCACGTAATGGCAAGTTACTAGTTATTTCCGGAAGTATAAAATAGGATGTTTGTACACAATAGTTTTTATCACACAAAGATTTAAATTTAGTTTGACAGGATTTAGTTAGTTTTGAATTAACATTTGTTATTCCGGACACTGACGCGGTTACACTTTTAGTAGGTAAGTTAAGTTTTCTCCACAGGTTCTCCGTCATGAAGCTCGAGGTACTTCCGTTGTCCAGCAAGGCACGCGCTACGTGAATAGTATTATTATAGCCGTATATTTCTACTAAAGCAGTAGATAATAGCACTTGCCCCTGGACTACGGTGTGGGCCGGCAGCGTAACACCATTATTGCTACTGTAACTTGGACTAGCCACCTGCTCATCTAACTCATTTGAAGCGGTTATTTGAATCAACGGTACCGCCACTTGAGGCCCTGAAGAAACCTTATCTATATGTATAAGTGTGTTGTGACGTCCCGAACAAGACCTGCACGGGCCCCGTCTACAATACTTCGCTATGTGCCCAGGTTTTAAACAATTTAAACACAATTTCATCCCTTGGACTTTATCTGCACGATCTTTATTTGATAACGCGAGAAATTTGGGGCATTCGAATATAAAATGTTTTTGTTTACATAACGCGCACTCAGGTATAAAAGGTAGGCTACTCACAGTTTTATATTCGTGGGCGTCGAGCCCTACGTAACAGTTTTCTTTTACCCGTGACGCGGAGACGCGCGGGCGCGTCGCGGCGCCGGCGCCGGCGCCGTGCCCGCTCGGCCAGGACGCTCGCCTGTCCGCACTACTCATCGCCATCGTCTCCAGAAGGTCCGCACGATCTCTGAGGAAGTTTAGGAGTGCCTCGAAAGTAACTGATTCCAAACTGGGCAAATATCGTTCCCATTCACGCCTGGTTACGCTATCCAATTTTTGACAAGTGATATGTATCAACAAAGTATCCCAATGTTGGGTTGGTTCGTTAAGTGTCCTTAACGCACGTATATTTTTACATAAAGTGTCTATTAAGTATCGAATTGCTAACGCCGACTCTTTTTGTATAGAATTAATATTAAATATTGCCGATACATGATTGTTTACTAACAGCCTAGTATTATTATACCTATCGCAAATTAACTGCCAGGCTATTTGATAATTACTGTTAGACAACGCTAACGACTGTATCACTAGCGCAGCACTGCCCTGTAATGAAGCTCGCAAATAATGAAATTTGTTCACATCCTCAATCGACTCATCATTATGGATAAGGCTGTCAAACGTATCATGAAACTCGAGCCATGTATCATAAGATCCATCAAATTTAGGTAAACTAATTGTGGGCAACTTACATTTCACTTGCGAATGACGCCGTCCACTAGTAGACCATTCATCACCAGCACAATTGTTTTTAGTGTGCAGTGTCACCAATTCCTTAGCCGCCGCGACCGAATTATAGTACAAATCTTCAAAGTCTGATCTTTCGTCCAACAGTTTGTCATCATCGTCCGTCATAAACTCCAACTTAGACTGTATTTCGTCGTAAACGCTGTACAAACTTTCAATTTTAGCAAGACGAAGTTGAAGTTCCGTGACACGGGCCGCACACAATGATTTACCCGCTAATTCTTGCAAATAACCTGAAAATTTTGTCAATCGTGCCTTTATATGACCGCGTTTTTTGTTTAATTCTTTTATTTGAACCTCAGTCATTGCGAACGTTAATTACTTGCTCAAAGAATCAAACACTTTGTATCACCATAAACACTTACACTGATTGACTATCACTTAGGGAATAAACACAACTATTCACAAATAAAATAATTTTTAAACAAATTCAAGTTAATTACAACCAAACAGTATAGCATAAAATTACGTATATTATAATCAATTTAAAACCAGTTGTTTACAACAAGTAGTTCGGCTAGGGAGTGACGAGCCGGGCCGGGCGCAGTAGGCACTTGCATAGAACAAAAGATGTTTACAATCTCAGCGCTTGCGCCGGATTTTAGGTATTTTTATGCAGTTTGTTGTTAACTATTGATGAACTTACACAGTAGTGATTTATTAATGCAGTGCAAAGTGATAATTAATATTGAAATCGCTCCGCTTAATATTTTGGATGACTAAAGTAGGTACATGTACATGTAAGTAACTTAACCAATTTTTTGATCGAAAATGATTGCTAGACTCTGCTATAAAGTAAATATTGATCTATAGGAAATCGTTTGGGAAGATTTATTAAGGAACGGACTCACTGTTTGCTCTGGTTAGGTATCTCTCGTAATAATATATCGTCGTACGGTAGATCCAGGTTACTTCGTAGCTGACTATCTGAAGATTATCGCCGCACCGGGATGTCTCTGGCTGCACTCCTCACTTGATCAGCAGTCCAAGAATGTTGGTGATGCAGGAAATATGCCTCTAGAGTGCGTTTTCTTCACTTCTCAGCCGTAGTTTCTGTAGTTCGTCCTTAATATATCGCAACTCGCAGATTCGTTTGATTATTCGGCATCGAAGACCATGTTTAGGGGTTGATGTAGTTTTAAAAAAAAATAGAAATGTAGAAAAAAAGTGATATAATAAATCTAATTACAAAATTAGGACACAAGTAGCCGGTAACGATTTGAAAAAGAGAATGTGCTTTGTAATGACGATTTGACAGTTCTTGACATTTTTGACGGTTCTGTCACTCGCGGCCGCCGTCCGCTACTCGATCCTGCGTATCGATCCAACAGAGGGCTTGGGCCATAGTTCCCACGCGGGCCCAGAGCAGATCGGGAACTTCACGTACACCCTTGGAGTAAGTATCTTAATTTGTGTACTGTATTTTAGGGGTAGTTGCAATAGAGAGATCTCTCTCCAGGTAGATGTTATGCCTGGGGACCAAAGTCCACTAGGTACTATTTTGCCAACTTTTTATCAATTAGTTGTAGGACATTGTGAAAATTTCCGAATAGCCGAATACTATGTATTCCTCTATGACGTTAAAGTCTTTGATCAATTATAACTGAAGATACACATTGCCGAACAAAATCCCTTTCAAAGAATGTCCGAACTTTTTTATTTGTTTGCATAACAATTAAAATCATCACCTACACATAAATTTGAACCTAGTCTTTACTTCATTACAGTCGAATTTCGGTTGACACTTGACAGCTAAACTTGACAATTTCACGCAACGTACTGAGAAAAAAGAAGGCCACTTTTATCAAAGTGGCGCTCATTTGGCTCGGACATTTTCGGGCGCGCGACTGTGGATCTACAGTTATAATTGATCAAAGGTTAAAGTGGTACTTATCTATAACAGGATTGTCGATGTTAGTATTAAGTCAAGTAAACTCTATCCACGTGTCGTTCGTGCCAGAAAAATATCTAGGTATACTCGTAACCAGGGCCCGTACTTTTCGTGCCAATGACATCAATTTGACGTCACGCTGCATATAGTATGATCCCAAATAGTTTTATTGTAATTATTAATCATTAGTCGTCAATCATTTAATTTTTAATCATGTACAAATGACTTCAAAAGTACTCTATTCACACGTGGAATAATAAATACCTACTTGATACGTGAAACGTAAATGAAACTTTTGTTTTGTTTTTATACAATACATTTTATTGAATGGTATTGTTACCACATTTCAATAATTACTTACACAATAGAATTCCTCTCTAACTTGAACCACGCCATCCTTCTTGCATTAATTCCTATGCAAAGAAGATCTAAGTCATCTTCGTGTTCATACGTAATGCAATATTCATAAAAATACTTTTTCTCAAACTCAAACATGCTTTGAAATGTATGCGTTAATGTCACGAAATGAAGCCATGAAGTTTGTTGTTTATGGCTTCCTACATTACTTCTTGGCCTAGGCCAGCCATACTCAAAGTGTGTTCCGCGGAACCCTAGGGTTCCGCAATACTTGAAAAAAAAATTCAAAACACCTCCCTCTGGTCGACCGTTCTGACGCCTATTAATAAAGAATACACTTTTAAAAACTATTGTTTTATTGTAGGGTTCCGTCAAGTATTTCGCTTTCCAAAAGGGCTTCCGTCACCAAAAAAGATTGAGAACCGCTGGCCTAGGCCATAAAAGTAAGTATGAAAAACCATTATTGTCCGCTGCTGTAACTTTTTAAATTTGCTTACTAACACTAAACTGACAAAGGAAAAATTACATACAGCCAACTTATGACATTAAAAAAAATCTATCTTCTTTTATTTCTATAAAACCGCCTAAACTACTGGTGATGGATGGATGATTGTATGGGTGTATGGATGGATGTATGGATGGATGTATGGATGGATGTATGGATGGATGTATGGATGGATGGATGGATGGATGGACGGATGGATGGTTGGATGGATGGATGATGATGATGATGATGATGCATGGTTGAGAAAAGCTCTATACAATCCTCGGCCGGAAGAGGGATTGCTGGACTCGTTTTATCCGGCCTCGTCTACACCTCGTCGTATACCCCAAATCTCGTCCATCAATCCCTTACTTCACGGCCTCTGCAGTAATGTACTATTGTTTTGTAATCGTATTTTTGTTTGTTGTGTCGCACATTGGTTAATTTTTAATGATTGATTATCACAACCTTTGATCAATTATAACTGAAGATACACGTTGCCGAACAAAATCCGCTTCAAAAAATGTCCGAACTTTTTATTTGTTTGCATAACAATTAAAAACATTACCTACACAGAAATTTGAACCTAATCTTTACTTCATTACAGTCGAATTTCGGTTGACACTTGACAGCTAAACTTGACAATTTCACGCAACGTACTGAGAAAAAAGAAGGCCACTGGCGCTCATTTGGCTCGGACATTTTCGGGCGCGCGACTGTGGATCTACAGTTATAATTGATCAAAGATCACAACTACTCAAATTGCAATCACCCTATACGAGTATGCAGCGTGACGTCAAACTGATGTCATCGACATGAAAAGTACGGGCCCTGCTCGTAACTGTAAGTACATCCTGTCAAGGGGCATTTCTATTTTTCTTTGTACCCAAAATTAAGAAATTGTTAACAGGGAGTTAAAATTAGTCCGTTTGGTTACGAACTTTTTCAAGCCTTTACAATAATAAAACGTAACAAATCGGACAAGTTTAACAATGTTTAACAAGAAGTGAAGAATTGTCCGGTTTGTTACGTTTTTTTTTTATTGTAGACTTGAAAAAGTGCGTAACGAAACGGACTAATTTTAACTCCCTGTTAACAATTTCTTAATTTTGAGTACAACGAAAAATAGAAATGGCCCAAGACGGCCGAGTTACCTCACTATTAGACGTGTGCGTCAATCATTACAACGACTTTAAGGTTCGGCCAAACCGCTGCTTATACGTCACCAGATGTCTGTACCTAGTTAGTTTTATAACAATTTTACAAGTGAAAGTAAACTGTTATTTTCATTAATAATTATTTTTGTTTTATTTACGCCGATCACGCGGATTACGCGCCGCCGCCATCGGCGCAAACCTCTACTCACAGCTGTACCTACAATACGTTTACTTTTAGTTTACCACTGACAGATGGCTTGCCTTCATTTCATTTCCAACTTTAACACCATACAAATAAAGTAGCTATTACAAAATCTACAAACGTAGGTAACAGTATTCTAAAATTGGCTTTATTTGTAGGTCGTTAAAGTTGAATATGAAATGAAGGCAAACCATCTGTCAGTGGTAAACTTTATGTAATTTTACTGTACACCCTACCCGAGTTATCCCATTATATACTGACCTGTAGACGGGCGCGTGCGGCGCGAGCTTGTCGCATGCGGCGCAGCGCCACGCGGCGGACACGTTGCGCAGCCCGCACGCGCAGCGCCAGGCGCGCGTCGGGCCCGGCGCGGAGCCCACACACGACCATCCGCTGAAACGTGACATTAGCTTGCCTTTGGAATCCAAATCGTCACTACGAAAAAAGAGCGCGTCCCCTAAATATAAGAATTGGGGATGCCTATTTTTTTGCAATGTATAGTAAATCGAAAACCATTTCAAGATAAATGCTTTTTGACTCGTCTTCTGTAGTTATTTAATTTAAATATTATATAATGAATTTATAACATAACAAATAAAATAAGCAATGACCTTCATTTGACATTGGTGTAAATTGCGTGACCGGTCCAAATCGTACTTTATTCTGTGTGGTTAGAATTCTTCACAATTTACGCGTGGATTATACTACGGAGTTTGATTTGGACCCGCTGCCTGACACCTAGCACTTTGACAGCGCCAGTAAAGTGACACTACTAGTTACAGTGTGCCACTACGCAAAAAACAATTAAAGGGGTTGCCTTATCGTACGCATTTAGATAGATTTAGAAATTTGGCAGTGTGGGAGCCCTCAATTTTATTATAATCTGACGTCATCAACCAAAATAGTTTCAATAATTAATTTTGAAAAAGGTAATGAACTAAATGACAAAATATTGAAATTAGTTTCTTATAATTGACTTTTCTATGCAAAAAAAAATATAAACCACTAGTAATTTTTTTTAGACATTCCCAATTGCAAAATACTGGATTAAAAATAAAAATATTAGGGGGACAATCTTACACAAATCGACCTAGTCCCAAACTAAGCAAAGCTTGTACTATGGGTACTAGACGACGATAAACATACTTATATAGATAAATAAATACTTAAATACATAGAAAACATCCATAACTCAGGAACAAATATTTGTGCTCATCACACAAATAAATGCCCTTGCCGGGATTTGAACCCAGGACCTCTTGCTTCGTAGGCAGGGTCACTACCAACTAGGCTAAAGCGGTCGTTAAACCGACTTACCCTATTTCTAAAATACCAAATACCCAGAATACCAGACTTTGCTGTCACAGTGTTTTTCTCTATATCGGATTGCAAAAAAAACCTTGTTTTCAATACACCATGTTCCATTCAAAACCGAATTCCCATAATACCAGAGAGTGAAATCACCAGGCTCGTCGTAAAACACGACCCCCTGACCTCCCCACGACGACCACGACCTGCCTGACGAGCCTGGTGACTTCTGGTTATTATCAGGTATTATGGGAGTTGTGGGAGTCCTCTTATACATCGCACCAAAAACCTTAATAGCGCCATTTAACTTTTGCTTCTGTCGGTACAGCCGTACAGCGCCATCTAGTGAGAGGTTGGAACACTAATAGAACTTAATGTTATACAAGTTGTACAAACATGGAGTAGGTATTGAAAACAAGCGTTTTTGGCAATCCAATATAGGGAAAAACACTGTGACAGGAAAGTCTGGTATTCTGGGAATTTGGTATTTTAGAAAGAGTGTAAGTCGGCAATCTAGTATTTTGCAAATCTGATATTTATGGAACGAGCGGATAAAAGCTTGTATCTCAAATCAATGTGCAAACCGAACTGAACCTTAAAGCTTACGCGGCAAAGTTCACTTGGTAAGATTATTGATGTGTACTAGGATGTCTATACTATGTGATGTAATACTATGGATCGGAAAGACTATGTTAGTCCCAACTGAGAAGAAACTACAATAAACTCAGGTTGAGGTCCAATGTAGTTTTTGTCCTTTATATATTTTTAAGTTTACTTTTTCTTACTTGTCTTAATAGTAAAGCAAATTGCGATATAATTTTTGTTATGAAAAATAACTTTCTGCAAGACTTTCTGCCAAGTTTTTTGAAGTGAATAGTTTTTGCCAATGCTCTTTCTGAAACCACTTGTAGTATCAATTCTTACCAATGTGACAGTGTTTTACTAGGTTTGATATGAAGACAGTTAATTATTATTAGTCATTCACAACAAACAACTAGGTACTGTTTATTGAAACATTCAATTAACAACTGAAATGGTACACATTGAGTGATCTCATTCATTATGTAAATCATTATGAATGTAAAAATCATTATGCAATTCATTATGAATGGCAACAATGAATCTGAATAATCGGGTATGATCCATACGATTTTACATTTTTAAAAAAATGCAGATTTAGATTTACACAGAATCCATGAAAATTTATAAACTCACATAAGTGATCAGAAATATCAAAATCATTCCAGCCTATATAAGTCCCACTGCAGGGCACAGGCCTCCTCTCAGAATGAGAGGGCTTGGGCCGCAGTTCCCACGCGGGACCAGTGTGGATTGGGAACTTTATATACACCATCGTATTTCTTCTCAGGTGTATGCCGGTTTCCTCACAATGTTTTACTTAACTCATGGTAAATTACAAATGTAATTTCGCACATAAATTCCGAAAAACTCAGAGGTGCACGTCCGGACTTGAACCCACAACCCTCTGCTTGAGAGACCATTGACCATTGACCCTTGTTTTTTTTTCAAACTTTTTATTTTGCTTGATATTTGTTTGTTTTTCAAGCCTTTTCAAGTACTTTTATTCAACGGATTCTTATGAAACTTTGCACACACATTGACTACCATGGCAGTACAATGATGATGATATTTTGATGAAGGTCTGATGATGGAATCAGGAGGTGGACAAAGGAACTCTTCAATCCCTAATAAGTTAATAGCAACCAAATGAAGACCGGATAGTTGTTAGAAAACCTGACTATGAAGCTTGAGGTCCCGGGTTTGATTCCCAGTCGGGGCAGATATTTGTGTGAAAAATATGAATGTTTGTGCTTGAGTCTTGGTTGTTTAATATTGTATTTAAGTATGTATTTTTCTATATATGTAAGTGGGTATGTATTACAATACTGAAGTACGAAAGACCGAATGTATTAAAACATCGAATGGGTCAAAAGACCAACACAATTTTTTTCTGAAACCGTTAACTTTTTAAGATTGTTATAAAACAAACCTAACCTAACCTAATGGGTTTTGTATGATGCCGTTTTGATAAATTCTGAGAAGTTTACGGTTTCAGAAAAAATCGTGTCGGTCTTTTGACCCATTCGATGTTTTAATACATTCGGTCTTTCGTACTTCGGTAATGTAATACACACCAATGTAAGTATGTTTATACATTGTCTAGTACCTATAGTACAAGCTTTGCTTAGTTTGGGACTAGGTCAATTGGTGTGAATTGTCCCATGATTAATTATTTATTTATTACTAGCTGTTGCCCGCGACTCCGTCCACAAAGAATAGGGGTATAAAAAATAGCCTACAACCTATTCTCAGACCTACCAAGTACAGACAAAAAAGTTTCATAAAAATTGGTCCCCTTTCGGAGGAGTTTGATAACAAACACCGTGACACAAGATTTTTAAGCCCCGACACAAAAAGAGGGGTGTTATAAGTTTGACTGCTATGTGTGTGTCTGTCTGTGGCATCATAGCTCTTAAACGGGTGCACCGATTTGGATGCCGTTTTATTCAGTAGAAAACAGGTTTCATGGCAATGGTTCTTAGATATGTTTCAACAAAATCGGTCCAGCCGTTTTAAAGTTATCAGCTCTTTTGTTAGCTGCGGAGGGAATCTTAGACGCATAACGGGCATTGATTTAATGTTCAAACATACGAGTGACATAATCGCGTTGGAAGTTTTTAAATTTTTAATTTATAGTTATTATATATTAGATCCAATGCGTTCCCGCTACCTTCACCAGGTCGTCGCTCCATCTTGTTGGAGGCCTACCTACACTACGTTTTCCGGTCCGCGGACGCCACTCGAGAACCTTTCGGCCCCATCGGCCGTCAGTTCTACGGGCGATGTGCCCTGCCCACTGCCAATTAAGCAGTATCAAGCTATGGCAAGCCGAGAGATATGTTTTATTATTTTTTTATAATTTTATGTAGGTAAATCCATCTTGTTGCCGCTTTACTCTTCAGTTTGGACAAGCTTACCAAAGCACACTTCATTCTATTTTTTTTTAAGTTCACTCATTATATTGTGCCGTTTTTTGCCCAAATAAACATTAATCATTAAACATTAAACATTCTATTACTAGACAGAATTTTACAGACTCATTCTCACACGCACCGCACTGTACACCGCACTAAAACAAGAATACCTTTTTATTTTGTAATTGCATCAAATCACGCATTTTACAACGCCTTGCATGGCCCACGATTCGATATAAACAATCGTGAAGTTATTCATCTCGCCCGCGCACTCGCGTTCAAACCAAACGCAACAAACTTCACACCGTAAGCCAGATTCAAAATTGCAAAGAAAGTGCTATATATGCAGCTATACATAGAAATTAGCAAAACTGACGTTTTCCTAAGTATGAAGAGAGCGCTTGGAAGCCCCGTAAAAGCCCACAAGAGCGAGCGAGATGTCATGCTATTTATAACGTCGCTACTATCGCCGTTCAGCGCCGCCGTTATGCAATTCTTGGTATTTTACGTAAAATAAAGCGCGTTATTATGAAAATGATTTTATTAGAACTTTTTTCGTTTGGACGATGTTTGGTTTTTAGTTTTAATCTTGATTTGAGATTATAAGGCAAGCCCGGCTTTTGGGCTTCTATGTAAGGATCGCCACTGCACTTAAGTCTAGCGATTCTTCGAGCTATGTCCGCTAAGCCACAAGCCAAGCTATGTGGCTATGGTTTGTGCTATGAGCTGGTGAAGGTAGCGGGAACGCATTGGATGCGGATGGCGCAGGGCCGATCTGTTTGGCGAGCCTTGGGGGAGGCCTATGTTCAGCAGTGGACATCTTTCGGCTGATGATGATGATGATGATGATGATATATTAGATGTTTATCAAATTGTGTTTTGACTCATATGGTTGGATTTGTTGAGTCTTGTATTGTATGTTATTGTTAGTGATGAGATGACTGATGACTGTGATGACGCAGCCAGGTGATGGGCCACAGAACTATTTGAAAATTACTGATATTTTTTTCAAAAAAATTGTGCACAACAGATTTAATAACAACAAAATTTAATTGATTCCTTTGAATTACGAAAGTTACCCATATATTTAGTACAACTAACCTTCGCTACACAAAGAAAGCGATCGTGATTTTGTTTTTATTAAGCCGTTAACTATGTACAGTCAAGGGCAAAAATATGTATACACTTTAGTACCTTGTCTATTTTCGTCATATTTGAACTGCCATATATGAACTGTTAC
This sequence comes from Archips xylosteana, assembly GCA_947563465.1. Lineage (NCBI taxonomy): Eukaryota > Metazoa > Arthropoda > Insecta > Lepidoptera > Tortricidae > Archips > Archips xylosteana. The sequence continues at coordinate 17,306,496 of OX387361.1, read as the reverse complement.
AGTGGTTAAAGTGACAAGGTACTAAAGTGTATACATATTTTTGCCCTTGACTGTACACATTTATTGAAAATGTCTTACCCTTTTTTCTAGTAACCCTTTTTTGTGTCTAGACTCTTTTACTTAATTTTAAAATATGTAACGATGATGCCATGAGAGAGTTGAAAAGAACTAAGTGTTTACATAGATGTCTAGATTTGTTAGGGTTCCGTACCCAAAGGGTAAAAACGGAAACCCTATTACTGAGGCTCTGCTGTCCGTCCGTCCGTCCGTCTGTCACCAGGCTGTATCTTGGGAACCGTGATTGCTAGAGAGTTGAAATTTTCACAAATGATGTATTTCAGTTGCCGCTATAACAACAAATACTAAAAAATGGAATTAAATAAATATTTAAGGGGGCTCCCATACAAAAAACATAATTTTTTCGCTCGTTTTTGCTCAATATTGATAACGGCAACAGGTAGATACTTGAAATATTCACAGAATATTTAATTATATATTGAGTTTAAAAATAAATCATTAAAATGAAATAAAAAAAATATTTAAGGGGGGCTCCCATACAACAAACGTGAGTTTTATAGATAATTGTACGGAACCCTTTGTGGGCGACTCCGACTCGCACTTGGCCGGTTTTTAGTTTTTTTTTGTTTCAATTTGTTTAACCTACAATGTAACCCTCTTCAAATATTAGGTGAATGAGGATTTCTAAGCAAGCCAACTTAGGTCTTGGCTTACTGGCGGCCATATCCATTACCTTAAGACGCTGTCAACACCAACGTCGGCGCACACTGTCTATTTGTATCGGAGTAAACGAGATGCCGCTATTACTGGGCAGCCGGGTATATTGAAATTTATCGGGCAAATATTGAATTAAAAAAAAACTGTGGATTATTTGTGAAATATGACTCGTTAGCGGTTTAGGTATGAATATGTTCACTTCATGTTTTTAATTGCAGACGCATACGCCAAAAAAATAAAGACATAAAACCGTTTAATGATGATTTTAAGACCTATCTTTGCAATTATTTTCTATCGAGCCGATTTTGTCCAATTATGTATCGAGTCCGTCCACGGTCTTTGAAATATGATGAATTATTAACATATAATTTTTTGATGTGCTAGAACAAACAGTTTTTCTTAAAAAACTGTTTAAATGACATCAATTTCAACAAAATTAGGTGTTGTCAGCCTCTTAACAAAAGACTATATGAGTATTTCTCAAAATAGATGTACATTTGTGGAAAAAACATGTCTCAAAAGTTTGAGTCAAAATATTGAAACAAAATGATGAAACTTCTTGCAAGATATGTGAAGGGATGAAGAAAATACATTCCTGATTAGGTTTAGAACGACAATACTTCTTATAATTGTGAAACGTTTCAAGTTGTCACTATCATGATTTACTCTTCCATACAAAATCTTTTTGTCTCAACGGGTACCAACAACTTTGCTGCTTCAAAAAATACTACTTGACGTATGTCTAATGTTCTAATTTTCAATAATTAATTAGCACCTTTGTATAATCTGGTTTGAGGTTCAAAGTTGCTTGCATCCTGATTTCTTTAAAATATATTAGGTTTCACGCAAAAAAACAAAATATCTCACCTTTTTTTACTTTTTACTGACATACTCTTTAAGTCACACCATTTGTCACTAATTTCTTTAATTTCTGAACAAATAGCATTTTGTACTGGCAACACATGTTTTTATAATTTCCTTATGCCCCACACCTTTATTAAAGCACTCAATGCACACTCATCTTTAGTTTACTATTTTGTTTTTGTCACTTTATAAACTATTTTGTTACGATATTTCATACCAACTTTTTCGTTATGTGTGCATCTTTTGTGAGAAATACTCATATAGCATAAAAAATTACACTATGAATATCCAACAAAGGTAAGAATCCTCTGTTCTATGAGACTATACATGCATTGCTTGCATTTTGTATTATACATACAATTATGAATAAACAAAAGACAATGAGTATAATTGAGATTTTACTTCGCTGAGCACATAAGTAAAATGGAAAACAAGCAAGAATATTTTCCTTGATATGTGAAGAAATATAAGCTACAAACCTTGACTATAGAATAACTTTTGATGCCCAAAATCCTATTGAAACTTTTCACAAAGCACAAAGTGATTGATATTTTTTTAAAGTACAAAACTGATTATAAAAACTAAAACTTTAGTGAAAATCACTGAAATTACTATGTTATTATCTAGATACCTACGAGTTTTCGTAAAACTACGTCAGATTATGGCTTCAAGTTCTTTGTTGTCCTGTTTTTTAAGTCAGACAAAGCGTGAGTTTGAGCTTTATTAGTACAAAAGACTCGATCAAATACCTACCAATCAATGTAACACCCATGTTAGTGAAACCCTCATTTTCGTAACAAACATGACATACACCAACACGAAAAGCAGTGTCACTTAGTAATTAAGCTAATAACCTGTCCATTAAATATCGTTACAATGAAATACAATGGAAATATAACCTTAAATTAAGGGTCAAGAAAAATCGATACCGAAGTATGAGATTACCAACAATGAAAACCTATGTGCCGATACATAAACAAAAAAATCTTACCTATTGAAGTTTGTGGCTGAAGGTATGGCGATTGCTTCCGATCCAGGAGTAGTGCCTTCACTTCTTTCTGTACGTATCGTATGCTCAGAAGACGAATCCTTAGTACAGAATAGTTTTGAACCGTCGCTGTCATGACTGGAGACCCTTTTGGTGGAACATTTTATACACTTTACACTTTCTGTTGGATTGATTTGGCCGCATGTCTGACAATGCCATTGCAGCACCGATGCGATAGAGCCCATTTTAATTCACACATGGCTATGGCACCATAACAATACGCGGTTTATAAAAATAATATGCGGCCCGAGAAATATGAAAACAGCTGATCCACCATGTTTGTGTATAACTTTTTTATAAGCTAGTCCAAAGCAATGTTACCAGTTATGCCGTTCAAGTAACCATTTGTGTTTTAGATACTGTAGAGACGCTGTAAAAGGTTGCAAAATTACTTTAAATTAAAATATTCACAGAATTTTTAAAAGTTATACTTTGCGAAATAATGTAATATTTTACAGGCTTGGCTTTAACGCCATCTGTTGAAAGTTTTGTGTACGCCTTGCACTTTGCAACACGAGTGCTGTTGGTACTGTTGCAAGAACGCTACTATAGGTGGCCAATATAAATCGAGGAGATTTTCATGATTTGAATTACAAATAGTACGATGGACGACGTATACCAACTAAATAAAACAACTAAGTATCTAATTTCTTTACCTAAAGTTAAAGTAGGATTTGTAGTATTCCTTCAACATGTTCTATTTTTTTGTGCTTCGATTTCATCCACTTCCAATTTTAGTATCATTAAGAATTAATTTATTTGGCAAAAATCATACACCAAATTTACTCTATGGCAAAAATTTTAAAAACGGATGTTCTATTTTATTTGCTTTGAATTTTTGTAGGCTCATGTAGGTATGTATAGAGCCAGCTCTATGATCAAGTATCAACATCAAAAAAGTATGTCTTAAACTTAAAATAACAAAACCGGCCAAGTGCGAGTCGGACTCGCGCACGAAAGGTTCCGTACGGTTATCTATAAAAAACGGCAAAAAATCATGTTTGTTCTTTTTATTTTAATTTAATTATTAAAATGTTATAGCAAAAAAAAATCACGTTTGTTGTATGAGAGCCCCCTTAAATGTTTATTTTATTCTGTTTTTTAGTATTTTTTTTATAGTGCAACCGAGATATATTAACATCTGTGAAAATTTTAACTGTCTAGCTACACGGTTGCTAAAATACATCCTGGGCCCAATTGCATAACTAAGTACCTACAGCTTATATTACAAGCGGAACTCCCTTTCTAGTTAATATAACTGAAGCGAGAGTTCCGCTTGTAATATTAGTTGTACTTCGTTATGCAATTGGGCCCTGGTGACAGACGGACGGATGGACGGCGAAGTCTCAGTAATAGGGTCCCGTTTTTACCATTTGAGTACGGAACCCTAAAAATAAAAGTTTTAGAGCCTTGTTGGCGAATGTTGGTTGGTGAGGGGAAGTTGAGGTGATGATTGTTTGGTTAATAATTAAGTGATGTTAACGGCAAATTAGGTACTAACTGACCTTTGACCATGCGTTTCCCTACTTTCCGGAGATTACTGTGGTTGATGATGAGCTATCCTTAAAGAGAAAAAGAATTAATTTTACCTCAAAAAGAGAGACATGTATTTAGGCCAGCCTAGATTTCACTAAATGGAATACTAACATGAGACATCTTGATACAAAGTGCTTTTATCATCATTCATCAGCTTTGAAATCGTGATAGGATTTACGAAACGCATTTCCATCATATTTTGAAGGGAAAGGCTGAATTAATTTCAAAGACCTCAATCCAGGCCGACATAATGCCTGGGGACCGAAGTCCGATGGAGCAATGTTAAAGTTAGAAGTTGTATTTATGCAGTCAAATTAAAAAACTCTATCTAGTATTTAATTTCTCATATGATGACTAGATGGCGCTAAGAGTCGCTACATTGTGTTGGATCAACGGCATAAATAATTTATCACTCAATTTAAATTCGATTTTTATTCCCACTCATTCTAGAGTTTGTCAAGTGAGTCGTGTTCCTTGAAAAAGGCGGCATTTTCAAAAATCTTTTATATTTCAACACTAATAATACTGAAAACTATGATTGATACTCAAATTTGGGTCAATCAACTTTTTTTGTCAACGATTTTCTGCAACTTTCTATGAAAACCGAAATAATTAAAAAAATAATTATTTTTCCTTATTTAAAGTATACTTTTCAAAACGCTAGATTTTTGTAGTCAATAATGGTATAATTGCCATATTGATTTTATTTTGTTTAGCTTCTATTTCGTTGGTGACCCAGGGGACAACGATGTCCCCGAAATTTGTATGGAAATAGTGGTATGTCCCCTGGGTCACCGGATTTTTCATAAAAATACTTATTTTTTTTGGTTTTCACATACGCACTATGACAAACAGTTTATCTAGTTACTACAAAATCATGGTTTCACTAACCAGAGATTACAGAGTTACTTGTAAAGGAGTAAATAGAAGTATTTATGTAGCAGTAAGTAGTTAAAAAGGCAGCTACATAAATACAAGTATAATCATAGCTTTCAAAGTGTTATTAGTGTTGATGAATAAAAGATTTTTGAAAATGCCGCCTTTTTAAGGGACACGCACGACTCACTTGACAAAGTTCTATTAATAGAACTGTCAATGGAACTAGTGGGATTAGACCCACATTACATTTGTACCTTGTCACTTTAAGATACAAAAGTGACAAGGTACAAAAGTGATCACTTAGGTATCTATGACGTTGACTGTTCACAGATGTTATTGTAACAATCGGTTCCCCATCTCTATCACTCTCTGATAGGGTGGACTAGCGGCTATAGCATTTAAATAAAACGTAAAATACTTAAAACATTGTGTTTACTTGTATAGGAGAAAATATATAATGACACCGTACATCAAAAGTAAAAGAACATAATACAAATTCAAATTAAATGCATCATAGACAAGTATACGTGGACAGCATCACGACCTTCCAACACCTTCTCCTGATGTCCACTCATGTTGCCGAGACACGTTTCTATACATGCATTAATCTTGCACAGTGTCTTTCAAACTTTACTTTTGACAATGGTTTTGTCATTACGTCAGCTAACTGAATTTCTGTGGGACAGTAGCTGATATTTATTAAACCATGCACGAAGTGTTCATGTATAAAATGGTACCGCACGTCTATGTGCTTCGACCTTTTATTGAAGGATCCAGACTTCACAAGTTGAATCGAACTTTGATTATCAACATGCAAATTTATTTTTATGTCCAAACCGGTTATTTCTTGTAATAGAGATTTGAGATGCAATGCCTCTTTGCAACAGTCTGCTGCGGCTATGTACTCGGCTTCAGTCGACGATAGCGCTACTATAGGCTGCCTCTTGGATGCCCATGATATTGGTCCATCAGCTATCATTAGCACGGAGCCAGAAGTGCTTCTTCGCGTCAATGGGTCTCCAGCATAATCCGAGTCGCTGTAAGCATCGATGTTCTCTATCGGTTTGTTCCGTTTGAACAAAATGCCTTTCTCTTTGGTTCCCACTAAATATTTGAATATTTTCTTGACTTTTGTGACGTCTTCTCTAGTGGGGTTTTCGACCTTCCTGCTAACTTGATTGACCGCTTGTGCGATATCTGGTCTGGTTCTGGTAGACAGGTACAGTAAACTTCCCACTGCTTCCCTATAGGGATATTCCTTCTCCTGGGCAGTTTCCTGTATCGACTTTGAATCGCTACTTGCGGGCGTGTCACAAGGTTTGGCATTTTTCATGTTGTATTTTTCCAGTACGTCATTTATGTAGGATCTCTGAGTAAGAATTATTCCTTCTTTTGAGTTTTTTATTTCCATACCCAGATAAGTACTTGGATTTTCATTCTTTTTCATTTCAAATTTGGTTTCAAGTTTCTTCAAAATAACTTCGATCTTTTTCTTGTCTTTTCCTATGACAAGTCCGTCATCAACAAATAGTCCGATTATTATTGACTTATCTTCGTTTATGAAAACGCATCGATCGGTTTTGATTGTCTTGAAGCCCAAATCAAACATCGCTTGGGTAAAAGTTTTGTTCCATGTAAATGGAGCTTGTTTTAAACCGTACAACGATTTTTTTAATCGGCAAACTACGTCAGTAGTATTGCAGTTAGTCTCATAGCCAACAGGTAATTTCATATAAACTTCATCTGTTAACTCTCCGTATAAGAAAGCTGTCTTGACGTCAAATGTCATGAAGTAGTAAGATTTAGATGCGGCAATGGCTAATAAAGTTTTTAATGCAGATTGACTTACTACTGGGCTATAAATGTCTTCGAAATCTAGATTTCCTTTCTGCTCGCATCCACGTACGACTAATCTGGCCTTGTACGTACCGTCATCTTTAATTCGAAATACCCATTTGTTCGACAGTATTTTGTGTCCTTTGGCTTCTGACTTGTCAACTAATACCCAGGTGTTATTTTTCTGTAGTGATTCCATTTCAGACTGTATTGCCTTCTCCCAATTTCGTCTGTCGGTGCCAGTCACAGCTTCTTTATATGTCAGTAAAGAGCAGTCATAGTCGTCATTGTTTTCTGACGTAAACATGGTCACGCAGCGACTTAACTCGTAATCTTTGGTCCATGCTGGTGGTCTCACGTCTCTTTGTGGTCTTCCACTTGAGGGAGATGGTTCATCATCAACAGGATTTTGACTAGAGCTGGAAGGAAGAGGGTTAAGCTCCTGAAAAGGTAAGTTATTATTAATTTTGTTTCTTATTTCTGGTATTTCAATTTCAATTTGTTCTGTTTCAGGTTCTGGATTGACATCTTCGCGTTTCTCAGCAGGAGTACCGCCATAATGCATCTTTTCGATTACTTTTACATCTCTGCTGATAACAACATCATTCCTTTCGGGTATATAGATTCTAAAACCTTTTGTATATTCCGCATATCCCAAGAATACTCCTTCTGTGGCTTTGGCTGTGAATTTTCCTCTTCGGTTTTTGTTCATCACAAACGCTCTATTTCCGAACACGTGTAGGTGATTTCCTGATGGTGTTCGACGTACCCATTTCTCATATGGGGAATTACCTTTGAGAGCTCTTGCTGGGCTTCTATTTATCAAGTAGTTTGCAGTATTTACTGCTTCTGCCCAAAATTTTGCAGGGATATTGGAATCTAGCATCAGACATCTTGCTTTATCCATCAGCGATCGATTTTTTCGTTCACTCATGCCATTTTGCTGAGGCGTGTAAGGTGCAGATAGTCTTCGGCTTATACCGTTATCTTTGAGGAATTTGTCAAACGCTTTAGACCTGTATTCGCCTCCATTATCAGATTGAAGATTTTGAATTTTCTTCTTATGAAACAGTTCAACATAGTTTTTATATTCCTTGAATTTGTCGATTACTTCGCTTTTTTCTTTTAAGAAATATACACAGCAATATCTTGTATAATCGTCAATAAATGTTACGAAATACTTTGATCCGGCCATTGATTCATTCTCAAATGGGCCACATACGTCACTGTGAATTATCTGGAGCACTTCAGTAGAGATTATTTGTCCATGGCTTTGGAATGGTAGAGTGGAAAATTTTCCTTTGATACAAGTCTCACAGGTACCCAAAGTTTTTTCTTTAAAGTCGAGTCCTCGCATCATTTTATTTTTAACCATTTCTTTTAGGTCTCTTTCATTGACATGACCTAATTTCTTGTGCCATTTCATAATTTCGCTTTCGTCACTAGGCGTGAAGTTTGCTGTCTCTTCCGGTTTATCAAATTCAAGATAGTATAATCCATTGCTTCTGTTAGCTTTTAATACAGTTTTTCCGTCTTTTGTGACACTGGCTTGTTCCTTTTCAAATAGAACTTTATAGCCATGATCCGTAATTTTGCTTGCAGATATTAGATTATTCGACAAATCAGGTACATATAATGTGTCAGAAAGACTAATTTTATAGAGTCGATCCTTTGTATACAGTTCGGCTTTTCCTTTCCCTTTAACTTCGGTCTTATGCTTTTCTGAAGCTAGCCTTAGAGTGTCAGTCGCGGGGATTAAGTTATGGAGTATACTTTTATCACCCGTCATATGTGACGTACAGCCACTATCAAGACACCATAAATTGCCATTTGATTTCGACGTTCCTGTTGTTAAACAGATGTTACATGTCTTTTCTTGACCTTTAGTTTTATTGGGGTTATTGGGTCTCTTCTTAAACCAACAAGCTTCTGTGGAATGCCCTTTCTTATTACAATTCTTGCAAAATTGTACCATTTTCTTCGTCTTTGCGTAGAATGCTTCTGAAGTCTGAGGTTCACTCGCTTCGGTTTGCCGTCTTGCTTCGTATTCTTCTACGATTTTTACTTTTAAATTGTCAGGACTTGGCAGGACATCTCTCGACTCAATAGCCGTTCGGAAGCTATCGAAATTTGTAGGTAAACTGTATAACATCATTATGCTTAATAACTCTGGATGAATTTTGACATCCATGTCTTCTAATTTACCTACTACGTCCATAAAATTACTGAGATGGTCTCTCACATCTTCTTGTGGAGTCATTTTCTTCAATACTAGTTGCTTTAATAGCGTAGCCTTTCTTGCCGGTCCTGAACTTTGATGTACAGACTTTAGTTTGTCCCATACCTCCTTGGATGTATTACACCCTTTTATTTGTTTAAGTTCTGGCGGAGATATAAGTAAAAGTAGCTCTGACCTTGCCTTTAAGTCTTCCTTTAGGAATGCACTCTTTTCATCGGCAGTCGCGGTTGCCGCTAACGTTTTTTCACCACTAGCGTATTCCCACAAATCGTATCTTATGAGAATCGCCTGTGCTTGTAAGCACCAGGTATCGTAATTCGATTTTGTCAACGGTTCTATGCTTCTAATACTCGAGCTCATTTTAAAATTTTTATTTTCTCATTTACTTACGATTTTAACTATGCTTTTTCCATTTGCCACTAGATATTCATCCAACCACGCTCTGCTACCACTGATAGGGTGGACTAGCGGCTATAGCATTTAAATAAAACGTAAAATACTTAAAACATTGTGTTTACTTGTATAGGAGAAAATATATAATGACACCGTACATCAAAAGTAAAAGAACATAATACAAATTCAAATTAAATGCATCATAGACAAGTATACGTGGACAGCATCACGACCTTCCAACACTCTCAACCCCTTATTTACCCATCACAATGTGTCCACAAATGGGCAGTAAAGTCCTGTCACTGCATTAAACCTCACAGTCGGTCCACTTAATTAATTAAAAGCAACAGTATTTCGCAACGTCCGGCCACAAATCTGCCATAATTACCGCTCGAGGGTGCTTCTGCGCAGGCGGTGGTAAATTACTGTCGTATGCAGTGTTTGTGTATGCCTCTGTATGACTAGATTTCAAGCGTGATTGTGTATACAGTAAACCGGGGTGCCTTTTGACCGAATTGGGACAATTTTGATAGTTTTAAAATCGCTATAAAGTCAACATTGGCCGTATTAGGTAAATGGTTGACATCTAGGCGAAAAGAAGATCGATGAAGACATCGACAAGGAACAGGGGCTAAATTCTGGAACGGACCTTCACGCGTTTGGTAGCGGAAATTCAATCGTTTGGTTTGGGTTTGGTTTGAACTGTTATTCAGGAACGCCAAAAATCACTGGTTTGCGAGAGGTTTGGGCTGAGTTTGGGATGAGCCTTATTTATTTGTTTATTTATTTATTTACAAAGTGAATTAACAGGAAAATAAGGCTCATCCCAAGCTCAACCCATTCCTATCCTCTTCCAAACGATTGAATTACCCCTACCAAACCCGCGAAGGTCTGTTCCTGAATTTATCCCCTGCAAATGCTAACAAAAGAGCGTGAGTGGGTCAGCAAAATACTTTTTAAAGTGGCCCGCAGTTCAAAGTCAACCCGGTTTACAGTATATCATATCACACACATCTCAGCTTATATTAAGAGGCTGACAACACCTAATTTTGTTGAAATTGGTCATTTAAACAGTTTTTTAAGAAAAACTGCTTGTTCTAGCACATCAAAAAAATTATATGTTAATATTCATCATATTTCAAAGACCGTGAACGGACTCGATACATAATTGGACGAAATCGGCTCGATAGAAAATAGTTGCAAAGATAGGTCTTAAAATCATCATTAAACGGTTCTATGTCTTTATTTTTTTGGCGTATGCGTCTGCAATTAAAAACATGAAGTGAACATATTCATACCTAAACCGCTAACGACTCATATTTCACAAATAATACACAGTTTTTTTTTAAATTAAATATTTGCCCGATAAATTTCAATATACCCGGCTGCCCAGTAATAGCGGCATCTCGTTTACTCCGATACAAATAGACAGTGTGCGCCGACGTTGGTGTTGACAGCGTCTTAATGGCTCACTATAGGACAGAGGCCTCGCGGGCCCAGCGTGAATTGGGAACTACACACACCATTCAATTTCTTCGCAGGTGAGAGGTGCGTATGTACAAAGACAATTTGTATGTATATAAAACTTTTTATTGCACATAAAAATTTAAAATAATTTTACAGATAAACAAAAAGTACAAAGGCGAAATTATCCCTAGTAAGAAATCTCTTCCAGCTAACCCAGTTGAGAGAAGAAAATTTACAAAGATATTACTTATTTTTATTAATTTGTTGAAACTTGAAAGTATAGAAGAGCTGAATACGTGGATTTTAAATAGTGAGACAGATCGGACTCTACATATTTTTCCTCCTCTCCGCTTTCATGAAAGCGTACCTTAAACAGCTGCATGAAATTATCCAACAAAGCAATAACCCCCGCATGCCACAGACAGATATCAAAATTATGTATTTGCGATCATGGCGGCTTCCATCAATCAGGCTCAGAGGCAACATCAAGTAGATAAGGCCATTGAGTAGCTCTGTGCTTGGATATTGGACGTTATAGACATTTTCAATAAGAATTGTACCTTTTTTTTAACCCCCGACACAAAAAGAGGGGTGTTATAAGTTTCATCGCTATGTGTGTGTGTCTGTCTGTCTGTCTGTGTCTGTCTGTGGCATCATAGCTCTTAAAGCTTTGGGGGAGGCCTATGTTCAGCAGTGGACGTCTTTCGGCTGAAATGATGATGATGATGATGATGAGAGCTAAAATAAAGTTGTTTTTACTAGAGTCGCGTATTTATTGTTTTATGATGATTAGGTATTGATTATGATTATTATTGTAACTATTGTTTTATGATTATGCGGACAGAAAAAGAAACATATCAGGGTAAAACATTCAAATTGATGGCACCAGTTGGCAGCACCGTCGATGTGCACGTTCCCTATTCAGAAAATAGAACGCTACTACAAAATACGGGTTGAAAAATGCATTGTAGCGCTTGTGGTCACAAATGGAACTAAAGGCGATACTTTTGCTTAGATAGTAGCGCTGCCCTTTGGCCGCTTTTATCACGAACAGACTGAAGAGTCGTAAAAATTAAATTACACTTTCTTCGTAATTGGTAATTGTCACATTTGTCTGAATGTGGCATCTAGTTTGTTTGTCACATTTTAGTTCCATCTTTACCGGACTTCAAAAAGGAGGTTCTATGTTCGATTGTACGAATCTTTTTACCTGTTCATTACCACACGATACAATTTTCCGAGAAAAATTTCACCTCAATTTCTTATTTCTGGTTTATTCAAATTCAAATTCAAATTCAAATAATTTATTTTCAAGTAACAAGACTCATTGTATTAGTGGACAGACTTATTTCTAGAGTTAGTAAAATAATAAAAAATAATCTCGTTTAACTTGGGTGGGCCCAATTTGCATAACAAAATACAAGCAAATAGTATTAGTCAATTTCAATACAAAATAGCTAATACTATTAGCTTGTTAATGCAATTGTTGTATTAGTTAATGCAATTGGGTTGGGCCTTGGTTTCATGAATTTTCTTCAAATGCCTTTGCCACTCTTTTATAAAACTGTAAAGGTAGGACATGCTGCGCCATCTATTGAGAAGTTTATCACACATAAGTAAAACTCTACCTCTAAATCAGGACAGGTCGCGACATCTAGTTATCATTGGTTAAACTAATTTTGGTACACGTCGCGCCATCTAGGCAGAATTTAGGAAACATCTTTGCTAGTCGGCACAGTTACTCTAATGAACCCGTTTTTTTTTATTACAATATATATATTAATTCATAATAATATCCGAAATTGTAAATATAACAATATTAATACTTTACTAATCAAGTAGTTAAGTACAATACGCGTCAAATTGAAACACGAATTTAAATAGCGCCACCGTCTTTGCAAAAAAAAAAACGGATAAAAGAGAAACTAAAAATTTGTAATACATAATTGTTATTGTTATTTTACGTAAAAAACGTGCTTGTCATTTAGAAAGTGGTGCCCTCATCATTTTTTTACTTTCATAACGAGTTTCTACAAAGTTATTATCAAATATAATTTTAAATATTTCTTTTATCCTCTCACGAACTGTACCTACTTGACTCTATCTAGAGCTCATTTTACACTTACAATGTTTTTTTTTAGATGAGAGGGAGGCAAACGAGCAAGCGGTTTATCTGATGGAAAATGACCACCACCGCCCACAAATATCAACAACTCAAAGAGAGTCCCCAATATGTTGCCGGCCTTAAAGAAAGTATAAACCCTGTTCTTGAAAGCCCCGATGTCATATAGTTGTCTGGAAACACTGCTGCCTGAAGCTGGTTCCACAGTTTCACCGTACGTGGCAAGAAGCGCCGAAGAAAACTTACAGTGGTAGACTGCCATTCATCGAGATGGTGACGATGGAACTTAGACTTTCGGCGGGAAGTGCGATGGTGGAATTTTGCAGCAGGCAGCAAACTAAATAATTCTTCAGAGCACTCGCCGTGGTAGATCCTATAGAACACACAAAGAGAACCCACATCCCTTCGCATGGACAAGGAATCCAAACGATTGGAAATCAATGGCAAATCACTGACAAGTCGAGCTGCTCTACGTTGAATACGGTCAAATGGAAGGAGAAGGTATTGGGGTGCCCCTGCCCAGAGATAACAGTATTCCAAGTGCGGCTGCACCTGGGCCTTATACAGTTGAAGAAGGTGCTTAGGAGTAAAGTACTGTCTGGATCTATTCAGCACCCAAAGCATCTTAGTACGAGTTTGAGTTTTACAAAATTTATGAGCGAAATTACATTTTAAATTTACATGAGCTTTCATCATCATCATCTTCATTCAGCCTATATACGTCCCACTGCAGGGCACAGGCCTCCTCTCAGAATGAGAGGGCTTGGGCCGGAGTTCCCACGCGGGCCCAGTGCGGATTGGGAACTTAACACACACCATTGAATTTCTTCTCTGGTGTATGCAGGGTTCCTCACAATGTTTCCTTCACCGTAAAGATAAAGCCCATGCCCGTAAAGCTCATGGTGAATTACAAATGCAATTTCGCATGAGCCCGGACTCGAACCCACGACCCTCTGCTTGAGAGACCATAGGTCAAACCACTATGCCACCACGGCTTCATGAGCAAGAGCTTTACGATAAAGGAATAACGCCTGCGCAAACCAGCACATTACCTAAAAAAATTCAATGGTATGTGTGTATAGTTGGAATTTTATAAGCTGGGGGTTTAGGACTGCAGAACTCATCTGGTAAAGATAACATTGAAGCCTACCGCTAATAACAAATCAGAACAAGTAATAAAAAATACAAACAAATAGCTACCGTCTTCTCTAAGTTACAAGGTTAAGTCTGTAAGCCTAAGCCTTTCGTCATTGTAAGCTGTACTCAGGTGGATCGTCGGCGTAGTGCGTCCATAATAGAACAAACGAGAACAATGTTATCTTTACCAGATGAGGTCTGCAGTCCTGAACTCCCAGCTTATAAAATTCCAACTATAGTCACGCGGCGGACACGACGTACAAATACGCGTTCTTGAATCTACATAAGCACGACGACGTCTGTACACGCGTACGCGTACATACATCGCGCGCGCACTCTTCTGGTTTCTGGCGGTTTCCGGCTATCTGCGCCTTGAGGGGTGGGGTAATTCGAATTGGTGCGGGGCGGACCGTTTCCATTCTGTACGACAGTACTATTATATATTCTGTGCTATAGTTCCCAATCCGCACTGGGCCGGCGTGGGAACTACAGCCCAAGCCCTCTCATTCTGAGAGGCCTGAGCAGTAGGATGCATATGGGCTAGGATGATGATGATAGCTAGATTATCCGGTCAAACCTTCCCGTTCCACGTCTTGACATTTCGCGTAACAGATGGCGCTGTACCCTATCCGCAAACGACCAACGCAGACAAATTGTGAATATATTAGTCGACCAACCACAGAGTTTCCGAACGTGCGGGCAAGACAAATAGCCGTGTAGTTTTTCGCATTTCGGGGTTCCATTTCCATTACTTTCACATTAGTGGTTTGTTTTAATGGGAAGTTAGTGTAATAACATTTTTCTTTATACATTAAAGCTGACTAATGTATACGGTTCACCTGTTGATCATCATTTTTTCAAGATTGGTATTTTGGAGTCTTTTTGTATTTTTTTTTTCATTTTTTCAACTCCCAATTTGTTACTTTTACGGTCATCCCGTGAAATCCATATATTTCACACGAAATACCTACAAACTGAAACATGGATGCACAGAAAAACTCAAAAAAGATACCTGCGCTGGGAATCGAACCCAGGTCCTCAGCATTCCGTGCTGCGTGCTAAACCCCTACACCACCACTGGTCAGAACCAGAGTGAGTGAGTGAGTGAACCTGGTGAGTGGTGGTGTAGGGGTTTAGCACGCAGCACGGAATGCTGAGGACCTGGGTTCGATTCCCAGCGCTGGTCTCTTTTTCTGAGTCTTTCTGTGCATCCATGTTTCAGTTTGTATTTCGTGTGAAATACATCATTTTTCATCATCATTTCAGCCGAAAGACGTCCACTGCTGAACATAGGCTCGCCAAACAGATCGGTACTGCGCTTTCTGGTCTCAGTCATCGGGAGTATTTGTCATATTCGCCACGCTTGGCAGGCGGGTTGGCGACCGCACTGGGATACCGTGAATAGGGAGGACGCTGCTGCCCGTCCTCCGGGATTACAAATACAACAAATCATTTACAAATACAAATCATTTATTGCCACAAAATACAATGAAAGCACAGATAAACGAAGCTCAAAATATCCTTACCTACTACATCAATTAATTAATTAATTGGGACGCCCCCAATGAAACCGCACATAACCCAAGGCCTCAACAAAACGAAACCACGATAGATGCGTTCCCTGTGTAGCGAAAGCTAGCCATACTATAGGTAGCCTTGGCCACACAAAGGAATCAACTAATTTTTGCCCTAATAATTGGCTAAGTAAAGATTTTTGAAGAGGTGCTAATTATATTTTTTTTAGACAGTCGGCATTCTGGAGATCGAGAAACTGCATCTGTTTTATTTTTATCTCCAGTTGTTTACTGGAAATATTTTTTTAAGTGTTCGAGATGACATTTGTGAGATTTTACGGCTGACAAGCGGTTCGTGCTCAGTACTAAGAAGAAATAGAAAAAAAAAACGAAGTCAACTGTCAGTTTTGTCAATGTCAAATCGTTTGCGTTTCGTTTGCTTTGCGTTTTGGTGTGCTCAGTGTGATTTTTGGACTATTTTTATCGACCTCCGCATAAAATCCGGACTTTCAATTTTACCGCATTTCTCCACGACCTATGCACGTTAATTGGATCACGATTGAATACTTTCGATCACTATTTTGGAACTGCTTCTTGGATAACGCAAAGCAAACGAAACGCAAACGGTTAGATTTCATTTGACATTGACAGAAGCGACAGTTGATTCGTTTTTTTTTTCTATTTCTTCTTAGTACTGAGCACGAACCGCTTGTCAGCCGTAAAATCTCACAAATGTCATCTCGAACACTTAAAAAAATATTTCCAATAAATAAAAGGAGATAAAAATAAAACACCTGCAGTTTCTTAGTGTTGAAGTCGACCACTGTCGAAAAAAAATATAATTAGCACCTCTTCAAAAAACTTTACTTAGCCAATTAAAGCTCTGAATCATGCGCATTCCCTCCAAAAACGACCCAAAAAAGCAACAAGTACAATTACTGGCCGCAGTTTTAGGACATGCCCGGGTCCTGATGATATTATTAGTCAAGTTTACATAGGTGCGTAGGACGCCTGGCCAGCTTTCGACCCACATAAATAAATTTTATGATTTCCCAAAAAAGAGATAACTTTTATTTAATGAACTGAAACAATAATAGTACATTATTGTCGTGGCCCGGAAGTAGGCAATTGCTGGCTGAGTATGAGTAATACGAAGCCAGCAATTGCTATTCCAGCCGAGACTAATATAAAGCTTTTCTCAAAAATGGTGAACGAAAAAAAAAATAGAATAAACTTTTACTAACTTAAATAGGTACAAAGAATTGCAAACACTTAAAATTAAATGTCATTAAACCCTTTCCCGCCTTTTTCCATTAAAAAAAACTGCAGGTGTATTTTTCTACTGAAAACACCACAAGTTGTTTAAAACACAATAAAAAAAGTCTGGAGTTCCAACAAAACAACTGATACCGGTCATTTGAGTTGGCTGTATACGAATAGTGCCAACTTATTACCTACCATGGCCGTTTTAACTTTTTAAAAAGTTTGAGACTCGACAATAATGGAATTTGTATGCGGCATTGTTGTCGAGTTTATCGATCCTGCAATGTTTTTAACTTTTTAATTTTTTTACTGACTATAAACTATGCACCCCGTGTTCTGATATATAAAGAAAAATGACAACTTTTACGGATATTTTTGAGAAAAATTACTTTGTTCTCCCGCGACCTTACGATAGTTACGTTTATGTATGAAATGCGTGTTCATGCAATTCCTCCACCTTCACGCTCTACGAACACACACAAATCACACAAACCCAACTATCACCACCGCCAAACTACACTGACGCATTTCGCACTCAACCAGAGCACATCTTCAGAGTAGGTACCACAACCGTACACTATGCTATAGGTAACGCCACCAGAGTTGAGGCCACGCACACAACCACATCTCATGTAATGACAGCGGGATTTTTCAAATTCAAATTCAAATAATTTATTTCAAGTAATTAACAAACTCATATTCAAAAATAAAATAATAATACAAAATAACGACCGCTTTAGCCTAGTTGGTAGTGACCCTGCCTACGAAGCAAGAGGTCCTGGGTTCAAATCCCGGTAAAGGCATTTATTTGTGTGATGAGCACAAATATTTGTTCCTGAGTTATGGATGTTTTCTGTGTATTTAAGTATTTATTTATCTATATAAGTATGTCTATCGTCGTCTAGTACCCATAGTACTCATTCAGACTAGACTCATTGGTTAGACTCATTCTAACATTAACAACATTTTCTAACATTTGGTAGCATATAGCGTACGGTTGTGGTACCTACTCTGAAGATGGTGGTGGTGACAGTTGGGTTTGTGTGATTTGTGTGTTCGTACAGTGTGGAGGTGGAGGAACTGCATGAACACGCAGTTCTTACATAAGTAAATGTAACATCATAAGGTGACCAAAATAATTATTTCAGTTCATTAATATGGACCTCCGCAAAGCAATAAACTTTTGTTTATTACGATACGTATGACCCAAATCCTACAAAACAGACCCTAAAAAAATATACCTAAAAATACCTAAAAAAAACAGACCCGCATAATAAGACTAAATCTTCTAAAGATTACAATATCAATGTCGAAAAACCGCGATACAAGTACTATTACGGAACCATCCTGTGACAAAGTTTGCTTAGGACACTTTTTATACAGCTGAGATTACGACCCATGTCCCGGAAGGGACTAGAAAACTATTTATCATAAGTCATAACCATGTTTTCAATAAGAATAAACTACTAGGCTTTATTCCAAAACCGCACAGTTCAATTTCGTTTGGCACTACGTATTTAGTTTTTTAGGCTTTGCAACGTAGAAGTAATAGGCCTATTCGCTATCTAATATTGATTTATGTTTAAGAGTTAGGTTTTGATGTCGGAAACTTAATGGTTCGTGTGATGTAGTGTATTGTTCAACGAGGGAGGAAAAGTCTCGATTACACGCAAGGTGGTTTTGCATCCGAGCGTAGCGAGTGTGTTTGAAATTATATGTATGTAACTACAGGTACTCGAATGGCGCTCTTGAATCGGAAGACGCAGTGTAGGCAGGCCTCCAAGTAGACGAAGCGACGTTCTGGTTTAGGTTGAGGGAAAGCGTTGGATGCGGATGGCGCAAGACCGATCTATTTGGCGAACCTTGGAAGAGCCCAATGTTCAGCAGTGGACGTCTTTCGGCTGAAATGCTGATGATGAACTAATTATAATATGTATATTCTTATTTAAGAGTTAAACTCTTGTCGGTGTAGCCGATGAATGGCTCTCCACTTCTCTCTCCTCAAAGCTGCCTCCTTGACCTCCTTATACGACATGACGGCTAACTTCTCCTTTATTTATTTATTTATTTATTGGAACACAAACAGTCATACATAGCTCAATACAAATAAAAATAAGGTAAGTTAACTCATTGACAAAATAGTGTTCACATTACAAGTAACAAATTTGAAAGAAATTCAGCCTCCTAGCTGAATATGACGGACGCGTAAGATCACTAGAAATATGTACCTATGTATATCAAATAATTTGATTATTTGTTTTAATAATTTGTTTGATTTACATAATCAATTCTCGGCCTCCCTCTTTTTCGCTTCCCTTCTACTTTTCCTTCCAAGATGACATTTATGAACTCATCGTGTCTTATAGATGACCAATCATTTTCCCTCTCCGATTCTCTATTGTTTTCATTAATGTTCTCTTCTCTTTCACTCTTTCCAGAACCTCTTCATTGGTGACTCTTTCCGTCCAACTAAATACAATATGTAAACACTTAAAAAGCCATGATAGCGTAGTGGTTTGACTTATGATCTCTCAAGCAGTTCTTACGTTCTAACCAGCGGGGTTCTTGTTTCGGGGTTTTTCGGAATTTTTGTGCTATACATTCGAAATTTTACCATGCTTTTCGGTGAAGGAAAACAGAAGAAACTTACATACGCCAGCGGAGCAATGCCATGGTGTGTGAACAAGAAAATGAGATCAAAATAAAACTAAAACATTTTAAATTCAGAAAATTTTAACTTTTCTCTGTTCCTTTTCAGTTCCTTCTTAGTTCCCTCGCGGGCCATTTCCTTATTCCACAGAGCACTAACGACAGGAGTAGACAACGCGCTCTTATCTACAGTCCACCAGCTTTGTCGTGACATGTTTCACTGTGCGACGGTTTTGTTTTCATTATACATTTGCGGGTAGAATTTAAATAGTAGGTCGCTTAACACCAGTACGGTTTTTAGCGATTATTTCACAGTTACAGACTGAGTGAGTAAATAAATACATATACAGTTTGTAACCACACAGGCGCTTCGCGCTTTTAGTTCGCGTGCCATACAGCACGACTGAATGGAAAAAGTCTAGTAAGTGACGGAAAACTTTCATACAAATATTAATTAACTAACTTAGCTAATATTTCCATCTTTTTAAACTCTACCGAATGCATTCGGCCCTTTGTAAATATTTTAGTTTTAATTACTAGTTAATGACCCCTTATCGTAATGTAATTAATTAAATTTATTTGTTAACGTTACAGAAGGATCTGTACCTCCTTGTAATTAATGGTCCATGTAAACTGATGGTTTTGGTTGCCAAAGCTTAATAAAAAAACCTGTACGAAAAAAATCCACTATCAAGGCGTCTGGGAAAATTAAGTAATCATGGTTGATTTTTTCCTTGCCAGGAACCAAAACAGGGTACTTTGGAATACAGTTTTCAAAAGCACATTTTTTACTTGCCATAAGGTGCTTAAGGTGGCAAGCGCAGCGTGGGACGTCTACCAACGAGATGGACGGACGAATTGGTGAAGGCCGCAGGTTCAGGGTGGATGCAAGTCGCTTCCAACCGTAATGATTCAGTGGATGTCCTACGGCTGAAATGATGATGAAGGTACTTATTATTAAAGAGCTTACTCAAGATATAGTGTTTTGGCTTTTCACGTTAGTCCAGAAGTTAAAAAACAGACAGCTCCAGTCATTAGAGCTCCAAGCAGGATTCTCCCGGCAGAGGGCAGCACACGTTTCAATTTTATCGCGCAGGTGACTGTTGTTTAAAATTGTAAAAGCATTCCACAGCTTTGCTCTTTAAAGCTCAAAGGGAATTGAGAGGCGATTTTCGCTGAGTAAAAATAAATGTTTGCTCTTAGGTTGTATTAAAAAGGAACTCTTGTTTCAAAGACAGCGGTAAACTTGATATGTTAGGATAAAAATTGTTGTCAGGCAAATCGAACTTTTTTTCTCCAATTATTTAGAACAAGTACAGCAAATTTGAGAAAAACAGTTCCATTTGCTCTATCGCAACTCGTAGAGCAAATTGGAGTGTAATACCCAATTTGCTATACCTAGTAGTAGATACAAATCGTAGAGCATAGTGGATAGATTGGTTTTATCTCCACAAATAAACGAACAACTTTCTGGCCGGTCTGACGTACCTACTGTCTTTGAGAGGGATGCTGCATCTTTCGTGTATCTTATACCGCATGTATCACGGGGAGTGCTCCTACTCTGGAAAATATTCGATCTATTGACAAATGCTAGTTTCTCCATTGCACCACGCATAACCGACGTGACAACGTCTAATAAATCGATGAACACCGGCTGCATACACGAAAAAACATGACTCATTGTAACGTACATGTAACGTTACGTAACGTTACATTCTACAAAGCAGCGAAGCAGGCCAGTTGCAAGAGAGCGGCGAGGGCCAGTTGCAAGAGAGCGGCCGGCGAACGCCAGGATGTACAATGCGGGGTGCGGGGGAGGGGGGGGGTTTGAATGTTTTGTTATGACGTTGTCACGTTAAACTATTGTCCGTAAACCGACTTTACAGACAACCGGTTTTTTTCCAAGCAAATCATCTCAATCGCTGGCAGTCTACAACAAATGAAAATTGCAGCGCCAGTATTTCCGGGCCGGTACAATTTGGGAATCATCAAAAACCGGCAAAGTGCGAGTCGGACTGGCGCACGAAGGGTTCCCTACCATTATCTATAAAAACGGCAAAAAAATCACGTTTGTTGTATGGGAGCCCCCTTAAATATGGATTTTCCGTTTTTTAGTATTTCTTGTTATAACGGCAACAGAAATACATCATCTGTGAAAATTTCAACTGTCTAACTATCACGGTTCATGAGATACAGCCTGGTGACAGACAGACAGACGGACGGACAGCGTTGTCTTAGTAATAGGGTCCCGTTTTACCTGTTGAGTATGGAACCCTAAAAACGAGCCTACTCTTTTATCAAAGAGCCGGCAACCCAAAGCATCTGTAGGTAATTCAACTTGTGTTATGTATGTATGTAAACTCTTTATTGCACATAAAAATAAAAATACAAATAAACAGAGAAGAGAACAAAGGCGAGCTTATCCCTAAAAAGGGATCTCTTCCAGCTAACCTAGAGAGGCAGAAATCGTAGGTTTTGTAGCATTTTTGGCGCAGTGCTAGGGTTGTCAGTATTGCCCAATATTAAAATGTTTGAACCAAGAATCAAATAAAATCAAAGGCATTTCATAATCATCAATATCATCATCATCCCAGCCTATATATGTCCCACTGCAGGGCACAGGCCTCTCCTCAGAATGAGAGGGCTAGGGCCGTAGTCCCCACGCGGGCCTAGTGCGGATTGGGAACTTCGAAATCATTGGGCGGGCAAAGGCATTTAGAACTAAGTAAAAACTTAGAAATTAATAATATAGAGATGGTTGCCATGGTAATGAAATAAAAATTTAAAAAAAAAAGATTCAAGTCTCGTCTTGAAGACCGCCTGTTATCTACCTCTACTTTTATTAAGAATAAGAATAATAAGAATAATTTATTAAGAAAGTACAAGCTTCAACATAAACATTGCAATATGGTTAGGTAAAAGTGGAGAATACCATTAATTGTAAGCATACAGCAGATTAGAGATGTACTTGACAGCGTTATTCAGGATGTATTACAATGGCTCCTACACTAGGCGTAGCCTGTCTTGTAGGCAACCAAAACAAATTATGTGTTGCCAAAATATAAGACGCGAAAAATCAATAACTTACATAAAACTATTTAACGTTTAAAACTAATAATTAATGTGACATGTTTACTTATACTACAGATTATTTTAAAAGGTTATAAAAGATACAATTCAGTTACTACTTACAGTTAACTTGTGTGTTGCGAGCATGTGCGAGTATGTGTGTGTGTATGTGTGTGTGTCAGTGTGTGTGTGTGTGTGTGTGTGTGTGTGTGTGTGTGTTCGCGCGCGCGTGTGTGTGTATTAAGTTTTATGTTCTGTATTCTGTATTTTTTGTGTCTTTTTTGAGGTGCGCAGTAGTTACATTATTCTAAACGACAATCATATTATACACGTCGACAACCCTAGGTCGCTGTCGTGTGTCATTTGACGTCATCGCACCAAAAATGCTACAAAATCTACGATCACTGTATGGGTGTCCATGGGCGGTGGTGATTGCTTTCCACCAGGTGACCCGCCTGCTCGTTTCCCCCTAACTTATAAAAAACCCCTTCACACAGCAACATCAAACCCACATATCACTGCAATAAATCCATCGCAATGAAAATAGAATCAATTTGTAGAAATTCCGAAGTGCAATTCCAACTTGAAATTGTCATAAGGTCGGTTTATTGTCACCAGAATCTTGGGGTCCCTCTCGCTTTTATGTAGGTCGGAATAAGGGTCATTTTACGTTGTTGGATCAAGAGTTTCGTGAAGGTTTGGAATGATCCATCAAACATAAGGCCGGGATAAATCTGGCCCAGCTGCGCTTAATCGCTTGGCCCCATGTTGGGCGCCATCTTTTTCCACGGAAACGTTGAAAGTGGAATTGCGTTTCAGTTTTGCTAGCTATTTAGAATTTGTTTTGTTTATGTTTTTTTTTTTAAATCCGTGGTGGCCTAGTGGTTTGATCTATGGTCTCTCAAGTAGAGGGTCGTGGGTTCGAGTCCGCGGGCTCGCACCTCTGAGTTCTTCGAAATTTATGTGCGAAATTACATTTGTAATTTACCATGAGCTTTACGGTGAAGGAAAACATCGTGAAATTGATCACAGCCGCCTATGAATATCAACAACTCAAGGATCACTGATCTGTTGCCGGCCTTTAAAGGAACCTTTTTGAAAGCCCCGATGACATAGTTGTCTGGAAACACTGCTGCTGGAATTCGATTCTACAATTTCACTCTATACTTCATTTAATTTAGAATTGAAAACCACAACATCATTACATTGCGGCTCGTCAACTATTTCTTACTTAGCAAATAGTACAGTACAATAGTCTGGGAGCCGCAAAATAAAATTGTTTTAATGTCACTTTATTTGCGTGTCGTCAGTACAAATTGTAAAGAGATTACAGTTCACGAGCCGCAATATAATGTTGTTGTGGTTTATAATTCTAAATTAAATGGAGTATAGGTATACCTATGTGAAAAACTTAAGAAGTACCTGTTGTATGTAGTAACGTGTCCGTATAAACAAATTGACGTTCCAAATTAGAAAAATGACTTAAGCTCCATATCAATTCTGTGCACTACTACATACAACAGATCATTCACTCAAGTTTTTACCTATACGTGGCAGGAACTAGAAGTGTTTGTATTTTTATTGCCATAAGGTGGGGTTCTATGTAGCTCGGGGTGTGTAATTGTATTCAAATTTATAGCAGATTGATATACTTTTACCAAAGTAAAAAAATAAAAAAAAAATTGTTGGACAATGGACACCAATGGACCTAGTCTCAAACTAAGCAAAGCTTGTACTATGGGTACTAGACAACGGACAAACATACTTTTATAGATACATATTAGGGTGTTTCATTTTTCAAAATTTTTGATTTTTCTTTGACTTTGCTCGAATTCTTGTTTCCACTCATATGTAAAGTTCATACGCCAAAAATCAGTAAAATCGGTAATCATCTAAAGGTTGCACAGTTTGATGACTTGTATGTCAAGTAATGGATATCGGTGTATTACAGGATAGCAAAATTTCCAAGTTTTTTATCTGAAGTGGAGGGTTATAAGTGATTTAAGTGTGTCGTTTAAAAGATTGAAGCATATTTTAACGTAAATAATAAGTTTCCTTGTGATATTTTGTTAGGAGCTGGACTTCGTTCCAAGGAACAAGTGCTGTTGGTTTATTTTACACCATCACAAAGAAAAAAAAACTCTTTCGGACACCACTAAGTAGACAAGTATTAAACTGCAAGAAGTGTGGAAGAAGGCTAATATATATGTCAAGATAGTAACCGTTTGAGCTAAAATTTAATAACTTTATAAGGAACACTTACCGTAATTTTTTAACGTTTTCCTTAGAAATTATCCGAAAGCGTAAGAGACAAGACAAAGTGGATGCTTATAAAATGTAGCGTTAAAATCGATTAAAGAAATCAACATGACAGTGACCTTGGACCAAGAATGCTCTTCATTAAGTAGTCTTCAAGTCATAAAGACGATGAAAATAATTCTATTCTCTGTACCACCAGCAAAAATGTCACGTCCTATTTATAAGTAAACTAAAATCTCTCGATTGGACACTCATAGCTGCATAGGACCGCGAACAACTCTCCACTCGGCAAGCTAGTACTTCGGTTATTACAGTTGTTAAAAGCCTTGGTCACGATGTCTCAGATGTTTCTATATCGCCGTCTACTATTCATCGAACTCGGGTGACCAAAAGAAGCAAAATGGCTCAAAAAATTTAAGCATCATTAACCTTTACTCTAACATTGAAACTGTAAATTATTGCCATCAATCGCATCCTGTAAGATTCTAGAAGACAGAGTAACTATTCTTTATTTAATGATTCGATCAGAGATGAATAGCAGAAACAAGCATGCAACAGAAAATGCGTGGTCAAGCGAACCAAAGATGAGGTTGTAACTTGTGTAGTCTAAGTAGTAAATTATTTATTGAGTAGTTAATGTTCTATTTTATGCTTAATTTAATTTTATTTAACTTAAAAACGATGTGTGGCTACCATATTGTGCTATCTTTAAATAAAAGTAATTACTTCTTTTTTTCGATTCTTATTTAGAGCTGTTCATTCTGTGCAACCTCTAAACATGGTCCAATCCACTTGAAATTTGGAAAATATTCTATTAAAATAAGCTAGAACCGGAAGCTGAGCAAAGTCAGAAAAAATATCACAAAAATTTTTTTCACCTACAAAAGTGAAACACCCTAATACATATGTACTTAAAAACATATTAAACATCCAAAACCCGAGCAAAAACATTCGTATTTTCACACAAATATCTGTCCCGACCGAGAATGGAACCCAGGACCTCAAGCTTCGTAGTCAGGTTCTCTAACTAGGATATCCGATCCGAAAGTTTTTTTATGCAAGACTTCGTTGAACAAACGTACTACCGATAAAAAACAAATAATACCTTATATACTTAAAGACAAACAATAGACAACTTAATGCGTTAAAAAACCGCCCCATAAAATACCGTCCCGTCCCGTTTCGCTCCACTTATCCCCAATCTCCCATAAACATTTATAAAAATGCCAACATTTCACTGTATATCGCCACGATAATTAGGTACGAGTCCGATTCGCCCGCGCCTCCCCCTGCAAGCGATTTAAAGGGATTAGCTCAGACGTTTACGAGCCAATAAATTTGTGCATCCCCCGCATTGTATTTGGTGCATTACCTGCATTTCCCTAGCGCCCTGGCCTCCCCTACGTCGATTCGGGTTTATACTGCACCTGGTAGGTTCCATATTGGTAAGTGCTCCACCGAGTTGCTCATAATTCTTTGTTTGCTGTTTTATGGTAGGGGACTTTTAAAAATAAGGATGTTGACGCCATTAAAAATAATTCGAAGACACGACTCCAGTAAAAAAACGCTTTATTTTAGCCCTGAAAACCAGATTAATTTTCGATTAACTGCATAGTTCGATTTATGTTGCTTTAAAATAAATAAATAGTTAGTTGATTTAATTGGCGAACAAGTGACGTTATTATGTTGCTATTGCCATTTAAACTCTATGGGAGAATTGTGTTTTAACCTTTGATCAATTATAACTGTAGATCCACAGTCGCGCGCCCGAAAATGTCCGAGCCAAATGAGCGCCACTTTGATAAAAGTGGCCTTCTTTTTTCTCAGAACGTTGCGTGAAATTGTCAAGTTTAGCTGTCAAGTGGAGTTTTGCCGCTACCGAAATTCGACTGTAATGGAGTAAAGACTAGGTTCAAATTTCTGTGTAGGTGATGATTTTATTTGTTACGCAACCAAATAAAAAAGTTCGGACATTCTTTGAAGGGGATTTTGTTCGGCAATGTGTATCTTCAGTTATAATTGATCAAAGGTTTTAACAGCTCATAAAAGTACGTCAGTTGATTGGTGGTGTAAACATACCTATTAGTTTTTTTTAAGTGAGGAAAATGATCGGGTTTTGAACAAGGTCTGTTCATCTTAAGTCCCCTAAAGCACAGGTTCGCACCTAGTTTAGGGGTCGAAAGCTGTAACAGTCACTGATAAGTTGTGGTGTTAAGGAAAGAGTCTGAGTCTTTCGAAATTTATGTGCAAATTACTTACGTACTTAATTGAAATTTACCGCTTTATGGTGAAGGCGATCGTCGTAAAGAACCCTACATAAACCTGCAAAGAAATTCTATAGCGCACAGCGGCGGGGCTTGGACATTTTTTGCAAGTAAAGCCGTAGCAAAAAAAAACCTAAAACCCATTTATCCTCTTCTTGAAAGTGCAGTACCTAATGGAAGAGAAGCGTTTGGTATCTTCGAAAGTTTAACCAACACGGGGGGAATCGGGTTGTTAGTACCCTTCGCCACTGATAGCGCATGTGAAGTTCCCAATCCACAAGGGCCCGTCGGGGAACTGCAGCCCAATCCCTCTCATTCTAAGAGACCTGCAGGCTTATTGTCTAACGTTTCTGACGCTTACTTTCGCAATCACTATTTCTTTCTGTCAAACTGTATAAAGTGATGACGGAAAGAGATGGTGAAAGCGAAGGCAAGCGCCAAAAGCGTTAGACAATACGGCCTCTGCGCCCAGCAGTTGGACGTACATAAGCTGATGAGATGACGTAGTCATAAACTTTTTTCCAATTAAGCAGCATCGAAGTAAACAAACATACAAGAACTTGTAAAGTCTGATTAAATTGTATATTAAAATGCAGAGAGCTGCCTCGACATTTTTACTACGGACACGGCGCTGGGGGGCCGTGAAACGAATTGGGGCATAAATGTGTGGGCATGGAGATTGCATTGAAAATATTCTACGGCCTCATGTTTTACGATGATCATACGAGATGTTCGTCAGGCGTTTTGCTTAAAACTGGTGCGAGTACGCACGATGGCGAGATGGGCGTCTTCTCTATAGGGAATGGTGCTGCCAACTGGTGGCGTCAATTTGACTGTTTTACCCTGATAAGTTTCTTTTACTGCCCAGATAATGTCTCTCTGTCGCATTAGTGCTGCCGCCTATCGTTTCTGCATGTTCCCTATTCAAGTTGCATCATCATCATCATCATTCCAGCCGAAAGACGTCCACTGCTGAACATAGGCCTCCCTAAGGCTCGCCAAACAGAACGGTCCCGCGCCATCCGCATCTAACGCGATCCCGCAACTTTAACCAGGTCGCCACTCCATCTTGTTGGAGGCCTACCTACACTGCGTTTTCCGGTCCGTAGATGCCATTCGAGAACCTCTTTGATAAGGGCTATGCTCGGAGTTTCTCTGCGGGATCGCATTAGAAATGATGAAATCCGCGCAAGAACTAAAGTCACTAAAGTTGCATGGTAACAGAAAATATTATTTATAAGCAATAAATCCTGGGTACACACTTTTTATTCTTCTTTATATTTTACAGTATTTTATGATCAGTACATAATTGTCATTCATTCCGGGCTCACAATAAGGTCGTATTTTGAGCGCATCTACATATTCTAGCGAGAAAAGGAATCGCAGCCAACTGTGCTAGCTGTACCACAGACTACGAGTATAACACAGACAGAGCCAAGCCTCGTTAAGTACAGGAGTGAACACCAGATGGAGCTTACCTCAAGTGTTTGCGATCTTCAACCATTGAACATTCAAGATCTTTCCCAATACTTAGTGCAGATGAAAACGGATGATACTGGTTTGATGTTTTCGATATCGAATATTGAGAAAAGTATTACCTGATATTACGAGGTAAAAATCCTTATTGGATCGTTTGCAAGAGTATTTTGTTTTGATTCTCTATTGTTGGCGGAAGTTCATGTACATTTATCGTATTCCATATTAAATATTTCAAATAAAATACGGTTAATTTCGGAAGGAAAATCGATCTGCCAATTTAAAAAATCGGCCAAGTGCGAGTCGGACTCGCGCTCGAAGGGTTCCGTGCCATTATCTATACAAAACGGCAAAAAAATCATGTCTGTTGTATGGAAGCCCCTTAAATATTTATTTTATTCTGTTTTTAGTATTTGTTTTTATAGCGGCAACAGAAATACACCATCCTGTAAAAATTTCAACTATCACGATTCATGAGATACAGCCTGGTGATAGACGGACAGACAGACGGACGGGCGGCCAGCGGAGTCTTAGTAATAGCCTAATAGGGTCCCGTTTTATCATTTGGGTACGGAACCCTAAAAAAATTAGGGTTGGTTTAGCCCCGCTACCCGTCAGCCAGGTCTGTGGAGAACCACTACTTGTCTAATGCTTGTCCTATAATACACAAGCATAGAAATGCTGAAGTGGCGTTGGAACCTTCGGGTCTCTCTGCCACCGAGGGTAAGAGGCCCGATGGTTGTACTTTAGTGCCTTGGCGTCTGTGCCGCCCCTTAGCGTGGGACGTCACCTCTGTAGACACATTGGCTCCGTCCCACGTTAAGAGGCTGACAACACCTAATTTTGTTGAAATTGATGTCATTTAAACAGTTTTTTAAGAAAAACTGCTTGTTCTAGCACATCAAAAAAAATTATATGTTAATATTCATCATATTTCAAAGACCGTGGACGGACTCGATACATAATTGGACGAAATCGGCTCGATAGAAAATAATTGCAAAGATAGGTCTTAAAATTATCATTAAACGGTTCTACGTCTTTATTTTTTTGGCGTATGCGTCTGCAATTAAAAACATGAAGTCAACATATTCATACCTAAACCGCTAACGAGTCATATTTCACAAATAATCCACAGTTTTTTTTAAATTAAATATTTGCCCGATAAATTTCAATATACCCGGCTGCCCAGTAATAGCGGCATCTCGTTTACTCCGATACAAATAGACAGTGTGCGCCGACGTTGGTGTTGACAGCGTCTTAACGGTTCTGCACGGAAGCCTGGGTCCGCCGCAGAGCAGGCCCAAACTATTAGTGCCGCAAATACGCATTTCTTTCGAACTACTACATATTTGTGGCACTTGCAATAGAAACTTAAATAAATAAATAAAATAAATATTAGGGGACAATCTTACACAAATCGACCTAGTCCCAAACTAAGCAAAGCTTGTACTATGGGTACTAGACGACGATAAACATACTTATATAGATAAATACATACTTAAATACATAGAAAACATCCATAACTCAGGAACAAATATTCGTGCTCTGCTCATCACACAAATAAATGCCCTTACTGGGATTTGAACCCAGAACCTCTTGCTTCGTAGGCAGGGTCACTACCAACTAGGCTACTTTCTAGACTTTCGTCCGACACAAAAAAGTTTGTAAAAGAAGTGTCGGACAAGCTCTTCGGCGTCTCAGGGGACCTTAGGGCTGGTACTTTCTTTGCCCAGCGCCTAATTTTGGCTGTGCAGAGGGGCAATGCGGCCTCCGTCCTGGGGACGATGCCCCAAGTGGCCGATCTCCAGGGTATATTTTTTATTTGTAATTTTTAGTTTTGTAAAATTTTGGTTTATTCTGTCAAGATTTGATTCTGAAATAAATACTTTTAGTGGCGTGGCAATAGGCTGGTCACGCTTGCCGTACAACTGACAATCGTTGGAGCAGACGTGTCCTGGAGTGGGGACCACGTTTGGGAAAGCGTAGTGTGGGGCGCCCTGCGACACGTTTGACTGATGACCTTAGGAGGACAGCTGGCAGTGGGTGGATGAGGGAAGCCCAGGATCGCGAGTGTTGGCGCAGCAGAAATGGCTGTTGTGTATAGTTATAGGAGAAGCATTAGACAAGTACAGTAAAATTACATAAAGTTTACCACTGACAGATGGTTTGCCTTCATTTCGTATTCAACTTTAACGACCTACAAATAAAGCCAATTTTAGAATACTGTTACCCTCGTTTGCAGATTTTGTAATAGCTACTTTATTTGTATGGTGTTAAAGTTGGAAATGAAATGAAGGCAAGTCATCTGTCAGTGGTAAACTAAAAGTAAACGTATTGTATTCAGGGTGCCTCAAATACCTCCCCAAAAATAAAAATCAGACCAACCAACTTAACTTTAACCAGGTCGTCGCTCCATCTATTTGGAGGCCTATCTACACTGCGTCTAATAATAGGATAATTATGATGACGTGGAAATTAAAGACAAACTGGTTTCCTGTGCCATTTAGTGCTTTTTTGAACAAATTAGTCAGCAGGTGTTCGCTTAATCAACCTGGCTAGCTGGCAGCTCGCCAGTCGCCAGTCTGGCTGAATTCAAGCTAAATTAGTACACGTGAATTAAAGCCCAAATTTACTTGTAATACCGGAAATGGGGAACAATTAATTCCGTTACTGTTTGAGAATTAAACATTGTCGTGGGATGTGCGTGTCACGTCAAGTAACAGTTGTAATAAATGAAACTATACGAAAGGTGGCGCACGTATCTAGTGCCATCTTTCTAACAGTTTCATTCATTACAACTGGTGCGTTACACGCACACGCATCTGTCTGTGCCGGCCTTAAAGCCTTAAACTTGTAGCTTGCTCGCGATTAAGTCTGCGAAGAAATTGAAAGGCGTATGTGAGGTTCCCAATCCGCGCTGGGCCCGGGTGGGAACTTTGGCCCAAGCTGTCTCATTCTGAGAGGAGGCCTGTGTCCTGCAGTGGGACGTATAAAAACTGTGATGATGATGATGATGATGATGATGATGATGATGGTGGGATTAATTGTTCCACTAATATTCAACGCGAAAATGGATTGATGTATGGATGTTTGTTATCTTTCACGCTAAGGCTGCGTATCCACCGGAGCTGTGCGAGGATGCGTTGCGAGGGATGCGTTTGACATGAACCAATAGAAACACTTCATTTAAAAGGTCCTAAGTGAATGAAGTGTTTCTATTGGTCCATGACAAACACATCCCTCGCAATGCATCCTCGCACATCTCTGGTGGAAACGCAGCCTTAATCTGTATCGGACCTAATAGCACGCGGCGGACACGACGTACAAATACGCGTTCTTGAATCTACATAAGCACGACGACGTCTGTACACGCGTACGCCTACATACATCGCGCGCGCACTCTTCTGGATTCCGGCGGTGTCCGGCAATCTGCGCCTTGAGGGGTGGGGTAACTCGAATCGGTGCGGGGCGGAGCGTGTCCATTCTGTACGTTAGTACTATTATATATATTCTGTGATAGTAGCCTCCCAGACTGGACTAGCGGAGTAGAAGTATTTGTACCGGGCCGAAAGGTTCTCGAGTGGCGTCCGCGGATCGGAAGACGCAGTGTAGGTGGGCCTCCAACAAGATGGAGCGACGACCTGGTTAAGGTGGCGGGAACGCATTGGATGCGGATAGCGCAGGGCCGATCTGTTTGGCGAGCCTTGGGGAGGCCTATCTATGTTCAGCATTGGACGTCTATCGGCTGAAATGATGAATGATGATGATGATGGTTGACTGTACATTTGTACAAAGGACTTATCCCTTTCATGTGTTCAATTTTGACCATTCATCGTGCGCGGGCGTCAGTCTGTATAAACTTTGTAAATTGTATATTTTCCGCTCAATTATACTGCGGACGCCTGAGCACAGATAATATAGCGACAAAATGTAGCACTTAAGAAAAAAAACGCTGAAAAAATTGGGTTGCAGTTATCATCATTAAAAAGCTGATCCAAGATCGCAAAGCATGGCGTAGTCTGGTTGGTATCGCAGGCCAAGACCCACTTCTGGTTACTGCGCCCATCTAATAAGTATATGTAGGTAAAGTAAGTAATATCATAAAAGTGCTAACAATACTTAGTCATCCTGGCGAAAGGGATATCGCCTAAACTGAAACGAATTTTCGTAACCTTAACAACCAAGTTTTCCCTTTTTTAACGCTTAAAATAGACAATTTTCGGTAATTTGGTAGCCAAAATTTTCCTCTTTCAACGCTCAAAAAATGTAAAGCTTCTGTGATTTTCCGATATTTTCATAGTTTTTCTGCTACTCCGAGCGAAGACGAATTTAACAAACCAGAAATCATTGAAATCGGTCCAGCCGTTCGTGAGTTATAAATGGTCCAACTAACACGACTTGAAGCCATGGTGGCCTAGTGGTTTGTTTGACCTATGGCCTCTCAAGCATAGGGCCGTGGGTTCAAATCCCGGCTCGCACCTCGTTTTTCAGAATTTATGTGCTAAATTATTTTAAATTTACCACGAGCTTTACGGAGAAGGAAACCATCGTGAGGAAACCTGTATTTACCTGCGAAGAAATTCAATGGTGTGTGTGGAGTTCCCAATCTGCACTGGGTCCGTGTTGGAACTACGGCCCTACCCCTCTCAGTCTGAGAGGAGGCCTGTGCCCTGTAGTTGGACGTATATAGGCTGGGATGATGATGAACTATATTTTAAGAAATGGCAGAAGATTCTCATACAGTTTCCAGTTATATGGTAGACTTACAGGACTTCTAATTATATAACAGAAAGCCACATCAAAATCTACGAGTACGCCATTTCTTAAAAAATGTGACCAGATGAATAAGACGGTTGAAACGCTCCAACAAACGCCCTAGTATTCGCGAAACTTAAAACAGACGTTCTACCCGCAAACTGCGTACGCTGTTCTACTCTTCAGCATACCCAGAGACCGAAACCATTAATTCAGTGGGTTGACATAAAAATTTGTCAAATGCAAATCAACGGGTTTGTAACGCCCACCATGTTCGCTCGGGTTCCGTAATGAGCGAGGGAAAAAAATTGGGAGGGTTTCAACACGGATTAAGGACGCTTGGGAAGAAGGTTAAAGATCGGTGCAGGCCAGATGCGTGTGCGACTGTGCGTGTCACGGCACGCACACGCGCCAGATGAAACTAGTTTATTGAATCAGGCGTTACTTTGTGGCGAAGATGAGGCCTACGATGGAGCATGCTTGCCTAGTAAATGCTCATTCACCCTAGACTTGAAAACGGCCAGATTGTAGTGTTCAGGGAACACGGACGCAGATAGGAATTTTCACTCATTAGCTGAAATACTTAGGAAAATTAAGAAACACAATCCATGTGATTTAGTAAAGCGCTCACTTAGTTAAGGTTAAGGTTGGTTTATTGAATCAGGCGTTACTTTGCGGAGGTCCATATTAATGAACTGAAACAATTACTTTGCTCACCCGCGACCTTACAATAGTTACGTGTATGTAAGAAATGCGTGTCCATGCAGTTCCTCCACCTCCACACTGTACGAACACACACAAATCACACAATCCCAACTATCACCACCACCAAACTACACTGACGCGTTTCAAACTCAAACAGAGTTCATCCTTAGAGCAACACAACCCTGACCGTGACCATGCTACCAAGGCTTTGCTTGGTTTGGGACTGGGTCAATTAGTGTCGGGTGCCCCATGATATTTATTTATTTTTTTATTAGGTGTAGTTGATGCCATCTGTGGGGACGGCGAGAGGCAGTGGGTCATTTAAAGCGAGTACCTAAATATAAATATAAGATAAGATAATATAAGCTTTATAGCCTATTTTAATAACTAGTTGATAAAAAGAGTGCTGTCTTCGCCAACAAACTGCTTAGCATTATTTTTGTAATTTGTGGCTTAATAAATAATAAAAAAAGTCACAAAATTAAATAAACTAAAGAAAAATTAAATAATGAATGAGATGAAGAGATCCGCAAAAGAACCACAGTTAGCGGGCTAACATTTGGTAGCATAGCGTGCGGTTGTCGTATCTACTCTGAAGATGAGCTCTGGTTTAGTTCGAAACGCGCCAGTGTAGTTTGGTGGTTGTGATAGTTGGCTTTGTGTGATTTGTATGTGTTCGTACGTGTGGAGGTTCAGGAAATGCATGAATTCGCATTTACACGTAACTATTGTTAGGTTGCGGGTGAGCAAAGTAATTGTTTCAGTTCATAAATGAAACTGTAAGAAAGATGGCGCACTAGATCCGTCCACATTGTGTGCCATCTTTCTAACAGTTTCATTCATTACAGGGTGACACACACGACGCATCTGGTCTGCGCCGGCCTTAAAGCCTTAAACTTGTAGCTTGCTCGCGATTTAGTCTGCGAAGAAATTGTAAGGCGTATGTGGGCGTATGCGAAGATCCCAATCCGCACTGGGCCGGCGTGGGAACTAAGGCCCAAGCCCTCTCATTCCGAGTGGAGGCTTTAGCAGTTTCGTTCGACTGCAACTTTTTTTTTGCTTTTTTTTTGAAATGCAACTTTTTTTTTATTTAGATTAAATTTATTTATTTCATGATAAAAATTTCAATATAAATTGGCATTGATGTCAAAATTACAAGAATTCGTACCATAATCGTCCCTCCAAAATGTTCTCCCAATAAGGATATACATAATGTTGGTATACGTATAAATAAAAACCGGCCAAGAGCGTGTCGGACACGCCCAAGATAGGGTTCCGTAGCAGGTACGAAAAAATCTTTGCATACTTTATTAATGTGGTTGTTTTGGTCCCAACTCCCACCGCGCACAGCGTCATCTATCGGCGAATTGGGTAACTAATCTTATCTGCAGTCTACTAGAACTAGTACCTGTGTATGTTGATGGTTTTTCAGATGTAATTCTTTATTATATGAACCAATTTCAATTTTATTTTTTTTATTTGTAAGAAAATACTGTTAGTGTGATCTTATAGGTACTTAAAGAAAAAAAAATGTTTGCAATGGCGGTTAAATTACAATCTTAGTTTAGAAATATTTTTTACGAAAACTTAAAAACTGCTCAACTGATTAAGTTGAAAATAATTTTAACTTACGTGATTTTCGTCATGTCTGTCTGTCCGTCCGTATGTGACAGCCACTTTTTTCCGAAACTATAAGAACTATGCTGTTGAAACTTGGTAGGTAAGTAGATGTATTCTGGGAACCGCATTAAGATTTTCACACAAAAATAGAAAAAAAAAACATTTTTACGTGATACGTGAGGGGTATCTATGGATAGGTCTTCAAAAATGATATTAAGGTTTCTAATATCATTTTTTTCTAAACTGAATAGTTCCAAACTGAAAAGTTAGACACTTCCAAAGTGGTAAAATGTGTGTCCCCCCCCCACCCCCCACCGGTAAACCTGCTAGGAATTCCTCTAAGAAGGGTAACAGAATTCAAGTACCTTGGCCACTGGGTCACCGAGGACCTCTCGAATGACCTAGATATTGACCGCGAGCGGAGGGGCATGGCAGTGAGAGCCAACATGTTGGTCCGCAGGTTTGCTAGGTGCTCACGTGATGTTAAAATTACTCTTTTTAAGGCATACTGCTAGTCCTTTTACACCTGCAGCCTGTGGACCAACTACTC
The DNA here is from genome assembly GCA_947563465.1 of Archips xylosteana. NCBI lineage: Eukaryota > Metazoa > Arthropoda > Insecta > Lepidoptera > Tortricidae > Archips > Archips xylosteana. Next base: position 17,270,116 of record OX387361.1, on the reverse strand, counting down.
TCAAAAGTCTATGAACAGGATACGTGTTCAATATAATAATGCGTTCAGGATGCTGTTGAGACTGCCTCGCTGGTGCAGAGCCTCAGGCATGTTTCTAGATTCTAAAACGGATGGTTTTAAGGCTGTGTTGCGGAAACGGGTGGCCTCATTATTAAACAGAGTGCGAGGTAGTGTCAGCAGCCTCCTGAGCGCAGTACTGCTTAAATTTGATTGCCCTGTGGTGAGGCACTGGTACTACATCCACATGGGAGACAGGCCTTTAATTTTTAATATTAAGTAATTTTGTTAATTTTTTGTTCTATTCTGACATTTTTTCAATGATTTGTAATAATACCTACGAACCTAACCTTAAGTGCATAATTGTTACTAACATCCATGGACCAGTGCTGTTCGAACTAAAGATTATTTTATTATTTATAATTGTACGACTTGGATAAAACCGGGTGATTTATTAAACCATCCGTATCCAATTCTATCGTGTAAATCGTGTTATCAAAAGGCGTCTAATTTTGACGCCACTAAAATTCAAACAGTAGTGGTGTTCTCTGATGGTCACCTAACATTACCTTGTCGATTTGATGGTATGAGCAAAGACATAGTTAACGAATTGAAAAATGGTGTTTCAATAGTCTGCGAGGGTCCAAAGAATAAAACTTATCTATTTAAGTTTTGTGAACAGTAACATGTAAGTGTATACTTAATTGTTTTTTCTTTTTTTTTCAGAACCATCGAACTAAATATTTTTATACTTATAAAAAAAATCCTTCTCTTTCTAAAGTCGGAAGTAAGCTCTCTCCTTATCTTCTGGTTTTTTTGTAACCCTTTCTCATTGTAAATGTTATTTTTCCAAGTCACATAATGATCACACCTCATTTTTTTTTTTTACAGATTACAACAAACATGATGATGATGGTGATAGCGACAGCAGCGTGAGATTACAACCGCCACACCATCAATAGCAACAACAGCAACAACTGCAGCAAGAGGACAGTGAGCATGAAGATATCTCAGTCATTTAGAGTCATCGTATGAGAGTGATAGTTCAAGTGAAATCTATAATTTCCACTTGCAATGCAAATGCAGCGAATTAACAGAAAAATAAGGTTCGTCCCAAGCTCAACCCATTCCTATCCTCTATAATTTTAACTTACAATAGTTATGTATCATGGCTTCAACAAATTTAAAGCGTGGTAAAAAAATTGTTGCTCAATCTCGTGAAATTGTAAATAATGTATTCTTATAACTACTTTAGAAAAGAATCTAATTTATTTAAAAAAGAAGAAAGTAAATATCATCAAAATATTTTGGACAGGGTTTGTGAAGCAACCGGAGTTTCGATTAGCAGCGTGTTAAAAATTTTGAAGGAAAACGACAAGCTCTCAGATCAGTCACCTAAAGATCAACAATCCAAAGAAGTGCCCGGCAAAAAATATCGTTTAAAAATGGATGATTTTGATTATTGCGTGATACAACAAATGATATATAACTTTCATGAAAAATTTAAAGATCTTCCTACGTTGCGATCACTACACAAAAAACTAAAAGAGGAAATGGGATTCAAAGGCTCAATTTCATCTCTGCGAAATATAATCCGAGACATGGGATTCAGATTTAGAAAAACCGACAATAACAGGAGCATTTTGATGGAAAAACATGACGTCCGTTTAAAAAGAATAAAATATTTGAAAGAAATCCGACAATTAAGGGCTGCTGGTAAAAATATTGTTTATACTGATGAATCATATACTCATACAACGCACACTAAAGCCAAAAGCTGGACGGACGCAGCCAATAAAAATCTGAAGCAACCTATATCAAAGGGTCAAAGATTTATTATTGTTCACGCAGGTAATGAAAAAGGCTTTGTACCTGGAGCTCATTTACTAGATCAGTCCGCGGATCCCGATGGCGATTACCACAAGGAAATGAATGCTGAGAAGTATGAGAAGTGGTTAAGAACACAACTAATGCCGAATTTAGCCGATAACAGCGTTGTTGCTATAGATAACGCTTCTTACCACAACAAATTTGTTGAAAGGCCACCTAATAGCAATACTCGAAAGGCGGACATGATCGAGTGGTTAACAAGACACGACATTCCTTTACACCTGATAACAAAAAACCGGAACTGTATAGCGTAATACAACACCACAAAGAACACTTCAGCGTTTTTCGAGTGGCTGAAAATGGGCATACAGAAATACGACTGCCTCCATATTACCCAGACTTTAATCCCGTAGAAAATATATGGGCACAGTTAAAAGGCTATGTCGCCTCCAAAAATGTCGAAATGAATAAAACGTCAGTGAAAAAACTGCTTATGGAAAAAATTGAAATGTTAGGACCCGAAGAATGGACGAAAGTCTGTAATCATGCAATAAAGTGTGAAGATGAGTTCTTAACAGAAGAAGTGAAATTAGATGTGTTTAGCGAGCGTTTTATAATTAATGTAAATGATTCAGATAGTGATAGTGAGTGATTTAGCAAGTCGGTTTATGTCTGTGTACGTGTAGGGTAGGGAATAAATAGAATATCTCTAAAAAAAACAGCGTACTTCAAAGTTTGTAGTGGTAGAGTCTAGCCATGTTGTAGCTAGCCGCTGCATCACAAATGGGCCGGCTCGTCCGGGGCAGTACTGTAGCGACTACTAGCGCCATCTAGTCATCATATAAGAAACTAATTTCTACAATCCTACATCGCGCTATCGAAGTTTCTCAACTCGGCTACATAAATACAACTTCCAACTTTCATCCATTGGACTTCGGTCCCCAGGCATAACATCTGCCTGGAGAGAGATCTCCAGTGGCGGATTTACCCTAAGGCCCGGTAGGCCCGGGCCTAGGGCGGCCAGATTTAGGGGCGGCCCCAATCGTGTCAAAAAACTTATTATGGCGTATTTTTCTAAATCTATTTAGATAAAAGTTGGCAATAAAGTAATTTCATTATGAAAGCTATATGGCGGATGCTGAGAAAGGGGCGGCTGATGGCTTGGGGCCTAGGGCAGCCGAGACTGCAAATCCGCCACTGGAGATCTCTCTATTGTAACTACCCCCAAATTGGTGACCCACGACATTGGACAAAATCGCAACCTTCATACACACAAAAACGATGACGCAGTCTCACAGCAAGCCATACTTACCGCATTGTGCACCATTAGCATGTATCTATTATCTGCCTGGTGTCTACAGTTCGCAAATCCTCCTCCCACTACTTCCACTTGCCAATCAATCAACCAACGCTCGCCAACAAGGCTCCGAGCAATCACGCGACAGGCATGCATCCACAAGTAGCAGAGGAACAACAATGCTCGCCGACGAGGCTCTGAGCGACTGGCCCTTGCAAGCGCCCACATGACGCACAGACTGCACTCCACTGCAATTCGTACCGACCTCCGGTCTAAAAAGGGGGGCTGATGTAGCGACTACTAGCGCCATCTAGTCATCACATAAGAAACTAATTTCTACAATCCTACATCGCGCTATCGAAGTTTCTCAACTCTGCTACATAAATACAACTTCCAACTTTCATCCATTGGACTTCGGTCCCCAGGCATAACATCTGCCTGCCTGGAGAGAGATCTCTCTATTTCAACTACCCCCAGAGTACCACCCTCTCACAGAACACCGGCGTGAAGCAGCAGTAATCCTGCTTGCGTTTCGTACGGTCAGTGAGAGCGCCGGGAGCCCAATACCTCTCCCCTTCCCTCTCCCCTATTCCCTCTGACAACGCACTGACATCCCCTAAACTTAACGACCGCTTTAGCCTAGTTGGTAGTGACCCTGCCTACGAAGCAAGAGGTCCTGGGTTCAAATCCCGGTAAGGGCATTTATTTGTGTGATGAGCACGAATATTTGTTCCTGAGTTATGGATGTTTTCTATGTATTTAAGTATTTATTTATCTATATAAGTATGTTTATCGTCGTCTAGTACCCATAGTACAAGCTTTGCTTAGTTTGGGACTAGGTCGATTTGTGTTAGATTGTCCCCTAATATTTATTTATTTATTTTTTAACTTTAACTTTTAATATAAACTTTATATTGTTTGTAATTAATTTTATTTTTGTTTGAAAAGATGACTTTGATGGCAATGATGGTCCTTACGAAAGCGCTGGTAGTTTTTAAAAAGTGACATAATATTACTATAAATTAAAAACTTTAAAAACCCCCAACGCAATTATGTCACACGTATGTTTGAACATAAAGTAAATAACCATTATGTGTCTAAGATCCCTTCCGTAACTAACAAAAGAGCTGATAACTTTGAAACCGCTCGACCAATTTGATGTTACATATCTAAGAAACATTGCCATGAAACCCGTTTTCTAATAAAAAAAACCGCATCCAAATCGGTTCACCCGTTTAAGAGCTATGATGCCTCAGACAGACGGACACACACACATAGCGGTCAAACTTATTAGAACACTCCTCTTTTTGTGTCGGGGGTTAAAAAGAGCCTTTTGCGGTCTACTTGCAGAATAAACGTTATGATTTTGATTTGACATTGCCTATCCTCAAGATTATCCGTACCCCAAAGAACCCTAAAAAATTAGGCAAGCTTTAAGATGCCGTGGAATGTTCTACAGCGGTGAAGGGATCAAAGGTTTATACGTCAGAGTTGAGTGATTTGCCAAGTCGTAACCAGTGGCGTAGCTACCGTAGGGCAAGCCGGGGCAGTGCACCGGGGCCCCCAAGCTCAGGGACCCTTCGGACTCTGACTTAAAAAAATTATAAACGCGGACCTATGAGAAACGCGGCGCGCTTCAACAGCGTGACTATAAAACGCTACTTAGTGAGTTTACAAGCGCGCGAGTCTAGTGAACTCAAAGTGCATTCATTCTTACTTGTTTTATCATATTAAACAAGCACGGGTTGGGGCCCTAGTTTATTTTTTGCCCCAGGGCCTTTGGTTACGTAGCTACGCCACTGGTCGTAACCATAATGATTCACCTATCATCAAATCGCTCTTTGATGAAGCGTGGTTTAGCCCATAAATAGCTGTGAAGCTACCACATAAAAGGGAGTTCATATATAAACTACGTTTACGTTAGCCAGAAATAACACTGCACTCTGTTCTTTCAGCATACTAAAGTTCTTTAATCTACGGTTTAATTTAGTCTTTTTAACCGCGGTTTCTGGTCGTCGTTTGTTTGAATGTAATTCATCTTGACTGTAATTGTGAATATTTAGTTATACACCATGTTTTTTTTTATCTCCGTTCCTTAAGACGCTGTCAACACCAACGTCGGCGCACACTGTCTATTCGTATCGGAGTAAACGAGATGCCGCTATTACTGGGCAGCCGGGTATATTGAAATTTATCGGGCAAATATTTAATTAAAAAAAAACTGTGGATTATTTGTGAAATATGACTTGTTAGCGGTTTAGGTATGAATATGTTGACTTCATGTTTTTAATTGCAGACGCATACGCCAAAAAAATAAAGAATAGAACCGTTTAATGATGATTTTAAGACCTATCTTTGCAATTATTTTCTATCGAGCCGATTTCGTCCAATTATGTATCGAGTCCGTCCACGGTCTTTGAAATATGATGAATATTAACATATAATTTTTTTGATGTGCTAGAACAAGCAGTTTTTCTTAAAAAACTGTTTAAATGACATCAATTTCAACAAAATTAGGTGTTGTCAGCCTCTTAAGAGATGATTATTCAGGACAAATAGAGTTAATTTCGCGAGGAAACTTGTGTCTTAACTCTTACTATTTTTGAGATATTCAATAATTAAATTTAATGGCTGAAACAATGTAAAAGGTCGTTATTGTTTATCTTTTAAATTTCGTCAGTAAAGAGTTTCCCGTTCATAGCTATTCGCCACAAAATAGATCATTGAGGCGAGTTCAATCAATGTCATATTCGTAAACATTGGTATTGTATCAATAATCGTGTTTTTCAACGGAAAATGCCGCGATTTATTTTTTTTTTCGATTTTAACAAAAATCAACAATTATTATACGAAACTGGACTTACCATTATCACGCAAACAATATTTACCTCGACGTTCGACGTTTACGTTCATGTGTTAACTCATTACAGTGTTGCAAAAGTGAAAATTTAAAAATCGTTAAATTATCCAGCTAAAAATGGAGAGAATTCGGGAGATTTTAGTCAAAGTAAAACAATTGTATTATACACTAACAACAAACACACTATTAAATTATTAAAATATATTTAGACGTAGGTTTAGTGATTACTTATTATTTATGTTCATACCACTTCTTTTCTATAATTGATTCAGTGGAAAGTTTGTTACGCTGTTAAGTTTTCATTAAATTAATCGATGAAAATATTCAGTATGAAACGAAGTTCAAATTTCGTATTTCGAAGTAGCCTGCCTGATTTTTAGGGAATTTCCCGCATGCACCCACCAAACAATAATGAACTCTATTTTAGGGGATTTAGATAGTTTAATGTATTTTGTGGGTACTAACTACATTATTGAAAGGCCGTAAGTGAAGTTTTTGGGAATCCCCGTGCATTGTTTTAATGATACCAGGTTACCTTTGGCGTTGTCCTCTTAAAAATACTGTTTTATTTGTCACTTTATTTCGAAATATAGAAAATCGGGAGACAGGGTCGCTAAATCGGGATATCGGGAGGGAAGAGCCGAAATCGGTAGATCTCCCGATAAATCGGGAACTTTTGCAACACTGACTCATTACCACGGCTGCTGCAATATGGCTCATGGTTTCATGTAGAACATCCACAAAGTAGTTTCTCTAACCCTCAGCTCCTTCTAATATCCGGCAAGATGTAGTCTGCCAGGGGACTTCGTTTTGCCGGTAAATCTACCTACATCGTCCTTCCATCTCCGCTATAAGTTGCCGTAAGAAGCGACAAAGGAAATAGGTTCAGGTACATTGTAGGCGATATTTAGACGACCAGATGGCCTAGTGGTTAGAGAACCTGACTACGAAGCTTGAGGTCCCGGGTTCGATTCCCGTGTCGGGGCAGATATCTGTATGAAAAATACGAATGTTTGTTCTCGGGTCTTGGGTGTTTAATATGTATTTAAGTGTGTATCTATCTATATAAGTATGTTTATCCGTTGCCTAGTACCCATAACCCAAGCTTTGCTGAGCTTACTTTGGGACTGGGTCATTTGGTGTGAATTGTCCCGTGATATTTATTATTTATTATTTATTATTTATTATATGCTAACAACCTGTCACTATTGTAACTACCACTTTTATCTAACTTTAAACCTAAAATTGCTAAAAGTAGCCCCATAACGTGAATGTAGCGTTTCGTGTGCTCTGCCTACACCCTTTGGGGATACAGGCGTAATGTGTGTATGTATTAAAAAAAAACTTATTCACATTTGAACTCAATCTTACCTTTAATTCGTGTGTGGTTAAATAACCAAACGATATCTGGAAGAGACCCCTTTAAGGGATAAGTTCGCCTTTGTACATTTGTCTCTCTTGTTAACTGGTAATTTTCATGTTTTATGTACAATAAAGAGTTTTACATACATACATACATAACCAAAATTATTTTTAAATTCCAAATTTCAATTAGATGACGTTCGATTTCTTTGCGGCCAGCATTTTTTTAAATAAAAAGTTAGGCGAAGCGTAGTTAAGTTTGCGTCCAATCTCATAGTTTGAAAATTATAAAATACCTAATAGGTAATTTGAAAAAAAATTACATAATTAATTTAAGAGGTTATTAATAACAAAATCACGATCGCGTGCTTTGTGTTACGAGAGTTAGTCATACAAACTATATGGGTAACTTTCGTTACACAAAGGAATTAATTAAGTTTTGTTTTAATTAAAGCCTTAATTTTCTAATTTTTTTTTGAAAATTACTCTAATAGTTATTGTTTTTTTTTAATAAAATATTTAAAATTAAGATTTGAAGCTGTTTACTTAGTTTTTCATAGCTGCTGAATTTAACCAAAGCACGCGGATTAACGGTTTTTTTGCATCTGATAAACACAACTATTCAAAATGGAAAAAAAAATATTAGACATCCTGTACTACTTCCATCATGAAAGGTCTCTATGACCTAACTAACCTTAACGGAGAACTAAAGCAACCTTTACTTTTATTGCAGTTAGAACCTAGTTCCATATAAATGCAGCTAAATCTGCATACGATCTCTGGGGCAGCCCGTTCGATTCCCGTTATGGAACACTATTAGACCGTATTAGTAACAATGGATAACCTTAGATGCTATGTTTGTTGAATAATAACGCTGTGTGCTGTTGGTGCAAGCATTGAAAAAGGTAGATAACAGTGGTGTGAACAACTTCGTTAGGCAACCGATGATTTTATATTTTTTATACACCGTGTTTTTGTTTATTTCCGTTAAATTCGACACGTAGCTCGGCACTTTAACAGAAATTACGAAACTACGGATGTAGTCTTATGTATCTATTGGTGTGCAGTTTATTTATCTACCTACACAGCGATCCGGGTGTCACCAACGTTACTGGCTGAAAACCAGCGCTGGTGTGCTATAAACGCCTCAGCATTATGCTGAGCCAGTGTCCGATTTGCAACCGCAATTACACATTCTATCTTTAGTTTTCGTGTTGCCTTTTGTTTTGTAAAACTATTGATGATATGTCTTGTGTTGTTGTAAATAAACTACCTGGTATATTGATTTTTTGTTAAACACGATTATTGATACAATACCAATGTTTACGATTATGACATTGATGTGACACATAAAAATAGAAAAAGTATGTAATGTCGAACGAACTCGCCTCAATAATCTCCATTTAGCGAATAGCTATGGATGGAATACTCTTTACTGACGAGATTTAAAAGATAATAATAATAATAGGACGTTAGGACGTAATGAAGGACCTTTAACACTGGTTCAGCCATTAAAATAAATTATTGATTATCTCAAAAATAGCAAGAGTTAAGACACTATGTAGTTTCTTCGAGAAATTAACTCTATTTGACCAGAAGTTAACAAAAATAAAAATAAAAATAAAAACACGGTGTACTGTACGTACAGTCTTGCGGTACACCACAATCACGCCTGATGAAAAACGAAGATGAGGCCTACGATGGAGCATGCTTGCCTAGTAAATGCTCATTCACCCTAGACTTGAAAACGGCCAGATTGTAGTGTTCAGGGAACACGGACGCAGATAGGAATTTTCACTCATTAGCTGAAATACTTAGGAAAATTAAGAAACACAATCCATGTGATTTAGTTAAGCGCTCACTTAGTTAAGGTTAAGGTTGGTTTATTGAATCAGGCGTTACTTTGCGGAGGTCCATATTAATGAACTGAAACAATTACTTTGCTCGGTCGCGACCTTACGATAGCTACGCCCATGTAAAAAATGCGTGTTCATGCAGTTCCTCCACCTCCACACTGTACGAACAGACACAAATCACACAAACCCAACTATCACCAAATACACTGACGCGTTTCGAACTCAACCAGAGCTCATGTTCAGAGTAGGTTTCACTTCACAACCGTACGCTATGCCACCAAATGTTAGACTTGGGTTTGTGTGATTTGTATGTGTTCGTACAGTGTGGAGGTGGAGGAACTGCATGAACACGCATTTATAAACATAACGTAAGGTCGCGGGTGAGCAAAGTAATTGTTTCACTTCATTAAGGTTGGTGTTTGATTATATGTGACGCGATGCCTGTATATGTAGATGTTTAAATGCCGTCGACTGTACTGTACCCACCAGTAGGGCTTACAAAGGCCGAAGATGAATTTGTGACCGCCGTGTAGCGGCTGCCCTGCTCAAGGGGCAGTGGGCTGGGCACATCGCTCGTTCGCTCGTAGAACTGATGGCCGATGGGGCAAAAAGGTTCGCGAGTGGCGTCAACGGACCGGAAGACGCTGAGTAGGTAGGCCTAAAACAAGATGGAGCAACGACCTGGTTAAGCTTGCGGGGTTGATTGGATGCGGATGGCGCGGGACCGATTTGTTTGGCGAGCTTTGGGGGAGGCCTATGTTCAGTAGTGGACTTCTTTCGGCTGATATGATGAAGATGATGTTTAAAGGCTGTACTGACTTCCATAACACCGCAGTTAACAAGTGAAACGGCATGTCGTGCTGTTTATTTTGCGTGTCGTTTGTCGTGCCGCCGCTAACGTTCTCCGTGTAGTCCAACATGTCGGCTGTCGCGTCAAACGCCGCGACAAAGCAAATTGCTCGCCTAGTAATTACGCGGCGGAATTAGTCGAAAACTAACTGGACTAGAGAACGATTTAAGTGTAGATGTGGCTGTACCACGATAATAATCCTATTCTATCCTATCCATAAATAAAATTCAAATATTTTTTTATTTCGGACTTTAAATCTATAGAGTTAGTCACTACAATAACTTATATATCTAATGTTAGTACTACAATTAATTAGACAAAACAAGACATTTAAATAGAATACATAAATAAATATCACGGGACAATTGGTCTAGTGGCTAGAGAACATGACTACGAAGCTTGAGGGCCCGGTTTCGATTCCCGGCAGGGGCAGATATTTGTGTGAAAAATACGAATGTTTGTGCTCGAGTCTTCGATGTTTAATATGTATTTAAGTACGTATTTATCTATATAGGTATGTTTATCTGTTGGCTAGTACCCATAGTACAAGCTTTGCTTAGTTTGGGACTAGTTTGATTGGTATCAATATTGTCCCATGATTTATTTATTTATTTTTAATTCACACAAATAATTGGTGTGACAATAATTAAGTAATTTAATTAAGCAGGGAATTTAAGATACTAATATTATAAACCTCTGGAGCAAGTCGACCAATATTTGTATCTGGGACAATTTATGACGGTAGGACGCCAAAACTTAACGAAAGAAATTGACCGTCGTATTCAGCTTGGATGGGCTGCCTTCGGCAAACTGAAACCGGTATTCTCTGGATCCTTGCCCCAATGCCTTAAAACCAAGGTTTTCGATCAGTGCGTTCTCCCAGTTTTAACATATGCTTCTGAAACATGGCCCCTTACAGTAAACATGGTTAAGAAGCTCAAAATCGCTCAGAGATCCATGGAGAGAGCCATGTTAGGGCTTAGTTTGAGAGACAGAGTGCGGAATGATTGCATCCGGAAACGCACTAAAGTAACAGACATCTTGAGACGCATTGCACGACTGAAATGGAACTGGGCGGGGCATGTGGCACGCGGAGTGGATAACCGCAGGGCCCATAGAGTGCTGGTGTGGAGACCGCGGACCACAAGAAGAAGTGTAGGCAGACCCCAGATGAGATGGTCTGATGATATAAAAAGTTACGCCGGACCGTACTGGCTCAGGAAGACGAAGATTAGGACGAAGTGGAGGAGATTAGGAGAGGGTTACATCCAGCAGTGGATAGAAAAAGCCTGAAAAAGAAGAAGAAGAAAATACGAAATTTAAATACGAAAATCGAAGTCAATAGTAGATTCAACAACGTGACAACGTGAGCATAAAACGAGTCATTTTACCCGAGACGTTCATTATAGCCACCCGACCCGGTAATGCGAGGGTGGATAGATAGAGACGTCGAGGGGAAAATGGGTTTAATGATCAAGTTTTACACTCTGCTTTTCACTTTGATTGCAAGGAAATTGGGATGTCCCAATTTTTGACAACGTATAATAAATCGAAAACCGTTTGGAGAAATAGGCTTTGTGAAGCGTTTTCAGAAATCAGATTCCAAAAATATGGTAAACTGAATTAAATAAAGAAATTTTTAGTAATGACCTTCATTTGACCCCTGCAGTGAATCATCACAGAGTCAGATATAAAGAAGGTCTACACTCTAAAGCAAATTGACAGTTTGAAATGTTGCTGTCCTGCTTATAATAGCAAAGAGTGACAAAGACAGAACTTTCATCACATGATGCGCACCTGGCTTTAAACAGTTGTCATTTATCGTAAAGTCCGAAATGTATACCAGTATTTCCAATGTATTTTTACAAATTTAATTATTAAATTACTACGTTGCAAGTAAATATAAAAGAATTTAAATATCAGATTTTAATAAAAAATATCTATTTACTATCACACCATTAAACAAACAGGAATAATCGAAGCTAAAAGAAGAGAAATAAATAAAACTATTTGTCATATGGTTCATTTAGGACCCTAAGCCGTGCTTGTATTATTGACAGTGACAAGACAAATCAGGGGGGCTACTCCAAAATTCGAAAATCGAAGTTCGTATCGCATCGTCTTGTTCGGTCTTGTATTAAATACTATTAGCGTGAGAGGAATGGCACGACACGAAGTTCGAATTTTGCACTTCGTACATCGATATAGAATACTTCGAAGTATAAGGCCAGTATGCCACAGATTATGTTATGCACGACTTGAATTTTTCTAGGCAATGGAACGTGGTTCTCTCACTGTGACGTCATCAAAGTATTTCTTAAAAAAATTATAAAATATCCTATTCTTTCCAAAAAATATATAAAAACTATATGTTATTTTTTTTGGTGCATCCCAATTAAACAACATCCTTTGGCATTAAGTAAGTAAGTGGAATAATTCAAAAAAGGGGAGGGAGGGACGCGTATTAAAAGGGTCAATTTAAATTTAGGAAGCTTCCTATATGGGAAGCGTTTATTATTTAAACTATTGAAATGAATTACAATAATTGTCATTAGTTGTATAAAAAATGTATATTTTCCCTTTCGTAAATGGACTTTTATTTTAAACTAGCTTTTGCCCGCGACTTCGTCCGCATAGAATTCCAATTTGTGGTAAAGCTTCTTCATCTCTTTCATTGTATAAAACAAAAATCCGGCACCGGCAACATCCATCATTATTATCATTTCATCATGAGTATCAGTTAGTGAATATTATAAATCCCGTTTATTCCCTATCCCGCGGGAATTTCAACAAATTTGTCCTTATTCTTTGCAAAATTACACTTATTTTTATCCCGCGGGTATTTTGCATTTTCCCCGAGAAAAGTAGCCTATGTCCTTAAAGCTTTCTACCGATAAAAGAACTTTTAAAATCAGCCGCGTAGTTGAGTTCACTTATTTTTTTCCCGTGGGAATTTTGATTTTTCACGGAGCAAATAGTCTATGTAAGTAAGGGTTAGTGTACCTACTCACTAATAGGTGAAAGAAATTTTCAAATCAGCCCTGAAGTGAAATTCGCTTCTTAATATCCCAGGGGAATTTTGCATTTTACCGAATAAATAGTAGGTAGCCTATACCAATAAAGGATAGTGAAGCTTTCTATTGGTGATTTTTTTTTTAAACTCAGCCCCGAAGTTAATTTTACTATTTTCTATACCGCGGGAATTTTGCATTTATCCGGAAAAAAGCATCCTATGTTAACCAAGGACAGTGCATCTTTTCTATTGGTGTAAGACATTTTAAAATGAGCTCCGAAGTTGAATTTTCTTTTTTCTATCCCTTGGGAATTTTGCATTTCCCCGGAAAAAAGTAGCCTATGTCAATAAAGGATAGTGTAACTTTTTACTGGTAAAAGTTTTTTTTTTTAATCGGCTCGGAAGTTTCAGAGATTATCTATCCCACAGGAATTTCCAAAAATCCTGCAATAAGTTTTTTTGTTGTTATGGTCATTTTCGTTAATACTGTATTTGAAAAGATTAGTAATTGTAGTTACGGAGATATGGTCCAGTTGATTTGAGTACCTACATATATGTATAAATCCTGATTTAACTTTATCCCGTGGAAATTTTCAAAATTCTTTATATTCGCTTTATATTCTAATAGTCTAATTGCATGCCCAATTTGTACAGTTTAGTAATCTTCGTTATGGGCATAGGGTCACTCTTGATGAAATATATAAATCCCGATTATTCCTTATCCCGTGGAAATTCCGGAAAATCCTTTCTTATCGGATGCCTACGTCATACAAAGAACACACCCTCCACGTTTTAGGTCTCTACATACAGCGGTTTAGGCTGTGCGTTAATCCGGCAGTCAGTCATTTAGGACTTCAGGACAAAGCATTTTATATGTATTTGCATTGCACCAAGCTTTTATGCGAGTTCAACAATGATATTTGAATACTCAATTCGATTTTATTCGAAAAAGGTTGAACTCGCATAAAAGCTTCATCATCATCATCATTTCAGCCGTAGGACGTCCACTGCTGGACATAGGCCTCCCTCATTGACGTCCAATCATTACGGTTGGAAGCGACTTGCATCCACCCTGAACCTGCGGCCTTCACCAAAACGTCCGTCCATCTCGTTGGTGGACGTCCCACGCTGCGCTTGTAAAAGCAAAAACTTGGTGAAATGCAAATACTTAATACATATAATTAGCTATTATCAGAGATCAGATCAAGACGTGGTTGACAAACGTAGACAAAAATGGTTTGCAATATTTGAAGTTTCGTTTCGTTTACAATGTGTCAAAATAAAATGTAATTTAAATCAAAAGCACTAAGGAGTATTGATATCAACTTCGAAGCAAATCACCCCCAAAATAACTTTCTACTACTTTTTGACCCCGTCAAGGGATGAATTTCAATAAAATACGAAACACGTCTTCCATCAATTTTGTTAAAGAATGTTTATGCAAAATTTGAAGTAGATTGGACCAAGGAATCACGATGTCTCATACAAACTTTGCCCCCCTTTTTTACCCCCTTAGAAGTAGAACTACGGAAAATCCTTTCTTATCGGATGCCTACGTCATACAAAGAACACACCCTCCAAGTTTCAGGTCTCTACGATCAGCGGTTTAGGCTGTGCGTTGATCCGTCAGTCAGGACAAAGGATTTTATATGTATAGATTGTCTGTTTCATGCCTCCTCTTCCCTATCTAGCTTATATTACATTTCCGGGATATTCTGCCGCACTGTCAGTTCTACGGACATTTGATGTTGTTGTTCCGTAATTGGTGAAGACTCAGAAGGCCTATTAAAATATAATACAAGCCTAGATCTGAATTTCAATAAAATCCTTTAAAGTAATAAACCTAAATAGACAGTTTCGCTATAAAGAGGTATCTGTGCAATGTAATAATATGTAATAATTTATTTCAAGTATCAAAGACTCATAAAATATGTTTGTTAGTAGCTTCAGGTCTAAATGTTAGTAAAGAAATTATAAAATTAATTCACTGTCTAGGAGCATGTAACCCCTGACAGTGACGCAAGTAAGGGTAGTCAATTCTGACCCCTATCATATTCAAAACGTTGGGACTGCCGTGCACCCGGCGCACCAGGGAGATGCCGCCCTCTTGCGCATGGTGGCATAAAAACAGTCAACATTAGCGTCTGCGAACATCCCTGATGCGCTACAGAAACGAGGCAGCCCCACCAACACCCGGAACGCGTTATTAAATTGGACCCCACGAGCCCCGTAGGCCCGCTGCATGTACCGCAGCCACAGGCTACACGTTGAGTTGGGTCCTGAAGGCCTTACTTGCATTTAGCTTTGGCGAGCAGATCACCTTAGTTGTATATTTCTCCGCGTTGCAAAATGTCTTGGTCTGTAAAACGCCCTCATTGCTTTAAGACATAGTAGACTGAATGACTTGGCTGTAAAACGACTTAATGTCATAATGTTTCAAATAGGTAAACGGTCTGTATAACCATCATTACCAATATAATACAATCAAGACCTTATACAATATTGAGTCATTCTGCCTACTTGTGCATTTCAAGTTCTAGTCGTTTTGCTAAGAAAGTCTTCTTGAAACTTAGACAATTTTGTAATCATGGCATTAGATAGACAAGTCATTTTGCATACTTGGTCAGTGTACTACTGAGACGTTTTGAATGCCAAGGCTAAATGCAAGTAAGGCCTTCAGGACCCAACCCTACACGTGTACAGGGAAGTCGAGTAGGCCCTAAACAAGGTTACCTTCACCTCCCCGTACAGCGCGCAAACCTCCGTGCGATCATGCGCTCTGACTGACAGAGCCCTTCGTTCCCGTTCAATGTCACTATCATCTATGAGGTCCCACGTAACTAAATATCCTAAATACTTAAAACAATCCACTCTATTCAAGGGTACCCCATTGAGGTATATGTAATGTAACGTGGTGATAAACGAAATGAGCCATTCAATTCAAAAGTGTCATCTTTATCTTAGTTTCTTCTCTGAGTTCATAGATGACATCACAACAATACCCGCTGTTGCTGTACCTGTAAACATTAAGAAACCAAAAATATAAACACGAAAAACTTTAACAATTTGTTATTAGGCTTTGCATCATCGCCGATGAAACTGCAATACAGCGTAACCTACAATGAATTATTGAATCTGGCGTTAATTTCCGGAGGTCCTTATTAATGAACTGAAACAATTAATTTGCTCACCCGCGACCTTACGATAGTTACGTCTTTGTAAAAAATGCGTGTTCATGGAACATCTTCATCTCCACACTGTACGACACATTCAAATCACCCAAACCCAACTATCACCAAACTACACTGTGCTACCAAATGTTAGACTACACAGTACAGTATCTTTTATGTAGTAAATAAGTATTATGTGATTTGTTCACTGACCATCCCGTCAACCATTACAGGCGTGAACACACCGTAAACAAACCTTTTACATGCAAAACGACAGCAATCTCAAAAACTATTACAATGATGCGAACAATTAACATGTTCAGGCTAACGCAGGAATTCCACAGAAAGATGTAATTTCGTCCGCATTCGGGGTTCGCGTCCGAACGCGTATTAAAGTCCCACTGTTGGGCTATGAAACAAGCGTATCTATCTTTCAAACTTTCCTTTTCAACAATGTTCACTGCAGAGCGTATACAGTACCTAAAGACTGCCGAAAACGCTCCGGTCAATTTCTTCCCTTAAAATATAGGCACTTTATCAAGGTAAATAAAAGAAGCTGTCTGAACGCCTGACAATTTAATGAATCAGGCGTTACATTGCGGAGGTCCATCTTATAGACTGAAACTATAGCGACTACAAGCGCCATCTAGTCATCACATAAGGAACTAATTCCAACTTCCTGCATCGCACTATCGAAGTTTCTCAACTCAGCTGCATAAATACAACTTCCAACTTTCATCCATTGGACTTCGGTCCCCAGGCATAAGATCTACCTGGAGCACAGAGTACATAATATAATACTATAGCCTGGAGAGAGATCTCTCTATTGCCAATACCCAAAAAACAATTACTTTGCTCACCCGCGATCTTGCGATAGCTACGTTTATGTAAAAAATGCGTGTTCATGCAGTTCCGCCACCTTCACACTGCATGAACACACACAAATCAATACACAAACACAACTATCACCACCACCAAACTACACTGACACGTTTCGAACTCAACCAGAGCTCATCTTCAGAGTACCGCTACCGTTCACTGTGCTACCAAAACAGTAGTAACAAGGATGATATAGATTGGATTGGCAGTCGCCATAGTACGGATCAGCCGCGGTTTTTGTAGTTCGATTATTGAAGGCAAAATAATGAGACTAGAGATGTTTCATATTACTACAAATGTATTATTTTTCAAAAATATTGCATAATAATACATTTGCAGTGATATGAAATATCTGTAGTCTTATTGTTTTGCCTTCAAAGCCTCTGGCTATATTTCAGCGCCATCTAGATTTAATAATCGAACTACAAAAACCGCGGCCGATCCGTACTATGGCGACTGCCAATCCAGTCTATATCATCCTTGGTAGTAATCTAACATTTGGTAAGTGATGTAAACTGTGGTAAAAGTAGCGGGGTGTTGAGTTCACCTGTCATTCCGCCAGTTCCATAGCTCCACAGCGACCCCTAGTGGCCAGTAATTAGTACAAGATAATGAGTAACCTGCAATGTATGTGGCTCACTCCACAAGTAATTGCTTTCATTGCTGGACTTCGCAGAAATGCAAGAGAGATTTGTGAAAACTGAGATTGGAATGCAGGATTAAAGTGATAACATTTTTAGTGTACAACGTGCCCACCAGGTTTCCGCGAGAGTCTAACCACGCATTCCAGAGGCCATATTCTAATATGTATATAAAATTCTCATGTCGCGGTGTTTGTCACCAAACTCCTCCGAAATGGCTCGACCGATTCTCATGAAATTTTGTGTGCATATCAGGTAGGTCTGAGAATCGGTCAACATCTATTTTTCATACCCCTATTATTCTTCGCAGACGGAGTCGCGAGCAACAGCTAGTGGAGTAATAAATGTTATCTGAACCTAGGTCGAAATATGCTTAGTTTTTGAGATTATTTATTTATTTTTTTAAATTGTATGGTCATGAGTAGTACAGTTCTTAATAGATTTATTTTACAGTTCATCATGTCCTGGCTCAGAGAGGCGTACAATATTTAAACTTAATTCTACATAAAATATTAATTTGAATTTAAACAACTTCCAATAAATAATTAGTACAATAGTAATAGAAGTATTACAAATTTTAATCCATTTACGCATGTAGTTTATGTAGACGACCAGATGGCCTAGTGGTTAGAGAACCTGACTATGAAGCTTGAGGTCCCGGGTTCGATTCCCGTGTCGGGGCAGATATTTGTATGAAAAATACGAATGTTTGTTCTCGGGTCTTGGGTGTTTAATATGTATTTAAGTATGTATCTATCTATAGAAGTATGTTTATCCGTTACCTGGTACCCATAACACAAGCTTGCCTAGCTTACTTTGGGACTAGGTCAATTGGTGTGAATTGTCCCATGATATTTATTATTTATTTAGTTTATCGCTTATATTTATTTGTGAAAACCTATGTTCTTATTTAAATAAATAAATTATTATTATTATTATTATTATAAGTGTACAGTTTAGTTTATCTATCTGTGCGGCGTTCCGGGTATTACCGACGGTGCTGGCTGAAAATCAGCGCAACTCAGATCAGAGCAACTCAGAGGTGCGAGCCGGGATTTGAACCCACGACCCTCTGCTTGAGAGGCCAAAGGTCAAACCACTAAGCCACCGCTGCTTTTGATTGTGACTTTGACGTTATCATTTTGTCTGTGTGATAAAAACGGATGGTTTCGGCATTCCAAATTATTCTGTCATCTTCCCTCCTAAAACGCATCTGACTCTACACAAACACATGTACAGATTAGCCGTAAGCCCCACATTACCGTGTGAGATACGACTACGTCTTTTACGACTACCCGTTTTATTGAAAAATGTCGTTACCGCCACCCGCGTATCGCACTATATTACGACATTGATAGCTACAAGGGCGTGTAGTAGATAGATATAAATATCTTTCTTCTTCTACTTCTATATAAAAATCTCGTGTCACTGTGTTTGTTCGAACTTCTCAGAAATGGCTTAGTAGTTTAAAGAAAGAAAGAAAATACAGTTATTTACAACAACACAAGACGCATATTTTTTTTACAAAAAGGACAATACAAAGGCTAAAAATAGATTGTGTCATTGCGGTTGTAAATTGGACACTGGCTCAGCATAATGCCACAGATTACTTAATAGTTACTTCGTAACAGATACTGCATCCCGTACAAAATCTTGGTACTTACCGCGATTGTAGCCACAGATTATACTACTCCGTCCCCTTAAGAATGTGTGCGTGCCGACAGTGACAAGGGCTGGCAGTTTGGATTAAAAAATTTTTTCTACATGTTGTTTTACCATTTTGTCGGGATAATTGCTATATATTATATCCATGCAAACTTTCTAGCAGTAATATTCTTTAAGCTAAGCCACGGACGGACAAAGAGACAGACGGTCATGGCGAAACTATAAGGGTTCCGTTTTTGCCATTTTAGCTCTGGAATCCTAACAAAAAAGGATATTTATTGTAATGCGCAGAACACATTGCCATGCTCACAGTACCCTAGCGTTATACTAAATACGAAGGTCAACTTTCGAACTTCGCATCGTGCCATCCCGCTCACGCTTATAGCTTTTTATAAAAGAGTAAGAGGGACAGCACGAAACGAACTTCCAAATTGTTATATTAGCTATTAATTCTAGCATAGTCATATTAAAATTTGCCCCCGGTTTCACCATTCACTTATAAAAGTCCAGGCGGCATATTTTTTCCGTGGAACACGAATGAACGTGCGTCGGTGCGCGCTTGTGACAACCTACTGGAATTTCGATCTTAGCAGATCGTCCCCGCGGTAGGTAAATATCGCGCGTAAGTACATGGCATGCATGAGGCCTGATAATGCTGAGGCGTTTATAACAGCACCGTCGGTAATACCCGGAACGCCGCACAGATAGATAAACTAAACTGTACATAAATATAAGCGATAAACTACATAAACTTTATGCGTAAATGGATTAAAATTAATAGATCATAAAAGCGATAAAAGAGATCATAAATAACAGAGACAAAGAAAAATCAAAGAAGTTTTGTGAAATAGTGCTGGAAAAGAAAGGAATTAAGTTTTCTGAAATGACATCAAATACCCTTTAAGCTTTCGCCCAAAGGTGTACTGCTAGTTACTGGGGTGCTAGATGGGAGGGGGGATGTCATTTCAGCACTTAGACGCCGCAAACCTGAAACTGCCTCGAAACGCCACCGTCCGGTGCGGCGGAACAATAGCCTTAAATCTGCGCACACTTTTCGACCATGTGATTTTTTCAAAAAGGTAGATTTAAGAGTAAATAGCAGGCTGACCTATAAAATATTGCTTGTCTAATACGGACAGTATAATTAATAGTAAAATTAATAAGATGTGCAAGGATATTTTCGTAACGGCTGCGGAACTCTATCCTGGGCGTGTCCGACACGCTCTTGGCCGGTTTTTATACCCCTATTCTTCTTTTTCCCTTCATCTTCACCCTTATTCTTCTATCATTGAATTTTTTCGGATGTGCGTCATGAAGTTTTCTTTCACCGTAAAGCTCATGGGAAATTGTCGAAATAAATTTCGCAATTAAATTTCGATAAACTCAGAGGTGCGACCCCGGGTTCGAACTTACGGTCCTCTGGTTGAGCGGCCATAGGTCTAACCACTAGGCTACCATACTTCTGTACGCTAAGTTCCATATATATCCGTTCAGCCGTTATTGCGTGATTGACTAACATTCAACCGGGGTTTTCAGAAAAAAATGTACCTACCCGTTTTGCCTTAATTATATATCCTTAATTTTCCATACAAAATTTATTAGTCAGTTTTGTGACGGTTAAAAGTGGGACACTTTTTTTATTGCTTAAATCGATAGTGCTTGTGATTCTGAGTAGAAATAACCCAAAATTTGTTAGATTTTTTAAAAAAAATACAGGGTATAGTGAGTGATAGTGAGTGAATATGAAAAGCAGTGTAAGATGAAAAACTACTCGTAGCACCCAAGTGTGTTTTTCATCTTACCACACGGCGGACACGACGTACAAAATACGCGTTCTTGAATCTACATAAGCACGTTGACGTCTGTACACGCGTACGCCTACATACATCGCGCGCGCACTCTTCTGGATTCGGGCGGTGTCTGGCAATCTGCGCCTTGAGGGGTGGGGTAACTCGAATCGGTGCGGGGCGGAGCGTGTCCATTCTGTACGTTAGTACTATTATATATTCTGTGATCTTACACTGCTTTTCATCTTACACTTACTCACCCTACACTTTTTTCTGAAAATGCCCAACCACCCTATTTTCATATTTTATGCGACTAAATTCGAACCTGGGCGAAAAATGGGTCTTTCAGTACAAAAACCAGTCTTCCATTTCAATGGACCGCTTCACAATTCCAGCGTGGTTGTCGATGCATACAAGTTTATTGTTTCAGGCATGTTCCTGGGTGCACAAATGCATGTATGCATGTATCCATTTACGCCATACATGGTGAATAGGCGGTCGGTTTTCAAACGAAACAATGTTCAATATTTCGTTTGGTGTTTACAATTGTTACAAACATGTTGTTGTTATTTTTTTTATTGTAATTATTTTGAATAAAGTTAAAGGAAGAGGTATTATCCAATGTTGTAATAATGAATACTGATATTGTAAATGCAATGTGTGTCAGTCTGGCTATCTGTCTGTCTGTTACCTCTTCACGCTTAAACTTCTGAACCGATTGAGATGAAATTTGGTATAGAAATAGTTTGAGTCCCGGGTAATGCCGTTGGATAGTTTATAACTCGGAAAATTGGATAGTTCTCGCAGGATAGCGATAAAAAAAATTCGCAGACAGAGTCACGGGCAACAGCTAGTTTAAGTTGAAACAGGAAACGTACATGGACGAGCAATAATAATACGTCACATTTCATTCAACTTTGTATCAGGTGTGAGCCGTTATTTTTGCTCGTTAGTGTATGTAATTTTTTATTAGGATTTCGTACTCAAATAGTGACAAATGACCCTATTAGTGTCGCTACACTGTCACTGTCACGTCTGTCTGTCTATCACAGGGCTTCTCTTGAACTGTAATAGCTAGAAACTTGCAATTTTCACCGATTTTGTATTACTGTGGCCGCTCTAACAAATACTAAAAATAAAATACAGTTCAAATTAAAGGGGGTCATCACACAAGAAACGTGTTTATTTTCAGCGTTTTTAATTCGATCTTCATAAGATGTGGTTTTTTAATTGTATTAAACCATTTATTTATGTAAGTAGGAACGAGTCCGACTCGCTCTTGACCGGTTTGTACTGATTATCAATAGTAGTTTATTTTCAATTTTTACTGATTTTTGTGTGACTGTTTTAGTGATATTGTTATGTTGAGATTTGATTGTATAATGATTGGATTTTATTTATGTTAATTTGATTGTCATACCGTATTGATTCATTACTCAATCATAATTAATTACTATATCATACCTTATTCCGAAACCAGTAAAACCTATTATTTGGTAACTGGTTTCGTACAAGTACAAAAAAGTTTTTTTCGCAATCGGTTACGAACTTTGATCAATTGATTGATCAAAGGTTACGAACCTCCGGTTTCGTACGCGGCCAAAGGGTATTTTTATGATGCCACTTTTATTTATTCATATTGTTAGTTTGGAGTAGTAGTGTTTGTTGTATGTATCATTTAACTTTATAATTTTCACTGACATATTGGGCAGATCGCTTCACCCGAACCACGCGCAAAGTAGGCGCGCGACTCAAGGGGACGTCCTGTACCCGACAAAAATAGTTTCGCCCTTAAAGAGCATAGCCGAGAGGTCATCAAGGCCCAATAATTTCCTTACTCATTAGATTGAGGCACGACGAGAATTAAGCGCGCGCAACTTCTATTAAAGTTTAGTTAGCCAAACGATAGCGCGATGTAAGTGACGTACAGCGCCATCTATTGACAAGACTTGTGTAACTTTTTTTTACAAATAGGGTAAACTACCCAGTATGGGCATTGCCCATGCACTAGTGATTGACCACTTTAAGAAAAACATTGTCAAGTGCTAACTGTATTGTAGCCAGGCCACCGAGACCGAGTTGCTGTTTCGTATCTAAACAATTAAGTTCTTTACACAATATTTTAGCTTAGTGATTGTTCGTTCTCTAATTAGGTCTACTGATATTTCAATAAACATACCGTATCACATGTTTTCAATTATTTGTTCTTTTTTAGTGCAACGTTGCTCAAAAAAATCTAAGATTCTCGTCGAGACGAAAACTTTTTCGTTTTAAAAAATGTTTTCAATTAGTTCTGTATTTAAAACGAAACAGTTGTCGTGTCATATCAATTTCATGATACTGTTAAAAATAGTTGACACACACTTTAAAAAAGCAGTATCTGTTATGGCACTGAAATTTAAACCTTAACTTGTTTAGAAATATAATTTAAAATTGCCTGATGCGTTCATTTGATATCGCATGTTCGGGCTGTAGGTATATGATGCAGTAGAGTTTATATTATAAGTGACTATGACATGTGAACTTTTTAAAGTTTACTTTTTAAAGCTTTTGAGTGTAATACAAAATTAATACAATCAAGTTAACTGCTTAGTTTTATTCTTAGGGTCCTCTACCCAAACGGTGATAATGATAAACGGAACCCCATTTACGTCATTATACCATCCGTCTTCGTCGTCGTCGTCGTTGGCGTCCGTAAGTCGTGGTAGCTTAGTGGTATGACCTATGGCCTCTCAAGCAAAAGGGTCACGGGTTCGAACCCTGGCTTGGACCACTGAGTTCTTGCAAATTTATGCGCGAAATTACATTTGAAGGTTTCCATGAGCTTTACGGTGAAGGACAACATTGCGAAAACCCTGCTTACGTTTACAAAGAAATTCAATGGTGTGTGTGAAGTTCTCAATCCGCACTGAGCCCGCGTGGGAACTACGTCACAAGCCCTCTCATTGAAGAGTCCTGTGTCTTGCAGTTGGACGTTGGGATGATGAAGATAGTGGATCTACATTATACGTACCACAATCCTTCACCCTACCTTATCAACTGATATAAATATCCCTTCGTTATGATGTAAATACCAAATTCCATCAATACATACATTTTAAACTCCATGCCATTCAAAAAGTTCCTCAACTCAAATTTATTAATTTAACTATAGACTTAAGTAGGCGCCATCTAGCTAAACCTGTTGGAACTTCTCGAATTGTATAGCATCCTTTAGGACCTTTTAATTGGTCAATAATCTACGTAAATAGTTCCATCGCCATCCCAGAGAGGGCGCTGTCATTTAGTATTTAAGGCAAGTTTTTCTAGAAATAAAACCTCTTTTTCGCTACCACCGACGGCGACGGTCGGCTCCAATTAATCCGATATTTTATTTTTCCCAGAGCTTACCAATTTTACATGTGGTGACCCCTAGACAGAAAATCATCCTCGCGGCTCCAGAGATCAAGAGTTACGCATCCAGCAGCGTAACAAGCAGCAGTCAAGCTGCCCACGACCGCGCGAGCACGGGGAAGAGGACGCAGCACGCGCCACGTGGACATTACCCAGCACCTAGGAAAGGCAAAGCAGGGAGTCCACGCTGATACGGTGGAGTACATCGTGTTACGGTAACACGCGGTGACGAATTCTCACCGGCACGCCGACGAATCTGGGAAGCGGCACGTGGCCGACACGCCACGTGGTAGCACCTCCGAACACCAAACCAGCAGCGGAACGACGCTGCCCACATACAACCGAGCAGAGCATCACGCGGAAATACCGAAGACGAGGAGAAAAGGCAAGTGGGCTGGCATTTTCCCTCCAATTTTTCCCAATTTCTAAATTCCTTACTTGAAATTTGTGTCGATAATAGCATTCGATAGCTACAGTTAACCAATTATTGAAAGTAATTATCAACATGTCCGATTCTGAAGAATCAACTGTCGAGGCCAGAGGGCTTGAGCACGTGGACTTGCGAGAATTAAAGATAAAACGTGGCACTAAGAAACGAAAATTAACGATGTTTAAAAAATTTCTTGATACTGTACAGGTCCAGAATATAAGGGCGGAGACTTTATTAGAACTAGAATCACGCGTTCAGCATTTACCTACCACATTCTCTGAATTTGAAACCATACAGGATCAAATCGAATTAATTTGTACCGATTGTGAAATCCAAGCGAACGAGCGCGAGGAATTTGAGAAAGAATATTACGCCTTATATTCTCGAGCTAAACACATAATAGGGCAAAACGCGCAGCCGAGCAGTAGCGCGCAGACCACGCCGCCGCTGCTGTACGCCACCCCGAAACGGGAGCCAGCTACGGCTGACAATAGCGAATGTAAGTTTCCTGACATTAATTTGCCCACGTTTAACGGTGATATAAAGCAGTGGTTAGAATTCCGTGATACCTTCGACGCGCTAGTTAACCAAAGTTCACTAAAACCCATTTTAAAATATAAATACCTACGCGGATGCCTTCAAGGTAGTGCAATTGAGGTTATAAGCTCACTGGAATACACGCACGATAGCTACGTGATCGCGTGGCAGATGCTTTGCGAGAGGTATAATAACCCTAGACTTCTAGTGTTTAACCATTTACGAGCTTTGTTCAACATCGACACGGTGCCTTCAACGGCCCGTGGCCTCAGAGGCTTACTCGATAACATTAATAAGCATATTCGAACGTTAAAATCATTAAATGTACCTACAGAGGACTGGGATGTTATTGTCATATTTTTTATGATTTCCAAATTAGAAAAACCCATGCAAATGAAATGGGAAGAAAAAATAGATTCAAGAAAATTGCCTTCGTTACAGGATTTTAAAACATTCCTGCGCACAAGGGCCGATCTGCTGGAGGCAGGAGGGGGGAGCGACCCTCATTCGAGCACCAGTAGGAGGACTTTGGTAACCACGTCCTCAAACAACCTCAAGGTAACATCCACACATAACACGCACAAGCCAAACCAGTGTCCTTTATGTAAAAGTAACCATTACATTAACCAATGCCCAAATTTCCTATCGAAAACCCCGAATGATCGAGCATCCATAGTCCGCAAACTACGATTTTGTTTGAACTGTCTAGGTTCTAACCATTTATTACCGAATTGTCGAGCTAGTATGTGTAGATCGTGTAACGGTAAACACCATACACTACTTCACATACACAACCAAATGCCTAATCGAAATTTTACCGATACGAGTACACGTCCAATGACGATGTACACCCCGAGTACGAACAATGAACAAATTCCAAACCGTTCGATTTCTCATCCCAACGAGGCTCAATCACATCATGAGTCGGTCGTCAATAGTTTAGTTAGTAGTAGCACAACGAGCAAACAAAACGGCGAACCAATTACGATGGTAACGCACGACTCATCAATAGTACTATTGTCGACGGCACAAGTAAATGTTTTTGATTGCAATAACCAACCGCATAAAATGCGTATTTTACTCGATTCCGGCTCACAGTCGAATTTTATTACCCAAAAAGCCTTTTCAAAACTTAACCTCAATAAAACCGAATTCAACTTAGAGGTTACGGGTTTTAACAACATAACAACCAACATAACTCATACTTGTAGTCTAACACTACAATCGATAAGCGATCAAAAATTTAACCTAAATGTATCCTGTTTTATTGTGCCTACGATTTGCAGTCTAAATTATAAACCATTGGACGCGAAATACCTACGCATTCCTGAGCGATTACAACTCGCCGACGATGCGTTTTATGCACCGGGCGAGATCGATATGATACTGGGTTCCGAACACTTTTATAACTTATTATGTATTGGCCAGCATAAACTAGGTGATGGATTGCCAATCCTTCAAAGGACACGTCTTGGATGGGTACTGTCGGGTAAAATTAAATGCCTACCAACTCAGTTACGAAATACAGTAGTTAACCTCACTTTAAATAATCAGTTGAAAAAATTTTGGGAGATTGAGGAATGCCAGGATATTCCAAAAGAGATTGACACACTTAAATTACCACATGATGATGACATTTGCGAAGAGATTTTTTTGAAAACTCATAAACGCTCATCTGATGGTAACTTTATCGTTGAACTCCCGCTGCAGGCCTCTCCCAGTACTTTAGGTAATTCCAGAAATATAGCCTATAAACGCTTTATGGGACTAGAACAAAAATTTGCGAAAAACCCGAATTTTAAGGACAAATATGTAGCTTTCATGCGAGATTTTGAACAAGCGGGCCACATGATTAAGTTAAACCAAGCTTATGATAGCCCATTAAATTTTTTATCCCATCACGCGATCACTCGACCGTCCGCAACAACACCAATCCGGGTTGTTACCGACGCGTCATGCCCGACCGACACAGGACGCTCACTAAATGACATTCAGTACAAAGGGCCAATAAAACAGGACGAATTAATTAACATACTGATGAGATTTCGAAGGTTTAGGTATGTAATCAGTGCTGACATAGAACGAATGTATCGCTGTATTTTTTTGAACCCTAATCAAACATACCTACAATGCATACTCTGGCGGGAACGAACGAATCAACCATTGCAAACATATGTACTTACGACACTAAGTTTCGGATTAAGAGCTGCACCGCACTTAGCTACCCGTTGCCTGCTACAATTAGCTCACGAAAGTGAACATCGATTTCCAGCAGCTGCGGCCACGATCAAGAACGAGTTTTGGATGGACGACTGGATCCATAGCATGCAGGACGAGAGCCAGGTGGTACAGACAGCCTTGCAGGTCGACAGCATCCTGCGCGGCGCTGGTTTTAAGCTGCGAAAGTGGAAGTCCAACTCTGCATCTATATTACAACAGGTAACGAACGATAAACACACTAACACAAACAACTCACACATACACGATCTATCAATCACGAAGTTCGGAGACGATACCCATAAGGTTTTGGGCCTAGCATGGTCGAAGGAATCCGATGAACTTTTGTACCCAATCGAACATCAACAATTGTCAGGTCAAATCACTAAACGAAAAATATTATCGATAATTTCAAGCATATTTGACCCCCTTGGAATTATTGGACCCATTATTGTACTAGCAAAAATATTTATGCAGCAATTATGGAAAGACAATACAAAATGGGACGACGCACTCCCAACTCATTTAAAAATTGAATGGGAACAGATTTATTCTAGTTTTTCTTCTATAAATGCGATACGCATACCTAGACAAATATTAATTAACGACTACATTATGCTAGAGATCCATGGCTTTGCAGACAGCAGTATGCAGGCTTACGGATCAGCAATTTACATAAAAACTGTCGACATACAGGGGAATACAAAAGTCCATTTGTTGTGTGCTAAATCGAAAATAGCACCCATAAAAACACAAACAATTCCGAGACTTGAATTATGTGCTGCTTTGCTTTTAGCCAATCACGTTACGAAAGTAAAAGATGCCTTAAAATGTAATATAAATAAGGTCTATTTGTGGTCGGATTCAAATGTCACCCTAGCGTGGATTCGATCCCCGCCTCATAGACTAAATCAATTTGTAAATAATCGAGTAGCAAAAATTCAAACTTTAACAAGTGTTGATGATTGGAATTGGGTACCATCGGCAGACAACCCAGCGGACCTTTTGTCGCGCGGGGTACAACCAAAAATGCTTGCAAGAAATTCCTTATGGTTTAATGGTCCATCTTGGTTAAAAAATGAGCCTTCGACGTGGCCTGTAAATAAAAATGTACCTAATTCTTTAAACGAAACCATTATACCCGAGCCAAAAAGGGAGATTACTTGCAATGCTACGACCACACAAACATCATTCATAAAAATCCTTTTCGAAAAATACTCAAGTTACACTAAACTAACTCGAGTATTTGCGTATATGCAACGTTTCATACGAAACACAAGAGATCCGAGTAATAAAAAATTAGAACCTCTGTCTTGCGAAGAATTAAAGTTGGCAAATTGTAATTTGATTAAATTCGCACAGATCGAATCTTTTCCAAAAGAGTACAAACTACTTACTAATAAACAACCACTGCCCCGTAATTCGAAATTAATTAGCCTAAACCCTTTTATAAAAGATAATTTAATGCGCGTAGGCGGGCGCCTAGGGTTGTCACATTTCAATTTCGATAAAAAACACCCACTAATACTTAGTAGTGATCATGTACTCACTAAACTCATTATGCAAACAGAACACAAGCGACTTTTACACGCACCTCCACAGTTGCTACTTTCTTCAATTCGAGAACGAGTATGGCCGATTAAGGGAAAAGTCTTAGCAACCAGAGTGGTAAGAGAATGTGTACAATGCTTTAGGGCTAAACCTACGACTACGGTACCGATCATGGGTGATTTACCCCCCGAGCGAACGACCCCCTCCCCTCCTTTCCACGTAACTGGTTTGGACTATGC
This sequence comes from Archips xylosteana, assembly GCA_947563465.1. Classification (NCBI taxonomy): domain Eukaryota; kingdom Metazoa; phylum Arthropoda; class Insecta; order Lepidoptera; family Tortricidae; genus Archips; species Archips xylosteana. Next base: position 17,240,542 of record OX387361.1, on the reverse strand, counting down.
GGGTCCTTTTAATATACGTGACCGAAGAGGACGTGGTTACAAAGTTTATAAAAGTTATGTTGCACTCTTTATCTGTTTCGCGACGAAGGCAATTCATATTGAATTAATTTCAGGTCTAGAATCAGCAGCATTCATCACAGCCCTACGCAGGTTCATTGCTCGCCGAGGTAAACCGAAGGAGTTGGTAAGCGACAATTCCACTACCTTTCACGGGGCAAATAACGAACTGAAGGGTCTATATACCTATTTACAGCAAAATTCTACCGAATTAATGACTTATTGTGCTAACGAAGGCATTCATTGGAAATTTATACCAGTCTACACCCCCCACATGGGAGGGGCGTGGGAAATTTTCATTAAAAATTGTAAATATCACATGAAACGAGTTCTGGGTAACTCGCTACTTACGTATGAAGAACTGTCCACGGTTCTTACTCAAATCGAAGGCATAATAAATTCAAGACCATTATGTAAAATACCTAATTCCGATAGCGACCACTTTCCCATCCTTACGCCAGCCCACTTTTTGATTGGACGCACTCCCACATCACTGCCAGACTACGACTACGCCGATATACCGAGCCACACTCTAACACATTTTCAACAACTCCAACAGCTGCAACAAGACTTCTGGAGAAGATGGTCGAGGGACTACATCAGCACCCTACAGCAACGGACGAAGTGGAGAAGCAGCAAGGGTCCCGCCCTAGCCGCGGGCGCGCTCGTGCTGGTCAAGGATGACCGCCTGCCACCGTGCCAGTGGAAGCTGGCCCGCGTCATACAAACGCTGCCGGGCCAGGACAACGTCGCGCGAGTGGCTCTGCTCCAGACTTCCACGGGAACGATAAAGCGTAGTTTCGTATCGATTTGTCCATTACCAATAAAAAACGAATAGTTTTAAGTACCTATTTACCTAATCTAGATTTTTCCTAAGACTGATCGAATAGTTTAAGTAAAGATGAATTGTAACCTATTTACGTAATCTAGTTTTTTTTCTTAAGGCTAATCGAATAGTTTAAGTAGATATAAATGAATTGTAAATTTGTTATAGTCAACAATTAAACAATTTTCCCCTTTGTATTTCATTGAATCTTTATGGTTTGGACGTTGTTTGGCAATAATGTGTTGTTCTTAGAATACTTACCAAAATACCTACCTACCAATAATGACAAAAACACATTATTAAACGAGACACCGTCTAACCCAATCACCCAACCTTTGACGCAGCTCATGCTTTATCATTAATCATTAAAGTCGCGACATAAATATTAACTTACCTAACTGTTTAAAGAAATATTCATACTCAAAGTATAAATACTTCTTTAAAGGATATTACCACCTAAACTTCTTTGAGCTGGTCAAGGGCGGGGAGTATGTTAAATTTATTAATTTAACTATAGACTTAAGTAGGCGCCATCTAGCTAAACCTGTTGGAACTTCTCGAATTGTATAGCATCCTTTAGGACCTTTTAATTGGTCAATAATCTACGTAAATAGTTCCATCGCCATCCCAGAGAGGGCGCTGTCATTTAGTATTTAAGGCAAGTTTTTCTAGAAATAAAACCTCTTTTTCGCTACCACCGACGGCGACGGTCGGCTCCAATTAATCCGATATTTTATTTTACCCAGAGCTTACCAATTTTACACAGGCATACAAGATAAACATTTCACCACTAATGCACATTTGACGTGCGTGCAAACTTTGAATGGTCATGCTGGGATTACACTTGCTGCAAATGTTGGGCAATGTTGGAGCCAACATTTGCAAGGAGTATTGGTCAACTAACTCGCTTAGTTCTTAGAGTAAAATAGTTTTTTTTTTTTGTGGTAAATGAGCACCGCAAAAAGATTACAGATGCGTTGTCATCCTAGAGACCAATATATAATACCTTATGTCACTTATCTGCCAGTGCTAGTATACGTAGTAAGATGGTGATGGCGATTCAGATGGATCTTACACCAAGTTCCACCACCCACAAGTATTTGGGGGTAGTTGCAATAGAGAGATCTCTCTCCAGGCAGATGTTATGCCTGGGGACCGAAGTCCAATGGATGAAAGTTGTATTTATGCAGCCGAGTTGAGAAACTTCGATAGCGTGATGTAGGATTGTAGTAGTTAGTTCCTTAAGTGATGACTAGATGGCGCTAGTAGTCGCTACATCAGCCCCCCTTTTAGACTGGAGGTCGATACGAATTGCAGTGGAGTGCAGTCTGTGCGTCATGTGGGCGCTTGCAAGGGCCAGTCGCTCAGAGCCGCGTGGAGCATTGTTGTTCCTCTGCTACTTGTGGATGCATGCCTGTTGCGTGATTGCTCGAGCCTTGTTGGCGAGCATTGGTTGATTGATAGGCAAAGTGGAAGTAGTGGGAGGAGGATTTGCGAACTGTAGACACCAGGCAGATAATAGATACATGCTAATGATGCACAGTGCGGTGAGTACGGCTTGCTGTGAGACTGCGTCATCGTCCTGTGTGTCTGCAGGTAGCGTTTTTGTCCAATGTCGTGGGTCACCAATTTGGGGGTTGTTGCAATAGAGAGATCTCTCTCCAGGCAGATGTTATGCCTGGGGACCGAAGTCCAATGGATGAAAGTTGTATTTATGCAGCCGAGTTGAGAAACTTCGATAGCGTGATGTAGGATTGTAGTAGTTAGTTCCTTATGTGATGACTAGATGGCGCTAGTAGTCGCTACAAGTATAAGTAAATTTGTAAGAATGTATACAGGTGAAATTAAAATCGTAACGCAAAATTAGAGTTTCTAAGTCAGTTTATGCTTGGTTTATGCATTAACTCAATTGTTAAAACTGGTCTGATAAACTTTAGGTGGTTCATAAGGTAAATATCTCAGTGCCCAACGGAGCCGACACTTTCAATCTTAATTAGGTAGTAGCAATAAAGGTGAAAAACAAGGTGTCGATTATTGGAATTAAAGTGTCGAACACTGGGGTATTTACCTTACTGTGTTGAAATAAAATCACAAGATCAATGTATGGACACCTCAAATTAAATATATAATTTTGTTCTTTTTTTTTCAATTTAAAACTAAACTACAGGCAGCAAAGGTGGGTAAGGCAGACCAGTATGCTTAGTATAAGTTTTACTTCACCAAAATAATTCTCGATCGCGTTTACGTAAAAATTTCAATTCTATGGAAACATGAACGCGCGCGCGCGAAGGCGCTGTCCATGTTTCCTAGTAATTGATTTTTTTACGTAAACGCGATCGAGAAGTATTTTGGTGAAGTAAAACTTATACTAAGCGTACTGATATTTTTCACTATGATGACAGTAAGGTAAACGTACTAATGCTCGACACCTCAATTAAGTCAGTGTCGAGCACAGGGACGTTTACCTTATTTACATTTGTTTCTTGACGATACCATAGAATATCCACAGTTACCTTGCTCCTATTGCTCCTGTTTGATACCATCCTATATAATATTAGTAGAATTTGTTCAATGGTTGCGTTGTAAACATCTTTTTACTAATACAGGTGTTTTCCCTCAAAAGTAACGTAGCGAATATTTAATATACCCAACGTTTTTCTCGTTTTTCCCTTTTCCGATTTTCCCTAGTCATTTACAAATCAGTATTCGCCCAACGTTTAAAATGCATTCGGAGTGTGGAGGCAGCATTACCCTATTTCCCCGATTCCCCCGAATTTGGGGGTTTGACGATATTTCCGTAGGGTCCGCATCGAATCAGGGGGAATGATCAGTTGTTTATGACAAGCGAGCGTTGAAATAAACATGATTTATAGTGTTGCCATAATAATAAAGCGAATATGGAGTGAATTTTGTTTTTATTCCCCAACTTAAGCGGAACGTTTTCGTTTTTATTTGTTTTTTATTGGGATTATGGCCGTTAAGGAATATGGAACTGTCATACGGGAAAAGATAATTTCAGTGTCAAATATTTAAATAAAATAATTTACCTAATGTACCTACTTGTAAGTAACCCAAGCAAGTAATTAGATTTTCTTGTTCTCTACAGAAATACATACATATAATTTATAGCCGTGGTGGCCTAGTGGTTTGACATATGGCCTCTCAAGCAGAGGGACGTGGGTTCAAATCCAGGCTCGCACCTTTGAGTTTTTCGGAATTTACCATGAGTTTTACGGTGAAGGAAAACATCGCGAGAAAACTTGCACAACAACATCATCATCATCATCATCAGATGCGACCTCGCGCAGTGTGGCACCTGCACATACCTGAGTAGAAATTCAATGGTGTGTGTAAAATTCCCAATCCGCACTGGGCTCGCGTGGGAACTACGCCAAAGCACTCTCATTCTGAGAGGAGGCCTTTTTCCTGCAGTGGGACGTATATAGGCTGGGATGATGATGATGATTCTTATACTTAACTAAAGGTTACGTATATGTGTGAACATAACCCAGCTCTTTGTAAATCCGTTACGTAGTAAATAGTACCTAGATATACATTTTATATAATATATAATAACATTTTAGATTAATAACATTCTAGATAACATTTTACCTAGATACACAGGGTAATTTTTTAATAAGTGATTCAGTGACGTTAAAATAACAAATTTCAGTATTTTTCGTTATAATATTTATCACTTATTATTTTTGTTTTTCATAGTAACTCGACCAATTATTGGATGAATTACTATGAACAACCCAAATTTCAAAATATTAAAAAAAAATCTTGAACAGATAATCGTGATCTATCAACGATACTGAATCACGTATCAAAATATGTGCACTGATTAAAAAATTACCCTGTATTATGTAAGTAATCTGTTGTAGGCATGAAAGCCTAAAAACCTTTATTTCCCACGTTTTTGTACAATAATATTATTTCGGGCCTTCATGGTTGGGAACCACTGTTATTTTTGTATGCTAACGTTTATAGGAAAAAATATTTTAAGTATTGAAGGGATGAAAGGAAAATAATAGGAAATTAACATTAGGATAGAGCGACGACCTGGTTAAGGTTGCTGGAACGCATTGGATGCGGATGGCGCAGGGCCGATCTGTTTGGCGAGCCTTGGGGGAAATGGGGGAGGCCTATGTTCAGGAGTGGACGTCTTACGGCTGAAATGATGGTGATGGTACTTTTTATACAAGTTAGCTTAGCTATGAAGTATCTTTTTGTATTTATTTTTTCAACTTCTTTTTTTATTACTTTTACGGTCATCCCGTGAAATCATATATTTCATACTAAATACAAACTGAAATATAGATGCACAGAAAATAACCCAGAAAAAAGACCAATGCTGGGAATCGAACCCAGGTCCTCAGCATTCCGTGCCGTGTGCCATACCCCTACACCACCACTGGTCTAGAGATTAGACACGAATCTTTCCTATTCATCATACATTTCAGTCTGCTAAATCATCACCTTATGCAGTGACAAGCGCTCATCTATGTTACACCCTCTATCGAGAGATTTTAACACTCCTTCGGAACTAACCGCTCACCTGGACAAGAGATGTACTTTTTATCTCCGAAACTTCCATAGTTTCGGCGGGGTAGCGGTAAACGAATTCTTCACAGACGGAGTCGCGAGCAACATCTAGAATAATCTAGATGGTAAGATAGGATAAATAAATATCACGGGGCAATTCACACCAATTGGCTAAGTAAAGTTTTTTGAAGAGGTGCTAATTATATTTTTTTTCGACAGTGGTCGACTTCAACACTAAGAAACTGCAGGTGTTTTATTTTTATCTCCTTTTAATTATTGGAAATATTTTTTTAAGTGTTCGAGATGACATTTTTGAGATTTTACGGCTGACAAGCGGTTCGTGCTCAGTACTAAGAAGAAATAGAAAAAAAAACGAAGTCAACTGTCGCTTCTGTCAATGTCAAATGAAATATAACCGTTTGCGTTTCGTTTGCTTTGCGTTGTCCAAGAAGCAGTTCCAAAATAGTGATCGAAAGTACCTATTCAATCGTGATCCAATTAACGTGCATAGGTCGTGGAGAAATGCGGTAAAATTGAAAGTCCGGATTTTATGCGGAGGTCGATAAAAATAGTCCAAAAATCACACTGAGCACACCAAAACGCGAAGCAAACGAAACGCAAACGATTTGACATGGACAGAACTGACAGTTGACTTCGTTTTTTTTTCTATTTCTTCTTAGTACTGAGCACGAACCGCTTGTCAGCCGTAAAATCTCACAAATGTCATCTCGAACACTTAAAAAAATATTTCCAGTTAACAACAGGAGATAAAAATAAAACAGCTGCAGTTTCTTGATCTCCAGAACGCCGACTGTCGAAAAAAAATATAATTAGCACCACTTCAAAAAACTTTACTTAGCCAATTGACCTAGTCCCAAAGTAAGCTAAGCATAGCTTGTGTTATGGGTACAAGGCAACGGATTAACATACTTAGATATATAGATACTTAAATACATATTATACACCCAAGACCCGAGAACAAACATTCGTATTTTTCATACAAATATCTGCCCCGACACGGGAATCGAACCCGGGACCTCAAGCTTCATAGAATAGAATAGAAACATTTATTTCAAGTAACACAACTCATACAATATGAATATAAATTGTTAGTTAATTATTATTATTATTTATTACTATAATAATAATAATAATTGACTGTTGATTTCGACATTATGCTTGGAATTTTACGCTCTCTTAACATATCTCCTGCGGTTATTGAATGGTTTCGTAGTTACTTAGTGGGTCGTCGGCAAAGAATAAAGGTGGAAGATTCTCGATCTTCCTGGTGCAACACTCTTGCTGGTGTGCCACAAGGTGGAGTGCTATCTCCATTATTATTCTCTATTTTTATAGATTCTATTTCTCGTAATCTTCTTTCTTCGTATCACCTTTATGCTGATGACCTACAAATCTACTCTCAGGGCGTGATTGGCGATCTTCCGTTGGTTATCGAGTCTGTTAACTTGGATCTAAAAAAGATTTTGAAATGGAGCCAACGATTTGGCCTGATTGTTAATCCGACAAAGACCCAGGTCATTGTTATTGGTAGCTCGAAACTTGTCCCAAGAGTCGACTTTGCATCTCTGCCACCGGTGCTTTTCGACGGAGTACTAATACCGTTTGCACATCAGGTCAAGAGCCTGGGTGTTATTTTAGACCGCACTCTCTCATGGTCTCCTCATGTGTGCGAGGTGAGCAGGAAGGTGTTTGCTGCGGTGGGATCTTTAAGACGGCTTCAGAATTTCCTACCTTTTGCTACCAAGGTTGCGCTTGCTCAAACTTTACTGCATCCTATATTCGACTATGCTGACATTTGTTATCCCGATCTCCTAGAAGAGCAGCTTAATAAACTTGAGCGAATTCAAAATCTATGCATTCGGTTTATTTTTGGTCTGCGTAAGTTCGATCATGTCTCTATTTTTCGATCACAGCTCAAGTGGCTCCCAATCCGCCTTCGCCGTAACTCTCACATTCTCCACCTTCTTTACGGCATTCTCTTTAACCCTGCAACTCCTCGCTACCTCAAAGAGCGGTTTAGCTACGTAACTTCTATTCGATGCTCTCAGAACTTTCTCCTTACCGTGCCTCTCTCTAACTCCAAATTTTATGTCTATTCTTATACTGTCCAGGCTATACGGTTGTGGAATGCCTTACCGATTGACTTACGACGGGCAAAATCTCTGTCAATCTTTAAATCTATGCTTAAGGTGTATTATCTGTCATCTTGTAATAATTAGCTTTGTTATAGTTTATTTATTTATTTATATGTGTCTGTTTATCCCACTGCTTATATTTGTTTTAGACGTGTACCTATTATAATGTAAGTACTATTTATGCATAGGTAGATGTACTATTTTTGTTGCGTTTTAATTTTCTGATCCACTGTTGATGCACCACCTGCTGTAAACTAGTCCTTCCTTCTTTCTGGTAAAGGGTTGCCTGGAAGAGATCGCTCTTAAGCGATAAGGCCGCCTATTGCTTACCTTGTATCTTTCTCTCTGTGTACCTGTTTTCTGTATTGCTTACTATTCCTGGTGTACAATAAAGAGTCATTGTATTGTATTGTAATAATAATAATATCACGGGACAATTCACACCAATTGACCTAGTCCCAAAGTAAGCTCAGCAAAGCTTGTGTTATGGGTACTAGGCAACGGATAAACATACTTATATAGATAGATACATACTTAAATACATATTAAACACCCAAGACCCGAGAACAAACATTCGTATTTTTCATACAAATATCTGCCCCGACACGGGAATCGAACCCGGGACCTCAAGCTTCGTAGTCAGGTTCTCTAACCACTAGGCCATCTGGTCGTCTATAATTACTAATGTTAGAATACTAAACAAAATAAGGACTGTTCGAGACATGCATCTCGCAACAGTGTCTCATATACGGACAGTCAAGCCTGTCCGCTATAGAACACAGGATAGGGTTGGCGCTGGCGCGCACCCGGCGCACCAGGGATGTGCACCGCTTGCGGATAGTTGTATAAAAGCAGTCTACTCTCGCTTCTGCGAACATCCCTGATGCGCTACAGAAGCGGGGCAGCCCCACCAGCACCCGGAACGCATTGTTAAACTGGACACGGAGGGCCATAGTCAGGTCATAGTCAGGTTCTCTAACCACTAGGCCATCAGGGGCTAAATTCAGAATCCGTTGGCCCAACACGGTTAGCGAGCGGTAATTCAATCGTTTGGGAGAGGATAGGAATGGGTTGAGCTTGGGATGAGCCTTATTTACCTGTTAATGCGCTTTGTAAACGTGAGGCCACACGCGCGTAATTTTGTGAGTCGTGAGCGGCAGAATTTCGGTTCGCGCCATACAATATGCGGGCCGTCACGTGACACAATGTATGGCGCAACCGAAATTCTGCCGCTCACAACTCACAGATTTACGCTCGTGTGGCCTCACCCTAAATAAATAAACAAATAAATAAGGCTCATCCCAAACTGAGCCCAAACCTCTCGCAAACCAGTGGTTTTTGGCGTTCCTGAATAGCAGTTCAAACCAAACCCAACCCGAACGATTAAATTACCGCTACCAAACCCGTGAAGGCCCTTTCCTGAATTTAGCCTCTGGTCGTCTAAAAGGATAGGTGTGATATGAGGAGAAAACGCTCGCCGCGCGATCGCGCACAGTCGTTGCTCAACCGTTACAATAATAATAATAATATTAGGGGACAATCTCACACAAATCGACCTAGTCCCAAACTAAGCAAAGCTTGTACTATGGGTACTAGACGACGATAGACATACTTATATAGATAAATAAATACTTAAATACATAGAAAACATCCATAACTCAGGAACAAATATTCGTGCTCATCACACAAACAAATGCCCTTACCGGGATTTGAACCCAGGACCTCTTGCTTCGTAGGCAGGGTCACTACCAACTAGGCTAAAGCGGTCGTTAAATCCCCGGCTTATCCAAAACTGTTACATCCAATATTCAATATCAGTGTTTGAAACTTGGCAGTTGCGTTGTGATGCCCCGTAAAGGCCGGTTTACATGCGTTAATTATTTAAACTCACACGTGATATGGGTGTGATGTTTACAGAAGGAAATCGGTTCACTAAACTACTGACTATTGTTCAGGTTAATCCCCTTATAAATGAAAGGACCTGACAGGGTCATTTTACATAAAGCACAATAAATTGAGGCAGAAATTCTAATCTAACTAAGTAGAGCTTGTCTAATTTAAAATGACGCGCGCCCAACCACCGCATTTACGCACATCTGCCAAGATAAATATTTCTCTACTGCAGCTTAAATTGAGTTTCAAATCCTGTGCGTAAATGCGGTGGTGGGCCGCGTCATTTTAAATTAGATAAGCTATACTATCGGATGTCTACAACTACTTATTTATTTATTTATGATTTTTTGCTCCCAATCCGCACTGGGCCCGCGTGGGAACTACGGTCTAAGCCCTCTCATTCCGAGAGGAGGCCTGTGCCCTGCACTGGGACGTATATAGGCTGGGATGATGATGATGATGATATTTTGCTGTACCCCTTAAGGTGGAACGGCACGCTCTAGGCGCGAAATTCAAAATTTTTACAGGTTTTAATTTATTTTTGGGTAAACGGTGTAACTGTTTAACTTCATAATGGTACTTGCGGTTGTAAAATAGTGTTCTTTATATTATTGTGTAAAGCTTTTTAAGAATAAAACTGTTAGCTTGTATTGATATAAAAATTGTCAAACATAGAAATTCGGACTTTCAACGTTTTGACAACTTGTATTTCAAGCTAATAGCTTCATTCTTAAAAAACTTTACACAATAATATAAAGGGGTATGTATTACAATACCAAAGTACGAAAGACCGAATGTTTTAAAACATCGAATGGTTCAAAAGACCGACACGATTTTTTTCTGAAACCGTAAACTTCTCAGAATTTATTAAAACGGCATCATACAGAACCCATTAGGTTAGGTTAGGTTTGTTTTATAACAATCTTAAAAAGTTAACGGTTTCAGAAAAAAATCGTGTCGGTCTTTTGACCCATTCGATGTTTTAATACATTCGGTCTTTCGTACTTCGGTATTGTAATACATACCCATATAAAGAACACTGTTTTACAAGCGCAAGTACCATATGAAGTTAAACAGTTACACCGTTTACCCACAATAAATTAAAAATTGTAAAAAGTTTGAATTTCGCGCCTAGAGCGTGCGCTTCCACCTTGAGTTTTCATTGTTGTCTCGAAGCGCAAAAAAACGCTCCGGAATGCGGAAAAGTAAAATGTCGGACGGTAAAATTACGTGTAGCGCACATTTGCACAAGCTAGTATTTAAATTTAAGGCGTGCCACATCGGACCGTTAGAAATCGGATGGCGGACAGCAAAATTCCTTGTAGTTCACAAGCGCCCTTAGGGCGATTGTGCACTGCAAGACCGGACCGGAGAAAAACGGCCCGGAATTGGAAAAGTGCACAAACTAGTAGGGATAAGTTCGTACATCTCTTTCTCTTGTTTACTGATATTTTAAAAAAAATAAAAAATTAAATTTTAAGCTGTTTATTTCAAGCAAAGAACGTTACAAAACATGCAAAACGAATCCTTAATCCTAATTTTAAGGATTTTGCGTGGCCTCGGTTAGTGAAAGACTGAGTTGCTCACGCGTATTTAGTCTAAGTACTTATACAATACGAGATGATAGTAAATTTATTATATAAATCATGACTTCCCATGCATGCAGTTTTTTTGTTTTAACTTACATATAACCTAAGTCTGAGTGCGCATCCGTCCCTTCCCTCTTAAATATATCTTTCATAAAATATCTTTTAATCACGCTTTTAGTTTGTTTACTGTTATTACTTTCTAATTTTTTCGCAATAGACAACGGTAAATTATTTATTAGTTGGGGAAGGATGCACTTCCAGACCCTTCTGCCATACTCATTAATCGGATGGCAGACAGCAAAATCCCTTGTAGTTCACAAGCGCCCTTAGGGCGATTGTGCACTGCAAGACCGGACCGGAGAAAAAACGGCCCGGAATGGGAAAAGTGCACAAACTAGTAGGGATAAACTCGCCTGTCTCTTTCTCTTGTTTACTGATATTTTCATGTGTTTTATGTACGATCGGCCCAAACGCCGGCTTACCAGTTTCAAAACAAATTTGCTTGCAGCCGTTGAAGTTCATTGGTATGGATTGGTATGACAGATGTCTAGCCACTGCACGCAAACTGGGCCTTTAAGAGGGTACGATGGCTGAGAGACTTTTGAGAAATAGGTATTTTAATGAAATGTCGCTGTCTCGCCCGAACCCCTCCGTGTCAGTACAGCGAGAGCGGGACAACTCCAGCTCAGACCGTTAATAGGCGCGTAAAATTGATCAAAACAGCATTTCGTAATCCCCTGTTTTCTTCTCGAAAACTGGACCAATAAAATTATTTTTTTCAAATATAATTAGAGGATAGATTTAGCTATGCCCCTATGTTTTCCTTTTTTTGTTTATATGTATACGGGATTCTTTTCTGATGAGTGTCTGAAAATGACGTCGAATTTGGGCAATTTTTTCAGTTTTTGAAAGCTCATATTTCTTATGTTAATTGAAATATGGAAAAAAACGAAACCTAGGGGCATAGCTGTGGTAGATACAGATTACACAGTAAAAAAAATTGGCTCTAAAGCTATTATCCAGGGAGGAAACAGGGGATTACGTTTGTACGGAGAAATGGTGCGCATCGTATCCTCTTAAGGTGTCAAGCCGGCGCCTGGGCCGATTGTACAATAAAGAGTGTTCTATATCGCACCGTAAAAAATCGGACACTTTTGTAGACTTTTCCACATTCCGGGCGGTTTTTTTCCGGTCCGGTCTTGCAGTGCACAATCGCCCTTTGTCCTGTTTTGCAACCAAAATTTCGTAACTGCCTACACCCACGGCTGGCGTACTGGGTGGTTGCGAAATTTTGGTTACGAGACCGAGTTTTGGGACTAGAGGCTTCTCTGCTATGAGGCTCAACAGATTGGATCGGAGGATACTTCCATGTGAACCCCTCTCCCTGTTATCAACTAATATCCAAAGTTTGGTTTGGTTGCGGCCCGCTAAGGTCTTAATAAGTCATGTAAATCACTCGGTGGGCTCAAAGGGATCGTTTAATATCAATGAGGCATGCGTACCAATGCTAAGGCTGAGAAACTATATTATTACTAGTGGTTCATTATAGTATATTTGTGTATCGTTCCGTGAGTCACAGACGGTTCTGACAGAAAATCAGCGCTGCAGGCGTCTAACGCCCCAGCATAATGCTGAGTCAGCGACCGTTTCACTTTTGCGGGGACACACATGCAGAGCTGTGTATGTACATGTTTATTTCTCCATTGTTTGTTATCTTAGTTTTTTTTGTGTGTACTTTCTTGTATATGTGTGTCTTGTAAAAGTAAATAAATGTCTTCTTTCTTTCTTTCTTTCTATTATGCTGTTTGTGAGTGTGTCTGACCATACCACCTGCTTTTGCATTTGCATCTGGAAACATTTACAGTGGTGTCTTTTTACTTAAAACTGAATGATTATGATTAAATTGAATGTTTAAATCGTGATTGATTAAAGAGGCTTGAGCTGTAGTTCCCACTCGGGCCCCGTGCGGATTGGGAACTTCACACACAATTGAATTGATCTGGAATGCTATATTATCTAACGAGCTGATATCACAAATCGCATCACCTCCTACCGCAGACCGTTTTTCGGAATGAAATGGCGAACGCAATCACTCGAAGTACTACCCAGAGACTGGACCGTCCTGATGATTCCACGCCGCCGGTACGCAACACAGCGCACATCACGTTAATAATTCATCATGTAATAATAATAATGACGTCTCGTCCAAACAAATCCCTCTCCGTATTACGATGATCAAAAACACGAGCGCGCGCGGAATGTTAATTATAACAAAGAGTAGTTATTAATATAGACTGGGCACTCTTTAGCCTCGTAAAGCCCACGTAAAATGAATAAGGACCTTTTATTGCCATAAATACGAATATAAACAGAAAAATGTCAAGAACAACAAATAAACAAATCATGTAACGATTGAAACCAATTGACCTAGTCCCAGAATGAAACTTAGCGCTGATCGACGTCTTTTTGCGTTGCGTTGACATAAAGATTTTTCCGCCATCGCCTTTGATTTGGGGAGACCCTTAGGAAACTCAACATTCATAAAATCTTAAATAATAAAATTTATAAACTGAGCATTTAATTAACGTTTGTAACTTTTTTGCGACAAACAGTTTTTTTTTTTACATATTTATTGGAATGGGCCGAAAGTTTGATCAGAGGCCGTATTGTCTAACGCTTCTGTCGCTTGCCTTCGCTTTCACCGTCTCTTTCTGTCATCCTTTTATACTTTGACAGAAAGAAATAGGTATTGATTGCGATGGCAAGCGTCAGAAACGTTAGACAATAAGCCTGCTGAGTCGCACACGCCAATATTGACTTGACTAAAAAATATTGGATACCCTTAACTTTTGCTATGTCCACGGCTTTTTTTACCCGTATAGAAAGAAATGTCGAGTCGCCTCTGCATCAAAATAACGTAGTCTTTGGTACGAATATGTACACATAATTTGGGGAAAAGCGTAATTAACTTTTGCTGCGAATAATGCCGGAATACATTGTAACGCTGATAATGTTGCGCGAGTCGGCTCACCGAACTTTATGACAGTGTAGTTGTATATCGTCCAAGTAATTCCTTTACCAACCTTAGGTCTAATGTCAGTTGCATTGTACTCGTATAGCATAAAACATCAAGATTATTTTCACTTACACTCGAGGAAACTGAATCGCGTACCAGGCTGGAACCTCTTCACAGTCACTTCCCGATGATTTCTTTAGCAGATGTAGAGAATGTCAACTTGAAATTTGGAACAAAAAGGTTCCACCCTGTACGCAATTCAGTTTCATACAAATATCTGCCCCGACACGGGAATCGAACCCGGGACCTCAAGCTTCATAGTCAGGGTCCACTAGGCCATCTGGTCGTCACATATCTACCGATTGTTCCATATGCAACTAGTATTATTTTATATCCCCAATGTGACAGCTTTAGGTTTTTTATTCAACTGCCTACAGCACTTACTTGCTCGACGAATAATATGTCATTATTATCATCATTCATTTGTTATCAGTTGGACGTCCAATACTGCCAAGGATGTCCATGACCACCTTTGGCAGTACACACATCATATTACATCATGTTGGTATTACAGAATGGAAAAACTAAGAGTGTTAGAAATAGGCTACTTTAGATGTAGGATATAGTTTTAAATTGTAAATAAATAATTGTACGAGTAGGCTAGTTTATACATTTTAATATTATATTCCTAAGTAGTCTGTAAGTTTGTTTGTGTTTATATTTTATGTTTTGTGTCATCTTTATGTGCTTTTATGAATAAAGATTATTAGTTTACTACACTACACCATAACACACGCCGATAACAGACACGTATCCCACTGAACACAATACATCCTTCCTGCCCTCTGATTGGTCCTCCCCGCGGCGCCATGATCGCCCGCGCTCCCCTCCCTCGCGCCCACGAGCGACGACTTAAATATCGCCCGCTCCGGCCGACTCGCCACTCGCCACCGACCACTCCGCTCCGCCACACGAACAAGACACCCTGCTCAATTTACTATCGAAGAAGTTTTGTTTCATTTCATTTTAATTAATAAGTAATACAGTCCACGCATCAAACAATGGTACTTCGGCACGGATCTCAAGAAAGTCAAGAATAGCAACGGCGAATTCAAGCAAGAAGAATACTTCCGAGTCAAGATTCTTCGATTATACGCAGCTGGAATTCTCCGTGTCTTCCTTCGAGTGGAGTGAAGAAAACGCGCTCGGTGTCGAGTCACTTAAAACCTGGAGGCCCAGTCCTCGGTTTTACACGCAGTTTTATCAATGATTTAGAGGCCTCGGCTTCGATCGGAGATTTAACTTTTCAGTCATTCAACGATTTTGAGGCTTCGGCTTCAATCGGCGATTGACTTCTTAACAAAACGTCCTTGAGCCTAGCTCGGTGTTTTCATTGGTGACTTTAGTCACAAAAGTTCAACAGGGTTGAACTGCCAGCTTTAGCTGGGTATCGTGCTTGCACCTAACGGTGACAAACGCAAGCGCGATTAGGGCCCTAGATTAATAGGTTATTAGGTTGTTAGGGTGTTAGGGTTATTTGTTAGGGACCCCCACGTGTGCCAAGATGTCCGCGAAGGAAGAGCGCACCCTGCGATCGACGACCAAGAAGATGTCAGAAGGTACACCGTCGTCAGGTGACACCACATCCGCGGAATCAAACACGTGGAGCAACGGCACCAGCGGAGAACAGCACGGTTTAGGCAACATGACTACGGCGCCGCGCCCCGCGAACGTAATCGCATTAGAGGGCTCCGCGCAGCCTGCCGCGCTATCCGCGAAACGTTATCCCGCGCCGGTATTGGAAGATGACGAGTCGAACGAAACGATTATAGGTCACCCCCACGGGGGGGCGGACACGGTGTCCACTAAAATGTCTATTCTTAGAGCGGAGTTAGAACTGCAAGATGCCGAACTCGAGCGGGCTCAGAGGGCCGCGGCCGCGGCTAGGAGTAGGTTGGAGATAGCACGTATAGAGGCGTCTCAACCTCCTAGCTCGGCGCCGCCGCCTGATGTTGAAGAAGAGTCGCGCGTAGTGGGTTGGGTTGAGCAACATAGATACACGTCTAACAACGCCCAGGTAGATAGGCCCGCATTAGGTCCGCCGCCACCTCGTTCGCAGTTATATACATCGCCGCGCGATAACACCCACGTACAGCACACATTCGTCAATCGCGACCTGGAATTGCTGTCCACTAGAGTTGTAGACGCGGTGAATAGGAGCAGTAGTAAGCCGGCCATGCAGAGGCATGCACCGGAGCTCCCGCCTTTTGATGGCAACATTACGGAGTGGATAGCTTTCCGGGCCGAGTTTGACGACACGGCTTCGCTTTTTACAGACGTCGCGAATGTAGGTCGATTACGGAAATCGCTACGCGGCGAAGCCAGACTTGCGGTTAGATCAATCATGTACACAGTATCTAATCCGTACGAGATATTAGAGGCGTTAGAACGGCAATTCGGCGACCCCGAAGAGATAGTCCTCGCGGAGATGCATAACGTAAAACGCATGCCCCGGCTGGCAGATGACAATAGTAATATCACAACATTTGCCGCCCAAATAGCCAACGTTGTATCGACGATAAAATCGTTACGCCAAGAGGAGTTTTTATACGCGCCCGAATTAGTCAACAAAATCGTCGACAAGATGAATCTTATCGTTCGGTATGAGTGGAATAAATATCGCTCAAATAACAAGTCGGTACCGGGATTAGAGGCTATGGCGCTATTCTTAAACGAGATAAGTAGCGCTTCACGCAAAACGTACGCACGTTCGCGACAAACACGTGCGAACGTTAACCACGCCCATAGCCCCGCCCCCCCGCGCGCCCGCGCTGCACTTAGCACGCGGAACCACTCGTACAGATATAGCGATACCGAACAATCAGATTCAGAATATGAGGACGACGTTAAGCCACGTACAGTCGCGCAAGTAAATCGCAAACCGCCAACTAAGAAAAATACGCAGTCTCACGCGCCGCGACAACCGAAGCAGACTTACCCCACGCGTTCGAACAAAGATAAATGCGTTATTTGCAACGGCGAGCACAGAGTTAACTTGTGTTCGGATTTTACGAAGTTGCAAATAGCACAGCGTTGGGAAGTGGCAAAAAATAGTAAATTATGCTTCCGTTGTCTGGACGCGTCTCACGGGAGGCAAAGTAAATGCAAATACGTTCCATGCGGTATTAATCAGTGCGAAGCGGGGCATCATAAGATGTTACATGGCTTAACGAGTAATCAAGCACCCGCGCGTGCGCACGTGAGTAGTTCGGTAAATCACGTACATAGAGCGAACATGTACTTGAAAATAGTACCCGTAGAAGTGTCAGGACCTTTAGGAGTCGTCGATACCTACGCGCTTCTTGATGACGGCAGTAGCATCACGATGGTAGAGCGACACATATCGGATAAAGTCGCGCCGCGAACTAAAGTCGAAACTTTATCCATCGAAGGCGTAGGCGGTAATGTAGTCGACGACAACGAATCTTGCCGGGTCGAACTGACGCTACGCGGTGCATGTAGCAGAGATCTATGTAAAATAACCGCGCATACGATAAATCACTTAAACCTCGCGTCTCAGGCAGTTAGTCGAGATTTAGTCGATGCGTGCGAACACTTACGAGAAGTAGCAGATGAGTTGTGTTACGACCGCGCCACTCCGACTATTCTGGTGGGCCAGGACCACTGGGACCTATTGGTATCCAAACAGATACGCAGCGGCCCCAGAGATATGCCGGTAGCTTCGCTCACCAGACTAGGATGGATTTTACACGGAAAACACGAGGCGGGCCGTAGCACAGCTTTCGTAGTAAATCACGTAAAGCCTACGGAACAGGAAGTGCATTCATTAATAAAAGAGCACTTTAGTATCGAGTCGTTAGGGATCGATAAAAAACTCCCTAAGTCCGACCCCGACCAACGCGCGTTAAATATCTTGGCCACGACATGCCGCAAAAGTAAAAAAGAAAACGTTTACCAAGCGGGCTTGCTCTGGCGCTCCGATACCGAAACGTTACCGGACAACAAAAATCAGGCGATAAAGCGGCTGCATAGCCTTGAAAATAAATTGGATAAAGACGCGAACTTAAAAAGTGCGTATTCAAAACAGATCGAAAATTTGATAGCCAAAGGCTACGCCGAGGCTATGCAATCGCCCCCCCCGCCTGATTCGCCCCGCGCGTGGTACCTCCCACATTTTCCCGTGTTCCACGCACAAAAACTAAAAATCAGGCTAGTATTTGACGCGGCATCGCGCGCGTTCGGTAAATGCCTAAATGATGCGTTGTTAACGGGTCCGGACTTATTGCAATCGCTGTTCGGAGTACTTTTACGTTTCCGCGAAGGCAAAATAGGCGTCATCGCGGACGTACGCGAAATGTTTCTGCAAATAGAGGTAGACGAGTGCGACAGAGATAGCTTGCGTTTTTTATGGAGGGAGGGAGACAGAGCTAGCCCACCAAAAGAATACCGGATGAAAAAATTAATTTTCGGGTCGGCATGCTCCCCCGCAACCGCTCTGTACGTTAAAAATAAAAACGCAGACTATCACTCCGAGCAGTATCCTAGAGCCGCATTGATTACCAAAAGAAACTCGTATATGGATGATTTTCTTATCGCGCTCGACGACTCGGAAGCGGAAGCGAGGCAAATAATCAACGAAGTTTACGAGCTTAACTTAAAAGCTTCATTCGAATTAACGGGTTTTGCCTCGAATCGGCCTACGGTCATTAAAGACGTCGTCACTAACGATAGGCAAACGAGTACGCCGTTAGGTACGAAAACGGAATCCGAGCGAACACTGGGTCTAATATGGAACCACAGTAGGGACACGCTAGGGTTCAACGTAAACTTGCGTAATACGCCACCAAACGTCTTGGACGGTACTCAACTGCCAACAAAAAGACAGGTTACGAGTAGCGCGATGAGCATTTACGATCCGCTAGGATACATCGCGCCTATCTCAGTAATAGGCAAGGTACTCGTTCAGGACATTTGGCGAACCGGCATAGGATGGGACGACACTATCCTATCCGAGTCAGTTCCCATATGGAACGATTTTAGGGACAACATAGCGCGACTAAAAGAGTTGGAACTGGCTAGGCACGTACCCGCGTTTAATAGGCAGGGCGTATTGCACGTATTTTGCGACGCGAGCGAAAAAGTTTATGCGACCGCGGTATACTTCACGAGCGACTCTCCCGACGGAACCAAAACATCAAGCCTGATAGCAGCGAAGGCCAGGGTGGCACCATTGAAAACTATATCCATCCCTCGCCTGGAGCTACAGAGCTGTGTGTTAGGCGCCAGACTGGCTAAAACCGTTAGAGAACAGACGGATTATAAAATTAGTAAGAGTTACTATTGGTCAGATTCGCGAACGGTTCTCGCATGGATCAAGTCGGACCCGCGGTCATTTAAGAGCTTTGTAGCTCATCGTCTAGCCGAAATTGAAGACGTCACATCGCCTAACGAGTGGCGTTGGGTGCCGAGCGCCTTGAATGTGGCCGACGACGCGACGAAAGGCGTCCCGCCTAACTTCGGAATAAACCACCGATGGTTTCACGGTCCCGAATTTATTAGGCGCGACTCGAACGAATGGCCTGAAGATAAGTCCGCGCCGGCGTCGGCCCCGCCCACAGGCGAGGAGCGCCCCCCCCGCGTAGTCTTAACGGTTAGGTCGCGCGATGCATGTAGCTACCTACCCCGTATAGAACGTTTTTCAAGCTTTAATCGCTTGGTCAGAGTTGCCGCGACCGTGCTGTTAGCCGCCGAGGTTTTTAAGGCTAAATTGCTGAAAAAGAGCCACGTCGCGGAGATAAACAACGACCACATGAGATTAGCAGAATTGCTATACATAAAACAGAGCCAGCAGGAAAGCTTCCAAGATGATATACGAAGGCTACAACGCAACGAAGCAATACAGAAGGGATCGAAGCTAGGCAAATTGGCCGTGAAATTGGACGCCAACGGGATCCTACTGCTCGACGCCCGCTTCGATAGATCAACGAACACACCAGTCCTGCACGCGAAACAAGAGTTCACGAAGCTCCTAATAATGCATTACCACGCGTTATTTCATCACGCAAATCATGCTACCGTGATGAACGAGCTCAGTCAACGTTATCACATTGTTGGATTACGCGGAGCGTTACGCTACATATGCTCTAGCTGTCAATGGTGCAGGACCCATAAAGCAACGCCGAAACAGCTGCCCTTCGGAGACTTGCCGCCGGAACGCCTGACGGCCAACCAGCCACCCTTCACCGCAGCTGCCTGTGACCTCTTTGGCCCCCTTACCATCACTATCGGTAGGAGGCACGAAAAGAGGTGGGGCGTCCTATACACGTGCCTAACCACTAGGGCCGTGCATTTGGAGCTCGCCGCCTCTCTTTCATCATCATCGATGATATTATCCCTAAGAAGAATGATGGCGCGGCGAGGCACTCCCACTATCCTCTACAGTGACAACGCTACGAACTTCGTCGGAGCAGAACGTGAGATACGTGACGCCCTGCAGACCGCCGAGGAATCCATGGAGCACTTCGCTGTAGGAAAAAGGATAACATGGAAAAAGATACCGCCAGGAAATCCAGCAGCTGGCGGAGCGTGGGAAAGATTGGTCGGCAGCGTCAAGAGAGCCCTGAGAGTGACCCTAAAAGAGAAGAATCCATCTGAAGAGGTTCTGCACACTCTCCTGCTCGAGGCCGAACACGTCATAAATAGTAGACCGCTTACGCCCGTAATGTGGGACAATAACGAAGCACTGACCCCCAACCACTTCCTCTTGGGGAGGTCAAATGCAATGTCCCCATTCGGACGTTTCGCGGATGTCCCGGCATCCACTAAGTCGTGGCATCTCGCACAACGAATGGCGGAACTATTCTGGACGCGATGGACGCGTGAATACCGACCCCAGTTGAAGCTACGACTCAACCCACGCCTAGCGTCTAAACAAAACATCGAAGTAGGAGACATCGTCATCATAGCCGACGGTACAATGCCACGAGGCACCTGGCCCAAGGGCGAAGTTATGAAGACGTTCCCTGGGCCTGACGGAGTCACGCGCGTAACAGAAGTACGTACCGCGGCTGGACTGATCCGCAGACCCGCGTCAAGGCTAATACCTATTTCTAGAGTTAATGGTGTTGGCACACGTGGGGGAGAATGTTAGAAATAGGCTACTTTAGATGTAGGATATAGTTTTAAATTGTAAATAAATAATTGTACGAGTAGGCTAGTTTATACATTTTAATATTATATTCCTAAGTAGTCTGTAAGTTTGTTTGTGTTTATATTTTATGTTTTGTGTCATCTTTATGTGCTTTTATGAATAAAGATTATTAGTTTACTACACTACACCATAACACACGCCGATAACAGACACGTATCCCACTGAACACAATACATCCTTCCTGCCCTCTGATTGGTCCTCCCCGCGGCGCCATGATCGCCCGCGCTCCCCTCCCTCGCGCCCACGAGCGACGACTTAAATATCGCCCGCTCCGGCCGACTCGCCACTCGCCACCGACCACTCCGCTCCGCCACACGAACAAGACACCCTGCTCAATTTACTATCGAAGAAGTTTTGTTTCATTTCATTTTAATTAATAAGTAATACAGTCCACGCATCAAACAAAGAGCCTCCCTTAAATATTTGTTTTATTTTAATTTAATTAAGTATTTTTAAAGTGAATATATAACTAAATATTCTGTGAATATTTCAAGCGTCTTAGCTGTTGCCGTTATCAATATCGAGCAAAAACGAGCAAAAAAAATCAAGTTTGTGTATGGGAGCCCCCTTAAATATTTATTTTAGTCTGCTTTTTAAGTAGTATTTGCAAATGAAATACATCATCTGAGAAAATTTCAACTGTCTAGCTATCACGGTTCATGAGATACAGCCTTTTGACAGACGGAAAGACGGACGGACAGCGAAGTCTCAGTAATAGGGTCCCGTTTTTACCCTTTGGGCACAGAATATATAATAGTACTAACGTACAGAATGGACACGCTCCACCCCGCACCGATTCGAGTTACCCCACCCCTCAAGGCGCAGATTGCCGGACCCCGCCGGAATCCAGAAGAGTGCGCGTGCGATGTATGTAGGCGTACGCGTGTACAGACGTCGTCGTGCTTATGTAGATTCAAGAACGCGTATTTGTACGTCGTGTCCGCCGCGTGCTTTGGGTACGGATCCCTAAAAAAAGTAAGATAAAAACATTATGGCACCGTATCAGTACAAGGAACAAGCCAGATCATTTCCCGTCACAGCCAAGAGTCCCTGATTTACGTGTGAATAAAAATGATTTAAAATTTAATTATGCGCCGCGGATGATTCATGCGCAGCTTAACGCGCCCCTATCTGTCTTGCGACATAGGGGTAAGAGGGATGACGAACAGCAGGCTAATTGTCTAACTCCCTCGCAATCGCCATCGCGTTCATTTTGACAGTTCTTGTATGGGCTGACAATTGGTATCGGAAACAGCCCGCTGTCACAGCCATACAAAAACTGACATTTCAATCCGATGCCGAGTGTCAAAAAGTTACATAATTACCCTGCAGATATGTACGATAATCGGTATGCGATGATCCCTGTGATAATATGTATTTAAATTCTTGATTGTATGTACTTAAGACACCAAAATAATACAAAAAAGACAGCAAAACAAAAAACTACAAAGGTGAACTTGTCCCTAAAAGTGATCTTAGGGGAAAGCGTTAGCTTATACCACAGAGAACTAAGGCCCATACTACACGGGCGGTTCCCGCTCGACGGAGCTGCGCAGTGTAGTTTGCACCATACAACTTCCATATAAAATTGTGTCTACTGGCGGTTCAGAAGCGGTTTCCCGCGGCGGGAGAACCGCCCGTGTAGTATGGGCCTAACTGTGTCGTGATTTTTTTTTACAATAGATGTTGCCAGTTTTTTGACTCTCCCTTTGTCAATTGGCACACGTTATTTCGTGTTTTTAAACGTTAACCACAATCTCTACAAAAACTAAATATTCGTTGCACAGTGAAAATAAATGGGCAAATAAGGACGGGTTTTACGCGTTAAGAGATAGGTACGTGACGCTGAGGTTCACGGTTAGTTACGGAGAATCAGGGTAAAAATATTGTAGTATTGTTAGTATAGGCCAGGGGTCACCAAATGGCGGACCGCGGTCCAAATCCATTCATCATCATCATCATTTCAGCCGAAAGACGTCCACTGCTGAACATGGACCTCCCCCAAGGCTCGCCAAACAGATCGGTCCCACAAGTGGCAGTGGGCAGGGCACATCGCTCGTAGAACTGATGGCCGATGGACCAAAAAGGTTCTCGAGTAGCGTCCACGAACCGGAAGACGCAGTGTAGGTAGGTCTCCAACAAGATGGAGCATATCTACAGGGTTATTTGTAATTCACTAGCATCCTTTTAACCCTAAACTCCTACCACTTAAACAAATGTTTTTTGTTTTAGGGCTTTTGTCATAACTTAATATTTTTGGTGTAATAAAGTTTTGAAAATTTGAGACTACCTCTTATTTTTACGATACTCTGTGTATTTGTATGGGAAAAAAGTGCTTCATTTTAAAAAGTCGTAAAACAAAAAACATTTGTTTGAGTGATAGGAATTCAGGGTTAAGAGGATGTCAGTGAATTAAAAATAACCCTGTATATCGTGTACAATTTTTTTTAACCGTCTCTACACTACACTCGTAGCCGGCCGTAACAGTGGGAAATTGGGTTACTTCTAGTTGTCCTTTGTCGTTGGCTGTCCGGACGATCTGTGTGTCACACATCATAATGCAGCATTATAATGAGTTATGTCATCTCAAAATGAATTTATGTTAAATTATATCATAATTGAATGTTTACTGAACTCGGTCTGGGACCTCGTGTTCTGAATAAAGTTATATTATCTTATTTTATTTATTGTTTAAGGGTAAGTTTTACAATGGTTCGTTAGCGATTTGGTTTGTTGTTGGTTTTTGTTACATGTTTGTTAGAATGATTTAGTTTTAACAATATATTTTCCCTTCTTAATGTTACCGTTCTAGTTCTTAATATGTATAACATCAATGGGAAATAATGAAATTTGAATTGGCACAGAAATATTTAGTGTCGACTGTGCTTTCGGCTCTTGGGGCCGATGCAAACTTAACATAACCTAAACCATCCTATGTTTCTGTGTCGATTAAAATTGGGAAAAAACGCAACAGTGAAAATAAGCTTCAGTAAAGAACCAAATTAGAAAAAAAGCATCTGGGAAATAATGCTAATGGAAATTTTGCTGCTGGGAAATAACGATTCTGGGAAATTGATCTAACCAGTCCAGTTAGTTATTGTCTAACGTTTCTGAAGTTTGCTTTCGCAATCTCTATTTCTTTCTGTCAAACGGTATAACATGATGACAGAAAGAGATGGTGAAAGCGAAGGCAAGCGCCCGCGCGTTAGTCACGGCCTTAGATTATTTATGCACTAGATGGAGCGTCAGTAGCAAACATTGCGATACAAAACGTCCACAAATCCATTTGACAGCTTCATATTACGATCGCGTTACGTCATTCCGGTTGACACTGTGTGCGTGCTTAATGATACCAGTTAATTTCACATTCCTCAAAATGTGGGGAAAGTAAAGCTGATTGGGGAATGTGTGGGGAGAGCTTCAATTCGGGGAAAATGAGGGAATTTTAAGTATGAACACAAATACGCGACATTTGACATCAAATTTCTGCTAGTCTTGATTAATTTCCTACAATTTTATTATTCGCAACAGCTCTAAACTAAGTCACTCGGCCCACATAATTTTTCATTCCCCACACGTGGGGAATTTCGACAATGCGTTTGGGGATTTTAGCATATTAATATTGGCAACCCTGCAAATGACGCAAATGACATATAAGCCAACAGTTGGCTTATATTTTTACGGGACGTTTCCATGCCACCAAAGCTCTATCTAGTGCATAAATAATCTAAGGTCACGGCCTTTGGTTAAGTCTGCGGGAACGTGTTGGATGCGGATTGCGCAGGAGCGAGTTTGGCGAGCCTTGGGGGAGGCCTATGTTCAGCAGTGGACACTTTTCGGGTGAAATGATGATGACGATGACTTCTTTTATATTTGAGCACCAAAACCGGGACGTCACACTTCATAGTCACTTCTCTAACCACTTAGCTACCCATCAAGAAAACCTACGAGTAAAAAGCGCATTTAAAAACAATAAACAGAATGTGTACAGGGAATTGGCTCGTTTACTTTCGACGGGAATTCTGTTCGATGCGCCGTGAAATAGGGTGTCTGCAGCGATCTACTAACAAATGGCCTGGACTGGATCCTTCATTGCCTTGATTTTTAATCAAAGCAGCGAATTCCCGGAGTTTGTGTTCCTAAACGGCGGGCTTATTGCGTAGGTACAATACGTTTAAGTACTTTTAGTTTACCACTGACAGATGGCTTGCCTTCATTTCATTTCCAACTTTAACACCATACAAATAAAGTAGCTATTACCAAATCTGCAAACGTGGGTAACAGCATTCTAAAATTGGCTTTATTTGTAGGTCGTTAAAGTTGAATATGAAATGAAGGCAAACCATCTCTCAGTGGTAAACTTTGTGTAATTTTACTGTAACGCTCTCGGATTTACAATCGTTTCCACCACTTCTTTCTAAGTATCACACGTAGGATAAAGGCAAAGGAGCGTAAACCACACAGGACGGCAGCGGGTCGGGAGCGGGTCGGTAGCTGGTCGAGAGTGGGTCGGGAGCGGGTCGGGAGCGGGTCGGTAGCTGGTCGAGAGTGGGTCGGCAGCGGGTCGGGAGCGGGTCGGTAGCTGGTCGAGAGTGGGGCGGCAGCGGGTCGGGAGCGGGTCGGTAGCTGGTCGAGAGTGGGTCGGGAGCGGGTCGGGAGCGGTTTGGGATCGGGTCGGAAGCGGTTCAGGAGGTCGGGTCGAGAGTGCAGCGGGCCTACTTATGTGGTGGTACAAATAGCTGTAGCCTAGTGATTTGGCCTATGGCCTTTCAAACAGAGGGTCGTGGGTTTGAGGCCACGCCCTGCGAGTTTATCGAAATTTATGTGCGCTAAACCTGCGACACATTGCTCGTAGAACTGATGACCGATGCGGATGAGGTTCTCGAGTTGCGTCCATGGATCGAAAGAAGCAGTGTAGGTTAGGTAAGCCTCCAACAAGATGGAGCGACGACCTGGTTAAGGTTGCTGGAACGCGTTGGATGCAGATGGTTAATATTATTCGCATGTAATAATGTGTATTTATAGGTGTAAAATAGGGGACTGGTCGTACTTCGCACCAGGGATGTTATGGAGCTCCGTAACCGTAACCGAAACTATCGGATATCCGAAATAAAAATATATCCGTAACCGTAACGGTATCCGTATCCGTTTCACAAGTTTCGGATAGTTTCGTATAAGGGCGGAGTCTAAATAGTGATTTTAATACCAAATGATATCCTAGAATAAATGGGCCAATCAACTTTTAAACCGACTATAATCTGTCCGCGACATTTTTCAAACAATTGCAGATTTTTGTAAGTAAACATGTTTTTTCTGTAATTTAATAGATGAATAGCATGAATACATGCCGTCCTACGTAAGTTTAACCTATTAAACCGTGAAATATCTTGTTGGAAGTACGATTTTTTGGTAACGCCAGAGACAATTTTGGTAACGCAGGAGACGCCAAAAACGTCGGTTTAAAAGTTGATTGGCCCAAATACCTAAAACCTATAAATAAAACCAAATTATTACAAACTACATTATATACAGGGTTATTTTTAATTCACTGACATCCTCTTAACCCTGAATTCCTATCACTCAAATAAATGTTTTTTGTTTTATGACTTTTTAAAATGAAGCACTTTTTTCCCATACAAATACACAGAGTATCGTAAAAATAAGAGGAAATCTCAAATTTTCAAAACGTTATTACACCAAAAATATTAAGTTATGACAAAAGCCGTAAAACAAAAAACATTTGTTTAAGTGGTGGGAGTTTAGGGTTAAAAGGATGCTAGTGAATTACAAATAACCCTGTATATGTTTATATTTTACTTCAATCTAATATCCGTAACCGAAACTATCCGAAACTAACGGATAATCCGAAATAATTACATATCCGTAACTAGGGTTACCATATGACAGGCGTTTGCCGCATTTGACAGGCATTTTAAGGTTTAGACAGGCGTGCGGCCGGCATTGGTCTGAGGGGTATGTATTACAATACCGAAGTACGAAAGACCGAATGTATTAAAACATCGAATGGGTCAAAAGACCGTCACGATTTTTTTCTAGAACCGTAAACTTCTCAGAATTTATTAAAACGGCATCATACAGAACCCATTAGGTCAGGTTTGTTTAATAACAATCTTAAAAAGTTTATCCTTCTTCATTATTATTTTGTTGGCTGTTACTTATTACTTACAGCGTTTTGCTTTAGACAGACATTTTTCTGAAAAATCAGGCATTTTAGGTACCATAGACAGGCATCCCTCTATTTACATATGGTAACCCTATCCGTAACCGCATCCGAAACCAATATAATTTTATTCCTATATATCCGTATCCAGATCCGAAATATCATATCCATAACATCCCTGCTTCACACCCATAATAAAAAAAGCTTTTAAAAAAGCACAACAAAATTTCGCAGATACACAGACTGTATTAGACTTGTACGTAATCCATGCACAATCGAAACGCCTGCAGGGACAGTTTCGTTCGCCAAGACTGCACTCAGCATGCCGCAGGGCATCGACTCGCATAGAAATAGCGCGATTAGGGTTGCCAGGTGTCCAAGGCTGGCTTTAGGACACGTTTGGCTTTTTACGGGCGCGTCCGGCCGCTTATGTCAATACCTAACAAAAGCAGCAATAATATTTATTTTCAAACTTTTCAATTCAATTTTTTTTGTTATTAAATGGGTTAGTTCACAAAAATAAAAACAAAAACATGACCGATTTAATTTTATCTAACGGCAGTCAATCACACTTTCAAATTGCCGTATGAGCGTTCCCAGCGCGGTCAATAACACTGACTCAAATACAGTGTGCCGCGCTGCCGGTGTGTGTCACCGTATATTTTGATTCAGTGCAGTGTTGCAGAACTATCGATAGTTTGATTATAGAAAGAAAGAAAGAAAGAAAGAAAATACATTTATTTACAACATCACAAGACACATCATCAATATTTTACAAAACGTAAGGCAACACTAAAGCTAAAGATAGAATGTGTCATTGCGGTTGCAAATCGGAAACTGGCTCAGCATAATGCTGAGGCCTTTAAAGCACCCCAGCGCTGATTTTCAGCCAGTACCGTTGGTGACACCCGGATCGCTGTTTAGATAGATAAATAAATAAACTGCACACTAATAGCTACATACATAAGACTACATGCGTAAATAAATAATTATCGATCGTTGACCTCGCAAACTATTCAGGATATCGATATTACTGTCGATAGTATCGCACATGTCAATAGTGATTTATAAGCAATACTATCGATAGTATTGCAATAATGACCAAAAACAATCGATAGTATCGATAGCTTTATACAATCGTAGTACAAAACTATCGATACTATCGATAGTATCGATTATTTTCGGTCATTATTGCCTAATTTTGCAATACTATCGATACTATGTATGTGTATTTACACGTGGTGGGTGATACTATCGATAGACTATCGATACTATTGGTTTTATCTTAACTAACGATAGTCTATCGATATAGGACTATCGATAGGCAACACTAATTCAGTGTTATAGAGCGCGCTGGGCACGCTCCGTCGACGCCCCGCGCTTCCGGTTTGTTGTGGCCTTTAGAGTTTGGGCTGAAAAAGGTTACGATAACATTTTTAAAGCACAATGTTCGCTCGGACAACGCCATCTATTGATTGCAGACGAAGTTAACCCGTCATCTTGAAAGCTGAGGTACAGTAAAATTACATAAAGTTTACCACTGACTTCATTTCATATTCAACTTTAACGACCTACAAAAAAAGCCAATTTTAGAATACTGTTACCCACGTTTGCAGATTTTGTAATAGCTACTTTATTTGTATGGTGTTAAAGTTGGAAATGAAATGAAGGCTAGCCGTCTGTCAGTGGTAAACTAAATGTAAACGTATTGTAAGTACCTCTACGTTCTTGGACAGCGTCCTCTATTCCTCTTTAAAGTTAATATTATCGCGTTAGTGGGATATTATCCTATTTTTAAGTCCAAATTTTGCATGTCCATGTCCATGGCAGGTCCTGCTTTTAGGGTAAAATATTCGGCCAAATAAAGCGCCGAATTCGGTTTTCGTGTTTTAGTAATTGGCAACCCTAAGCGCGATTACATGCATTTACATGCATGGATATAGAGAACATGCTGTATAAAATGAGAGTGCAATTCGAACTTAAATGGTACATTATCAGATGTCGGCATTTTGGTCGGCGATATTGTACTCTGTATAACGATCTAATAGCCCAGTGGATAATGTACCTGACTACGAAGCTGGGTTAGTTTTATTTTTAAACAACAAGTGTAAGGCAACGTCCCCGTGAGTACGATTGAGTGCGTCGAGTGACACTGACTTTAAAAAGGCTTTAAGAATTAATTTCAGTTATATTGTTTTAGTTCTCGCGCGGATTTCATCATTTCTAATGCGAGAACTAAAGTTACGGACATAGCTCAAAGAATCGCTAGACTTAAGTGGCAGTAGGCAGGGCACATCGCCCGTAGAACTGACGGCCGATGGGGCCGAAAGGTTCTCGAGTGGCGTCCGCGGACCGGAAGACGCAGTGTAGGTAGGCCTCCGACAAGATGGAGCGACGACCTGGTGAAGGTAGCGGGAACGCTTTGGATGCGGATGGCGCAGGGCCGATCTGTTTGGCGAGCCTTGGGGGAGGCCTATGTTCAGCAGTGGACGTCTTTCGGCTGAAATGATGATATTGTTTTATGTCCGTTTTGTTTTATTTTATTCTTTCTGTTCCTTAAATATGGTTGCAAATAGCCGCTAATGTAATCTATTAATTTTGTAAACCGTAACATTTACCCCACGGGACAAGCCATGCCTAGTGTGGAATTCAGTAAGTTTTTTGGCAATAAACTATATGTATTGGTTTTTGTATTAATAAATGGTACCTTCAATCTTATGTTTGTCATTAGTAAGAGAGGTGACAGATGGGTGTCATCTACTGGGCGTTGAGGTGTCGAGCCTTGGTACGTTTACCTTACTTACACCATTCAAAATAAATACAAACGGATCCAATAATTTCGTTTGTCATAATTTCACTTATCATACCAAAGTTTGCCATTAAATATTCAACGTGCCCACCAGGTTTCCGCGAGAGTCTAACCACGCATTCCTGAGGCCATATGGAGTAATAAATGTTATCCGAACCTAGGTCGAAATATGCTTAGTTTTTGAAATATTTCCATTTTTATGTTTAAATTTTACTATGAAAGTGGTGGAGGTGCTGGGATTGCGTATTTATTATGTATGAAAAAATTAAAAAATTAAAAAGCATAATTCGACCAAGGTTCACATAACATTTATTACTCCATATGGCCTCAGGAATGCGTGGTTAGACTCTCGCCGAAACCTAAGGCACGTTGTATAGAAGCGTGATGGTTTCAGCATTTTTTGCAATGTCACCTCATAGAAAACAGTAAGAACAGGATAGATATACATAAGTTTAATAACAATTCTGAAGAAATCACAAATAAATTACTTTATGACTTGTGACAAACATGAAAATTATGGAAAACAATACTTATGGCATGAGAAATTCAGTCAAATGATAGAGACTCGAATACAAAATAATAAAAAGATATGAATTCTTTCATTTGAAAACTAGGTTATCAGTTAGTCTTACAAATTAAACTTCCTCGGAGTATGTTTAAAGACTTTAAAGTAATAACAGTACACCCTACAGCTACTATGGTAATCATAAGGCATTTGCATGTAAATAAATAATCAAAGCATTCGCCACTTGCCCCGACTTGGTACGTCGCAAACTGAATTGAATATATGTCTGTGACAATATGACTGTGGGTGAAAATTCATGGAATTCGAACATGTACATGTATAGGTAGGTAAGCCGTGGTGGCCAAGTGGTTAGACCAATGACCTCTCAAACAGAGGGGCGTGGGTTCGAATTTATAAGATAAGATTAGATAAGATAATAATTTATTTGTAAAAACATGAGTAAGTTTACATAATGGTCACAGGTTTAAAATAATGTCCGTCATGTTCTGCCTTTCGGCGTACAAATTCATATGTCAATAATAATAATAATTATATCTAACAGAATAATAATTGAATAAAATGATCCTATTTTCTAATACAATAATAATCAGAACTACAACACAATCAAAATTAAATAAGTACTTCAAGAAACCTAAAAACTATTATCATTCAGATTATAATAACATTTTTCCAGTAACAATTAGTAATTTAGTAATAGTAGTAATTTTATACGTGCGAAATTACATTTGAAATTTACCATGAGCTTTACGGTGAAGGAAACCTACCTGAGAAGAAATTCAATGGTGTGTATGAAAACAGTATATGGTGTGTATGAAGTTCCCAATTCGCACTGGGCCCGCGTGGGAACTACGGCCCAAGCCCTCTCATTCTGAGAGGAGGCCTGTGCCCTGCAGTGGGACGTATATAGGCTCCGATGATGATGATGATAGGTAGGTACTAAAGTACCCGATATACCAACTGGCTCTTACACATATGTTCGCGTCTCTCCTGTGGAGAGCAAAAGGGTCTACAGCCAATATTGTTTAGTCAAGTCTACATCAGCCAACTTTCGTTCGACCCATTTAAATAAATCTTAAGTTTGCTGCCTCGGAGTCGCTAATTTGATGTCCACAGGACACTTTATACTGTTTTAAACTTTCTTGATTTTCACTTACACCGAAGGATATCGTTCCCTTCCAAACACCGGGTGTTTATAAGGTTGATTGTAGTTGTGGTAGTTCCTATATCGGACAAACAAAAAGAACAATAGCTGAGCGGGTCAAGGAACATATCGCGGCTGTTAAACATCGCCAAGTAAATAAGTCAGCCATAGCCTTTGATCAATTATAACTGAAGATACACATTGCCGAACAAAATCTCTTTCAAAGTGTAATATATGTTGTTTATGTTACTATTGTAAAGTGTGGGTATGCCTGCAACTGGAAGGTAGACGTACAAATCGATTGTGACAGCTGTCAATAAATCAGTCTTGAGAACCCCGTCTTTCTATTAATACAATACCTCACAGTGGCGACGAGGATGGGATTGCTGTGAAGTGCGAGGATCGACACCTACTGCTACAAAGAATGTCCGAACTTTTTTATTTGTTTGCATAACAATTAAAATCATCACCTACACAGAAATTTGAACCTAGTCTTTACTTCATTACAGTCGAATTTCGGTTGACACTTGACAGCTAAACTTGACAATTTCACGCAACGTACTGAGAAAAAAGAAGGCCACTTTTATCAAAGTGGCGCTCATTTGGCTCGGACATTTTCGGGCGCGCGACTGTGGATCTACCTACAGTTATAATTGATCAAAGGCCATAGCCAAGCATTTATTGGAGTCAGGACCAAACCACTGGTTTGAACTGCACGATCCCAAAATTCTCTCAACGGAACGTCATTTCTACTCTAGAGTGGTGCGTGAAGCGGTTGAAATTAAAAAGCACAAAAATTTCATAAAATGGATATAAGCTTTCGTCTTCGTGGAATCCTGCAATAAACAAAATTGTCGGCGTCGGGATGAATGTTCGGAGAGATCGTCAGACGTTGTTAGTGTTGTGTGTCGGTGTGATGGGGTGGGTAAATATTGAGCGTTTTTACGGCGTTTTTTTGTCATTACCATTCAGCAGAATTTATTAAAATGGATGATGCTTAGGGTTAACTTTTCATGAAAACTTAAGACAGTACCGATGCTGAATCTAGTTTGATGAAATTTCGCGCGATTCGTCCTTCGGTTGTGGTAATAATCGTCGAATGGTAATGACGTTTAACCGCGCGGTCAAAACGCTCGAATATTTTTTTTTTTTTTTTTTTTTTTTTTTTGGAATTTTATCTCGAATATTCACCCGGGTGTAGGGTTACCATATGACAGGCGTTTGCCGCATTTGACAGGCATTTTAAGGTTTAGACAGGCGTGCGGCCGGCATTGGTCTGAGGGGTATGTATTACAATACCGAAGTACCGAAGTGTATTAAAACATCGAATGGGTTAAAAGACCGACACGATTTTTTTCTAAAACCGTAAACTTCTCAGAATTTATTAAAACGGCATCATACAGAACCCATTAGGTTAGGTTTGTTTTATAACAATCTTAAAAAGTTTATCCTTCTTCATTATTATTTTGTTAGCTTTTACTTATTACTTACAGCGTTTTGCTTTAGACAGACATTTTTCTGAAAAATCAGGCATTTTAGGTACCATAGACAGGCATCCCTCTATTTACATATGGTAACCCTACCCGGGTGCCGTTAAAAAATCTTGATCAAGTGCGGGTAGTTCGAGATACGGGTGCTGGCTGATTCTAGTCGGAATCGAGTGCGGGTAGTTCGAAAGACTCGAGCGGCTAAACGAACTTGACACCCTACGCTTCAGTTAACTCGTGACCACGGCTGCTGCAATGTGGCCGAAACGTCGAGGTAAATATTATTTGCGTGGTAAGTCCCGTTTAGTAATAATAATTATGAGACAACTTTTGTTTCTTACGCTGTGATGACCCGACTCTAGGTCCATGGGGTCCAGTCCAGACACGAAGGAGCTCGCAAAGAGATTTCTTCGCGCCTGGTAAAAGCAACTAGCGACCAGAGTGCTTAGTATAAGTTTTACTTCACCAAAATACTTTTCGATCGCGTTTACGTAAAAATTTCAATTCTATGGAAACATGGACAGCGTCTCCGCGCGCGCGCTTCCATGTTTCCATAGAATTGAAATTTTTACGTAAACGCGATCGAGAAGTATTGAAGTGAAGGAAAACTTATACTAAGCATACAGTACGCTTAGTATAAGTTTTACTTCACCAAAATACTTCTCGATCGCGTTTACGTAAAAATTTCAATTCTATGGAAACATGGACGCGCGCGCGCGGAGGCGCTGTCCATGTTTCCATAGAATTGAAATTTTTACGTAAACGCGATCGAGAAGTATTTTGGTGAAGTAAAACTTATACTAAGCGTACAGTACGCTTACACACTTATACACTTGGGGAGACCCTTTGGCAGGTGGCTATGTCCGGATACGATTGAGCCTACTGGCCGTTCTAATCGAAAACACTAACTGCCTCCTAGGAATTATGTCGTCGGGTGGTATTTTAATATATTTTTTTTTATTTGTAATTTAAATTTTAGGGTTAGTTTATGTATGTAAATTCTTTATTGTACAAAAATAAAGAAGAAAACCGGCCAAGAGCGTGTCGGACACGCCCAAGATAGGGTTCCGTAGCAGGTACGAAAAAAACTTTGCATACTTTATTAATGTGGTTGTTTTGGTCCCAACTCCCACCGCGCGCAGAATTTCAACGTCGGCGGTACAGCGCCATCTGTCGGCGAATTTGGTAACTAGTCTACTAGAACTAGTATGTATGTTGATGGTTTTACAGATGTAATTCTTTATTATATGAAACAATTTCAATTTTATTTTTTTTATTTGTAAAAAGATACTGTTAGCGTGATCTTATAGGTACTTAAAGAAAAAAAATACTTGCAATGGCGGTTAAATTACAATCTTAATTTAGAAATATTTTTTTTTCAAAAACTTAATAACTGCTCAAGTGATTAAGTTAAAAATAATTTTCCTAGAAAGTTTTTATTAAGTTACACTTACGTGATTTTTTTCATATTTTTTAGACTTGCTGTTCAAAAGTTATAGGGGGGGGGGGGCACATTATTTTGAACTTTCGGAGTGAATATCTCCGAAAATATTCACTTTATCAAAAAATGGTTTTAGCGTACCCCTGTTTATTTTTAAATACCTATCCAATGATACCCCACACTATAGGGTTAGTCGAGAAAAAAAAATCACCCCCACTTTACGTCTATGGGAGGTACCTTAAAAAATTTTTTTTTAGTTTTGTTTATATAATCACTTTGTCGGCGTGACTGATATATATATTCATGCCAAATTACAGCTTTCTAGTACAAACAGTCTCTGAGCATAGCCGCGGACGGACAGACAGACAGACAGACAAACGGACAGACTGGCGAAACTATACGGGTTCCTAGTTGACTACGGAACCCTAAAACAACTATTGACAACTCTTGAGATAAACGTACACTTATAAAGGTGAGCTTATGCTTTTTAAGGGTTACAAAAAAGCTCATTATAAATATTTCTTGGTAAAAAATGTGCTCTGCCACTGCCATTTGAGTCTGGCGATTCTTCGAGCTATGTCGGTGACTTTAGTTCTTGCGCGGATTTCACCATTTCTAATGTGATCCCGCAGAGAAACTCCAAGCATCGCCCTCTGAGGTGACCTTGAGCTTTCTTATGAGGCCCATCGTCAGCGGCCACGTCTCAGTGCCATAGTCATCACTGACAACTGGATGGCTGGTTTTGGTGCTCGTAGAACTGATGGCCGATGGGGCCAAAAGGTTCTTAATTGGTGTCCATGGACCGGAAGGTGCGGTGTAGGTAGGCCTCCAACAAGATGGAGCGACGACCTGATTAAGGTTGTTGGAACGCGTTGGATGCGGATGGCACAGGACCAATCTGTTTGGCGAGCCTAGGGGACTCTTCCGGCTGGAATGATGATGATGAAAAAAAAAACAATAAGTACTTATTATGTCAAGTTTTTTCGCTGAATCTATTTTCTGTTGACTGGTATTTGCATTATCATCTAAGCTACTTATCCGTACTAAATTTATAATCAATCCAATCATTAGATGTAGGTGAAATTCGACATACAAAATTTGAACATTTATTCTTTGTAAGTTATACTCCATTCTTCTGGGCAATTACTTGAAAACGTCTGAAAATCACAAAACAAAATAATCCATTATTATAATTAACCTACTTATCCTCCTCATTCTAGTCTTATTGCGTGTAAAAAAACATAAAAAAACATTACAACAGCAGTTGAAAAAACTTCGCAATTAAGCGTAGTTTGCACTACTTTGCACAATAGAATGAATTGGTCCGGGTAAAATAATGCGGGAACTTTCCCGGACATCCCCGCTGTCCGGGACTTTGTGTTGTTTGAGTGGGAGTTTGGATTTATTCCACTAGTTTTTAATTGCATGATAGAGTGCCAAGCTGTTTGTTATGGGACGTAGATAATGTTGCTATTTACGCGATTCGTGTGGAATATGAGTAAGTAATCTTACTAATTATAAACGTAAAAATTTGCATGGATGGATTTGTGGATGTTTGAGCACGCTGAAAAATGAAATTTGGCACACATAAAGTTACCACATATCGTTCGTAGAACTGATGGCCGATTGGGCCAAAGGTTCTCGAGTGGCGTCCACGGACCGGAAGACGCAGTGTAGGCCACCAACAATATAGAGCGACGATATGGTTGCGGGAAGGCGTTGGATGCGGATGGCACGGGACGATCTGTTTGGCGAGCCTCGGGGGAGGCTTATGTTCAGCAGTGGACAAATCCCTGAAAATATCCCTCATGTCAAGTTCATTTGCCTAAGAAACAGGCTACTTTAGTATCCTAGTTTAGGCATTTAAGTTATTTATGAATATAGCACGGTATTGTTTGTATTATGTTTATTTTGTTATGTTTAGGTTGTTAGTGTTCCATTAAGGTCAATTTGTATCGAGTCAGTACTTTAGTATGTCGGTCTTTGTTTACTAACACATAGACATAATCTCAGCGCTTACTAACGACTTTTCGTGTAAATAATTATTTATATTAATAAACAATTTGAATTTGAATTTGATACCCAAAACCAACAATGGGAGGGAGATTTGCGACATTATAATCACAACGCAAACGTGGTAACCACAAAGCCAGTAATAAACTGTGGTGAGCCACCGGGGACAATAACACATTAGTAATAAATACGCTCATTTAATTGTACATTGAGGCATCCAATTACATTACAATTAAACGCAGTTAAACACAGGATTTCGCAAAATGAATCCAGAAATATTTCAGCCCGCGCTTGAGTAAACTGAACACTAATTAAGTCGCATCAAGTTGCTAAAGAAAGAAAGAGAGAAAAGAAAGAGAGACTTATTAATGGGCATGTATTATAATACCGACATACTTAACTATAAATTAAAAAAAATTAATAACCCCAAAGCAAATAGGTCACACATAATGTTTGAAAATAAAGTAAATACCCAGAATGTTATGAATTTTAGACGGCCAGATGGCCTAGTGGTTAGAGACCCTGACTATGAAGCTTGAGGTCCCGGGTTCGATTCCCGTGTCGGGGCAGATATTTGTATGAAAAATACGAATGTTTGTTCTCGGGTCTTGGGTGTTTAATATGTATTTAAGTATGTATCTATCTATATAAGTATGTTTATCCGTTGCCTAGTACCCATAACACAAGCTTTGCTAAGCTTACTTTGGGACTAGGTCAATTGGTGTGAATTGTCCCGTGATATTTATTTATTTATTTATTTATTATGCTTCTAAGATCCCTTCCGCAGCTAACAAAAGAGCTGATAAATTTGAAACGGCTAGCCCGATTTTGAGAAATTTATTTCTTTCTGTCAAACGGTATACAATGATGACAGAGTCTTGGCTATAAAATCTTCTTCTAATATATAAAAATGTCGTGTCACGGTGTTTGTTATCGAACTCCTTCGAAACGGCTTGACCGATTTTTGTGGAATTTTTTCTCCACATTCGGTAGGTCTGAGAATAGGTCGTACGTAGGCTACTAATCTTCGCGAACGGAGTCGTGGGCGACAGCTAGTCTAATATATAAAAATCTCGTGTCATGGTGTTTGTTATCGAACTCCTCTGAGACGGCTTGACCGATAGTTATTAAATTTTTTCTTTACATTCGGTAGGTCTGAAAATAGGTTGTAGGCTATTTTTTATACCCCTATTCTTCGCGGACGGAGTCGCGGGCAACAGCTAGTATTACCTATAAGCCCTTAACTTTTGCTATGTCCACAAGAGATAACAAGACGCGAACGAAGTGTATGACACGATGACGCTAGTGTTGATTCTGTTACGTAGTTACTGAGAAGTTTAGTAATCTGTGGAATGCTCAAGTATTTATTCTGCTGTTTTTTGTGCGTATAAACTAAACTTCGCAGGGTAGAACAAAGGCAACTGCTTTTCTAAGCTAACTTCAAACAAGGCACAAGAAAAACAACAATTGTTATTCAATGAACGTCCCGGCTAGCAGTAACGTCCTCGGCTCACGAGGCAGCTTGTTAGGGGACAGCGTGTTTATCGATGGACGTTCTTGATTCTTGTCTTAAACTACCTTTTTTATCTATTTTATTTCAGTTCACCCAAGCTACAGCAGATCCGGTAAAATTGAAATAAATTAGATAATTTATTCCAGGCCAACAGCAATACAGCTTTACAGTGAAGGGAAACATCGTGAGGAACCTGCATACACCTGGGAAGAAAATCAATAGAGCGTGTGAAGTTCCCATTCCGCGTGCCCGCGGGCCCACGTGGAAATTACGGCCCAACCCCTCTCATTCTGAGAGGAGGCCTGTGCCCTGCAGTAGGATATAGGCTGGGATGATGATGATGAATTTATTCCAGAGTCATGCCATTGAACTGGTTTCTAAGTAACATACGATAAAAATGGCACAGTCGGCCTCAGAAGTCGTTGAACACTAGTACTTTGTTGCAATAACCAGTTGTACTGTGAAGTTTGAAATAAAGGCCTTTCTACAAACCAGCTACAGCAAGCTTAATATTTTAAAGGAAGGCGATTTTGTGTAGCTATACATTGGCATTGGAGCCCTATCATTCTGAGAGGAGGCCTGTAGCCCTGCAGTGGCACGTATAGGCTGTGATGATGATGATGATGAGACATTGGCACCTTAGTCCGCTATGTTTAATCGTCCATCATCATCATCATTTCAGCCGAAAGACGTCCACTGCTGAACATAGGCCTCCCTCAAGGCTCGCCAAACAGATCAACCCTGCGTCATCCGCATCCAGTGCGTTCCCGCCACTTTAACCAGGTCGTCGCTTTTTCTTGTTGGAGGCCTACCTACACTGCGTCTTCCGGTCCGCGGACGCCACTCGAGAATCTTTCGGCCCCATCGGCCGTCAGTTTACGGGCGATGTGCCCTGCCCACTGCCACTTAAGTCTAGCGATTCTTCGAGCTATGTCCGTGACTTTTAATTCTTGCGCGGATTTCATCATTTTTGTCACTGTACTGCTTTTTGTGCTTTTGGCAATCAATAAAGAATAAATATTTGTATTGTATTATATTGTATCATTTCTAATGAGATCCCGCAGAGAAACTCCAAGCATAGCCCTCTCTATCGCCTCTGAGTGACTTTGAGCTTCCTTATGAGGCCCATCGTTAGCGGCCACGTCTTAGAGCCATAAGTCATCACTGGCAATACACACTGGTCAAAGACTTTTGACTTGAGACACTGCGGTATATCGGATGACAAGATATTGCGGAGCTTCCCGAACGCTGCCCAGCCGAGTCTAATTCGTCGATTGACCTCAAAGTTGAATCTACCTAATTGGATTGTATGTCCCAGGTAGATATAGTCGTCAACAACTTCGAGCAAAGTCTCTCCGATTACGACGGGAGTTGGTATAATATATATGGGTGTTCGACATGACCTTTGTCTTGTCCATGTACAATTTAAGACCAACTCTCTCGATGACTCTTCCGAGGTCTCAGCCATAAGCACCACGTCGTTGGCAAATCGAAGGTGAGCGATGTATTCGCCATTTACACTGATTCAAATTCAAATTCAAATTCAAAAACATTTATTTGTAAGAATACAGTAGGTAGAAAGATCTTAAAATAAGTTTAGCACATGTATTCAGCAAGCAAGCAAGCGTACAAATATTTAGTTTTAGGTCACTAAGATTAATTTACATGTTTCGTCAATATTCACTATTTTATATTATATGATGATGCCACGCTCTTCCCAGTTCAGAGTCTTGATCGCATCCTCTAGTGCAGCGGTGAACAGTTTCGGAGGAATAACATCTCCTTCTCTGACTGTGACTCCCCGCTGCAATAGAATAGGCTTCGACATCTGGTCCTGAACTCGGACGGACAATCGTCCTTGGTTACGACTAATTTGACGCAGACAAAGTCGCGGACAAAAACTTGTATTTTTTTAAAGCCACAGATGTAAGTAAATTAAACCACATCACAACTGCTCGTTGTATCATATAACAATAACCAAACTCAAACTTTACGCACCAGAGATAAGGTCCAATACCCTTTTTCACGTTCCAACCAGCCAATTGCCCTTACGGTAATTAATCCGATCTTTACAAGTTTATTCAGGGATTGTCAGAGGAATGTAGTCGTTATTAGCGGGGGATAAAGGCGAGGTATTAAGGATTCATCGTTCAATCATGTCGTCAATGCATCTGGTATGCCGAGCGGGTTGAAGGGTTCTACACTGTACTATGTTAATTTGCTCTGAGGTATTATTTATAGCGAATGTTCACAACTTTGTCTATATCCCGCTAGATTTTTGTACGTTCCCATGATAAAACCATAAAATAAAAAAATCTTTGCAATTTGTTTCTGTAATTAAAATTAACGTTAAATACAACAAAAAATAGTAAATAACGAAAGGTACCTCCAGATGAAAATAGTTCTACGTTAAACTGATTTATTGTTATTTATGTTTGGTATTAAGTTCACTTGATTTTTT
This sequence comes from Archips xylosteana, assembly GCA_947563465.1. NCBI lineage: Eukaryota > Metazoa > Arthropoda > Insecta > Lepidoptera > Tortricidae > Archips > Archips xylosteana. The sequence continues at coordinate 17,199,654 of OX387361.1, read as the reverse complement.
TTCTATATTTACGATGTATGTACATATTTCTTGTTTGAGCAACAGAAATGATATTAGGTTATAAGTGAACATTATTTGGGCTAGTGAATTGTTTAAATGAGTTATCTGTGTACGCTATGTATGGTTGTTAATTTTCACAATAAATAAAAAGTAGCCTACAATAATTTAAAATAGAGTGAAAAACTACGTTTGTCTATCATTTTTCCATAAAAAAATCTTGGTGGAATGGAGCCCAAAACGAAAATAAATTTGAATCCAACTTTACTTTATACAGTCATTTATTTTTAACCGATTAAAAAAGGTGATTCTTCGTCTATATTCTTTACTAGCTTTTGCCCGCGACTCCGTCCGCGTGGAATTAGTAATTTGGGCAGCTTATTTTTTTATCCAATTTGCTTTTTCATCAATGATGGCTCTCCTTAGTTCCTCGATATAAAAAAATTAAACCCCCCCCCCGCACACCCGCGTTCACATTCACCACCATACCTATTCCCAAGTCACTACTTCTAAAAACTGTTCGATAAATTCTTAAAATAGACGTATCTTTCTTATTTGTGAACCGATTCATATGAAACAAACACTAAATATTAATCCAAGAAAATACCAACATATCAGTGAAAACCGCATCCTTCCAGGTTAAGCCGTTTCTGAGATTAGCGCGCACAAACGCACAGACAAACAGATAAACAGACAATAATTCTAAAAATCATTGTTTTGGGTTCTATTGCGCTAGTAAATAGCCCTAGTGACAGTTTTTCTCAAATATCTTCAATGTACAGACACCGACTTGTTACAGATTTATTATATGTATAGATATAGATAAACAGTGCAAAGTGGAACCAACCGTTGAAGGGTTAACATTGTGTCTCGTCCCAGCTCAACCCTTCCGCCGCCCATCTGTCAAACTGACCGATGGCGGACAGAGCCTTTATTGCAGCAGCGGCAGGGTTATTGAATGTATTGCTGTTTTATTGTTGAGGATTTGGTATCAAGTGAAGAATTGGATTTTAAATAGAAGGTATTTTTGCAAGGTTTATTAGGATTGTAGGTTCAGTTAATTAGTTTACACTGTCTTATTACTTAGTACGTTAATATTGACTGCTACTAATAAGAGACTAGTTTTATGTTAGGTTCGCCCGCGTTAGAAATAACTTTACAATCAATCAGTTTACAATCAATGAATTGAAATATAGTACATTGTTGTAGAGGCTGGAAAGTAAGCAATAGATGGACGAGTTTGTTTGAGGGCCAACGCGTAGCGGAGGCCCTCGAAAGTACGAGTCCATCTATTGCACTTTTGGCCGAGACTAACATTGTGCTTTTCACGACTAATGCGAGGAAATCATCATCATCATCATAATCATCCATCCCGTCCATCCGTCCATCCCGTCCATCCCGTCCATCCCGTCCATCCGTCCATTCGTCCATCTTTACATCCCTCCATCCCGTCCATCCGTCCATCCCGTCCATCCGTCCATCCGTCCATCCCGTCCATCCCATCCATCCCGTCCATTCCGTCCATCCATCCATCCGTTCATCCCGTTCATCCCGTCCATCCCGTCCATTCCGTCCATCCCGTCCATCCCGTCCATTCCGTCCATCCGTCCATCCCGTCCATCCCGTCCAACCCGTCCATCCGTCCATCCCGTCCACCCCGTCCATCCCGTCCAATCCGTCAATCCCGTCTATCCGTCCATCCGTCCATCCCGTCCATTCCGTCCATCCGTCCATCCCGTCCATCCCGTCCATCCCGTCCATTCCGTCGATCCGTCCATCCCGTCCATCCCGTCCATCCGTACATCCGTCCATCCCGTCCATCCCGTCCATTCCGTCCATCCAGTCCATTCCGTCCATCCCGTCCATCCGTCCATTCGTCCATCCCGTCCATCCCGTCTATCCAGTCCGTCCGTCCGTTCATCCGTCCATCCAGTCCGTCCGTCCGTCCGTCCGTCCGTCCGTCCGTTCGTCCGTCCATCCATCCATCCATCACATGCAGCAGACGATTACTTTTGATTGGTCCAATAGTGTCGTTTCAGCACGCCAGGAATGAAATTCAGAAATTATCTTTCAAAAAGTCGTATCGTATTATGGAATACATATACTGATACGTCCTGTTTTCAATTAGTGTAACATTGTTGTCGTGTTTGCGCGCCATAAATGAGTCAGCTGTTAAATGTACATATATAGGCAGTTTTGAGTACTGGATTTAGGTTATCCATGGCCACATTTTCGAGCAGAAACATTTCAAGCTGATTTTAAGTCTATGATACCAATGTAAAAAAAATGCTAGATTATACAGGATAAAATTTTGAACGTGATACAAAATTAGTGTTTCAAGCGTAGTTGATGCTGGACAACATAATGCATTTACTCAATTGTTGAAATTGGTCTGATAAAATTTTGGATTTTCATACTTTGGTGTCGTTAATTTGTGAAATAAACGTAAGGGACACCACAAATTTAATAATACTAATTCTAACAACTGGGTAAATGCATTTTGTTGTCCAGCATTAACTAAGCTAGAAACACTAATTTTGTATCACGTTCAAAATTTCACCCTGTAATATTAGCAATAACCATTGAAATAAATTAAAACGGGGTACTTCGCACATCTTGCCGAAAATAAAGTAATTTTCATAATTAACTCAAATCACCGGTGGATATTCCCATAATAATAAAAAAGGTAATTAAGTGTAATGTTTGTTTACAAACACCCCGACAACGCGGGCCGGTTCTACGGAATTTTCTTTTAACATTTCCTACCTACCCCACGATACGCTAAAATCCAAAAAATATATAATTAATCCGTCAGTAAGAGTATCAAAAAATATCATCATCATCATCCCAGCCTATATACGTCCCACTGCAGGGCACAGGCCTCCTCTCAGGATGAGAGGACTTGGGCCGTAGTTCCCACGCGGGCCCAGTGCGGATTGGGAGCTTCACACACACCATTGAATTTCTTCGCAGATGTAGGCAGGTTTCCTCACGATGTTTTCCTTCACCGTAAAGCTCATGGTAAATTTCAAAGGTAATAATGTATAGCCGTGGTGGCCTAGCGGTTTGACCTATGGCCTCCCAAGCAGAGGGTCGTGGGTTCAGATCCCGGCTCGCACCTCTAAGTTTTTCGGATTTTATCTGCGAAATTACATTTGAACTTTAAACCTAAAATTGGTAAATTTAGCGTTCCTTTGGGGATACAAGGGTAATATGTGTGTTTGTGTGTGAGTGTGTGCATATGAAACAAACAGTCATACAAAAACAAAGATACAAATAACTTACATATTATGTATTATAGACACAGACCTTTGGTTTCCAAAATTAATTTAAAACAAACATGAGAAATGTAGCATAATTACCGAAATTCTTATAATTAATATTGAATAATCAGCTACGTATTACGACACGTATGCGCTTTCATGCAGTAAACCCGCTTTCCCCCACTTTTACATTAATTAAATTGAAATAACACCTGAATCAATCGAATACTCGTGTTAACTAAACATCCGTTTGTTCTTATTTATCATTTTGAGAGTTCCCTTTGCCAGACATTGTAATGTAACTGCTACAAAGTTATACCACGACTCCAAGGCCATGACGTAGCAAATGGGAAGCCCTATAAAACCCCCCTTTTTTCAGGACTAAATTACTGTTTCAAACAAGTTAAGTAAGTATGTTCCTGAGAAGTAATGGAGGGACGATTAAGCCGAGCGCAGGCGCTCAAATTTGATGATGATGTCGACGAAAAACTGTTTATGGGAAATGATATATTACGTAAGATTTGTGATAAATTTTGTGACTGTATTTTTGAGTACAGGTTCTCGGAAAATGTTAAACATAACGAGTTTTTAAGTTTTTTTTTGTACGGTAATGTGTGATATGTCATTGGATAGGTCTTTTAAAATTCCTGCGAGATTATTTAGTAACTTTTTAAAGTTACTTTTAAAGTGAAATGAAATGAAATAAAATGAAATATGTATTAAAAATGGTTATGTTACATCTATACACAACAACAAATACAAATATTTTATTTCGGACCATCACAAATCCATAGTATTAATTACAAGCAACTTAAAATCTAAGGTTAGGGTTATACAATAAATTAAAATTAAAATTATCATAAAACATAAAATAAAAAATAAAATGAGGTACAACTAGAAGCGCCGGGGTACGGGGGCGGCGGGCGCGTGCAGCCGCGCCAGGCGCTCCAGCAGGGGCGAGTCCCAGCGCCGCGCCAACACGCTCAGGATGCTGTTCGGGCTGGAGCGAAGGCGATTAAACAATGATGCGCTTCTCTTTCGCATGATTGTGTAAAAGCAATCCGTATGCGCTTCGGCAAACATTGCCGAAGCGCTACAGTATCGCCGCAGCCCAAACAACATTCTGAACGCATCATTATATTGGACGCGCAGCGCCCCATACGCGCGCAGCGTGAAGCTAGCCCACAGTCCGCACGTGTAAAAAGTCTGACAGTAAGTTTTGAACAATGTGACTTTGACTGCATTGCTACAACGTGCGAATCTATGATCTGCCTTATTGGCGTACGAAATTGTAAGTGAATAGGTATTTGAGGAAAATATCGGTATTAGCACCGAAAAATACCAGTCATAATGGTTCTTACACATGTATACGACGTTGCCGTAAAACCGTATTGTATTTTAACTAATAAATTTCATCAATTATACCGGTTATCCAGATATCGGTATGATGTAGGACCTATGCGTGGTACCGACACCAAGACTAATACCGATTTCTAATGTGAGGCCACGATACCGGTCCCGGAAAATACCGGTATTTCAATTCCTGCCTGTCACAAATACCCTCGTTTTTGGTCAAATGTGGAAATAATGTGAAGTCCGTGAAGTTACCCTGCCGTGCGATCTAATCGTAAGGTAAAACTTTATGACGGCGCTGTACCCGCGGCCTTAATTTAAAAAAAAGCTTTTTAACACGTTAGTAAGTACTTTGTGCCCGAGAGAAGGCAGTCCGGGTACGTTCCCGTTGATCAATTAACTCAATATATTTCATACTAAATACAATCTGAAACATAGATGCACAGAAAAAAGACCAATGCTGGAAATCGAACCCAGGTCCTCGGCATTCCGTACCGCGTGCTATTCCCCTACACCACCACTGATCAGGAGTTTAGACAAAAATTTTTCCTATGCATCATACATTTCAGCCTGCCATCATCACTTCATCACAGCAGCTTTTTCTTTGGTCTTTTTTCTGGGGTTTTTTTCAGTGCATCTATGTTTCAGTTTGTATTCAGTATGAAATATATGGATTTCACGGGATGACCGTAAAAGTAAAAAAAAAAATTGGAGTTGGAAAAATAAAAAATAAAAAAATACAAAATGATACTTCAAACCAAACTTGTTAAAATTAACTCAATGTTGTATCCTTCTGTCCAGGGAAATATCAGGAATCCCATCACTTAAAAATGGTGCATCTTGGTTTCCCATAGTTTATTAAGTTATTCTCCATAATCAACGTTACGAGTAGTTGCGGCTTTTGCTGTTGAGACTCTGGGGCCGTGGGTATCCGAAGCTCAAAAACTTTTTAAATGGTTTATTAATGTTTCGCAAATTATTTAACCGAAACTGATTCGTTTGGCAAATGTTTCATTTCCCAACTGTTTATTTTTTCTGAAACTGTAAACTTTTCAGGATTGTTATAAAAGAAACCTAACCAAACCTACAGAATAGTCCTGAAATATATCCTGAATAGTTCACAGCTTCAGAAAAAATAAACATTTGGGAAATGAACTTTTTAAATGGTTTATTAATGTTTCGCAAATTATTTAACCGAAACTGATTCGTTTGGCAAATGTTTCATTTCCCAACTGTTTATTTTTTCTGAAACTGTAAACTTTTCAGGATTGTTATAAAAGAAACCTAACCTAACCTACAGAATAGTCCTGAAATATATCCTGAATAGTTCACAGCTTCAGAAAAAATAAACTTTTGGGAAATGAAACATTTGCCAAATGAATCAGTTTGGGAAAAATAATCCGCTAATAATATTTTTAAATACAGGTTTTTAGGTTTAGATTAAGTTAATTTTTATTTTTGTCTTTTATGTTTCTGTAAATATGTATATTTTGTGTAAATAAATACTCCCCAATACATTATTTTGAAAATAAAGCTGTATGTGATAGTCATCCCATTCCTAAGTTAGCATAACTCTTAAGTTGAGCAATAGTTTTGTAGACTAAGAATATTGTATGTCCTCACTGGGCAACTGTTGGAACTATTATTATAAGTATAACACCATTGTACCTACACAGTTTTTGCAATAAATTGATTCTGATTCTGATTCTGATTCTGATTCATAAATTGTTTTGGAATTTCCCGCTGGATAGAGAACGAGAGTTTGTCCGTAAATTTTGTTTTTGCCCGTACGAAGTCATCAGCAAAAGCTAGTATTATTAAAAATTATCAAACCTGAAAATAATAATGGCGGTACGACAACTTCAATATAATCGAAGCCGACAAGATAAATGACATAAACCTGCAAAATATCAATTCGTAACTGAAATTTTCTGCGAATTTTATGCGACCTCGTTTCTAAAGGCCAGATCACTGAACCATTATTCAAACTATTATAAATTCATGTGAAATTCATATTAACCAAAATATTATTTGAACAGTGTAGCGTATGATGAATAGGTAATTTAGGTGTCTTAAAGTTTCGGCATGTTAAATAAGTCGTAATGAGGGTGTTTGTTCGACGGTATTTCGGTCCTTTATATAATACTAGCTTTTGCCCGCGGCTTCGCTCGCGTGTACCATGAGTATTCCAAAGAACCAAGCATACAGGCAAGCAAGCAAGCATGCATGCACGGAAGCAAGCAAGCGTGCAAGAAAGCGTGCAAGTAAGCGTGCAAGCAAGCCCGACTAAACTTTCTTTATATATACAATGTTTTTCACTAATTCGGAAGTGGGCACTAAAATAACCAGGCTTGTTAATAATTATAAAACCTATTATTACTTTCCCCTATCCTGCATTAGGTATAATTCAATGTTTTCTTACCTTCTACGGAAACTTGAGTAACTGGAAGCGCTGTTTACCTACTTAGCATTGATATTATACATATTATAGTATCTTGTTAAGGTGTTGTGTGACCTAACCGTTAAGGAGTTATACCTTCCATCATCAGCTCATCTGAATAACCAGAAAGAATACAACTAAAGTTCTATACGTGCATATGATATTTAAAAAAACTTCCTATAACTGCTAACCGTTAAGGTGTTTAACCTTCCATCATCAGCTCACTTGGATAACCTGAAAGAATACAACTATCGGTCTATACGTACCTATAATATTTGAAAAAATATCCTCAACTCCTAACCGTTAAGGAATTTACCTTCCATCATCAGCTCATCAACATGAGATGATGTCTACCAGACGCAAACACTTAAATAGCTTGAGAAAATAAATGAAAAACGTAATGCGTGCCTACAAAATTTGAGGGTTGCCGTCGATTTCCCTGAGATCCCGTCATCAGATCCTGATTTGGTGACAATGGGACCATCTCAGGAGTATATTCCATTCTTTCGAATTAAAAAATAATTTTTATAATCGGTCCACAATTGACCGAGAAATCAGTGAAGATACCTACATAAAAAAATACATAAAGTGGAATGCATAACCTCCTCCTTTTTTGAAGTCGGTTATAGAGCCCTCTGCGGCCTACTTACAGTATGAACTTATGAATATTGAAATTTTAGCTTTCTACAACCAGTAAAACGCAAAATCCCGTTTTTTCCCGGTCCCGTAAGAATTTCGGGAAATGCTTTCTTAATGCTCCCCTAAACTCCCCAAGGAACCCACTTGCCGAATTTCATCTTTCTATGACCAGTAAAACGAAAAATCCCGTTTTTCCCGTTCCCGTGGGAATTTTGGAAAGTCCTCTCTCAATGCTCCTCTACACTCCCCAAACAACCTACATGCCGAATTTCAGCTTTCTACGACCAGTAAAACGAAAAATTCTGTTTTTCCCGTTCCCGTGGGAATTTTGGAAAGTCCTATCTCAATGCTTCTCTACACTCCCCAAACAACCTACATGCCGAATTTCAGCTTTCTACGACCAGTAAAACGAAAAATCCCGTTTTTTCCCGTTCCCGTGGGTATTTTGGAAAATCCTCTCTCAGTGCTCCTCTACACTCCCTAAGCAACCTACATGCCGAATTTCAGCTTTCTATGACCAGTAAAACGAAAAATCCCGTTTTTTCCCGTTCCCGTGGGAATTTTGGAAAGTCCTCTCTCAATGCTCCGCTACACTCTCCAAGCAACCTACATGCCGAATTTCAGCATTCTACGATCACCAAAACGAAAAATTCCGTTTTTTCCCGTTCCCGTGGGAATTTTGTAAAGTCCTCTCTCAATCCTCCTCTACACTTCCCAAGCAACCTACATGCCGAATTTCAGCTTTCTACGACCAGTAAAACGAAAAATCCCGTGTTTTCCTTATCCCGTGGGAATTTCCGAAAATCCTTAAAACAGTTTTTTACTATTATAATTACCTACTTCTATGTCAAACTTGAAGAGTCTAGTAATTATAGTTCATAGGATCCCGTTGAACTGAATATATAAATCCCGTTTTTTCCTTATCCCGTGTGAATTTTGAAAAATCCTGAAATTAATGTTTTAAATAATATAATACCTACTTGTGTATCAAATTTGAAGAGTCTAGTTATTATAGTTACTGAGATAGGGTCACTCGGAATCGAATTTATAAATCCCGTTTTTTCCCGTTCCCGTGGGAATTCCCAAAAATCCTTCCTTAGTGGATGCCTACATTGTATAAGGTATCTATGTGCAAAATTTCAAGTCTCTAGATCCAGTGGTTTGGGCTGTGCGTTGATATATCAACAGTAATTTAGTTTATTTAGACATTTCAACCCCATCTCACCCCATCCAGGGAGATGGTATTTTACGTCCGCCACGTCGGATTTTAAAACCGTTGTTGTTTTCATAACCAGCGACCCGATAAACCATAGAAACAACACCCATGTTGATTGTCAGACTTTGTTACCCCTTTCCCCCCTTTTAGGGGTTGAATTCTCAAAAAACCTGAAACACGTGTTTACTCATTTACCATTAGGAGTACTTCTGTGAAGTTTCGAATAAAATAGTCGAACTAATCTTGTTTCTCCATACAAGCTTTGGACCCCCTTTTCACCCCCTTAGGGAGTGAATTTTGAAAAATCCTTTCTTAGTGCACCCCTAGACCTTATAAGGAACCTACATGCCAAATTTGGAATCTCTTGGCCCAGTGGTTTGGGCTGTGCGTTGATATGTCAGTCAGTCAGTCAGTCAGTCAGTTTCTTCTTTTATATATATAGATTATTTATTGCTGTAATATGTTGTTCTACTCTTATTTAAAACTAGATATTGCCCGCGACTCCGTCTGCGAAGAATTCGTTTATCGCTATCCCGCGGGAACTATACAATTTTCTGGGATAAAAACTATCCTATGTCCTTCCCAGGGTCTCAAACTATCGCCGCACCAAATTTCATGTAAATCGGTTCGGCGGTTTAAACGTGAAGAGGTAAGAGACAGACAGTCACGCAGATAGACACACTTTTGGATTAAAAATATTAGTTACCTAGTAGGGATATGGATTCAACACAAGTTTCTGCCAAATTCGGTTAGTATTTTTACTTTAAAAAAATCATTACAAAATTGTGTCACTTCATCACCTAGATAAGTGTAGTTTTATGATTATTTGGGCAAAAAACGGTACAATATAAAGAATTTTTACTTTGAAGAAAAACTTAAATTAAACATTGGCCAGCAAGCTGTTAATTTTTACAAAAGAGTAAATATAAATATAAGTAACTATTACTGTTTGAAAATAAAGTGAATGCCCATTATGAGTCTAAGATCCCTTCCACAGCCTACAAAAGATCTCTTTTAAAATCCAGCCCAGCCGTCCAGCCGTTACAAAGTTATCATCTGATAACTTTGTAACGGCTGGACGGCTGGGCTGGATTTTAGTGAAACATGTCTAAGAACCATCGCCAAGAAGTAGTGGTAGAGCCAGTTGTAGCTAGCCGCTGCATCACGAATGGGCCGTCTCGTCCGGGGCAGTACCACTCTCTCACAAAACACCGGCGTAAAGCAGCAGTACTCCTGCTGCGTTTCGTACGGTCAGTGAGAGCGCCGGGGGCCCAATACCTCTCCCCCTCCCTCCCTCTCCCCTATTCACTCTCCTTTTTAAAGGCCGGCAACAGATAAGTGACTCTCTTTGAGTTGTTGATATTTATGGGCGGTGGTGATCATTTTCCATCAGATGACCCGCTTGCTCGTTTGCCTCCCTCTCATCATAAAAAAAGAAACCTGATATCAAATAAAAAAACCGCATCCAAATCGGTTCAACCGCTAAGATACACACACACACACACACACACACACACACACACACACACACACACACACATAGCGGTCAAACTTGTAACTCCCCTCTTTTTGTGTTGGGGGTTAACAAAGAACAAAATATGAGAAAAGAGAGACGCAATTAAATACTATAAATCTGAATAACAAAAAACTAGAGTTTAAACTACAAGGCAACTTTAAACTTATTAGAGAGAAGTTGAATATGTCTAGTTTCGAAAATGTATTGTTGTATGTTTTACTAGTTTTTATTTAACTTGCAATGTTATCATGTAAACGATCGAATGGACATGAAATTTGGTACGGATATGTTAACAAAAAATTTAGTTAGAAAGAGTTTGCATTAAAAATGAAATTCCCAACAAAAACTTCTAAAACGAGTTAAATTTGAATCACTGGCGTCCTCACAACTAACGACACTCTGCGGGACGACTACAACATAAAATATATTTATCTTGCTGTCTACACAACTCAAATAAGAAGTAAGTAGTCCTTATTTACAAGGAGAAAAAACCCCGCGAAACCACACAATTTATTAAGGAACCGTGATTCTTGAAGTCTGCGCACCACAGATATCTACGAGTAAGAGTACCTACCTATGGCTAAAAAACTTATTATTGTAAATTATTATTATTATTTTGTAATTTTAAGTTTTAATTCTCTTTTATTGTTAAATCTTCATTTCATTCTAGAATATCATTTTATATATATTTTGACGGCCGGATAGCCTAGTTGTTAGAGAACCTGACTACGAAGCTTGAGGTTCCGGGTTCGAATCCCGCGTCGGGGCAGATATATTTGTATGAAAAATACAAATGTTTATGCTCGAGTCTTGGATGTTTATATGTATTTAAGTATGTTTATCCGTTGTCTAGTACCCATAGTCACAGAATATATAATGGTACTAACGTACAGAATGGCCACGCTCCGCCCTGCACCGATTCGAGTTACCCCTCCCCCCAAGGCGCCATTGCTTGTCGCCGCTGTTCACCAGTATGGTGCGCGCGCGATGTAGGTATGTAGGCGTACGCGTGTACAGACGTCGTCGTGCTTATGTAGATTCAAGAACGCGTATTTTGTGCGTCGTGTCCGCCGTGTGCCATAGTACAAGCTTGGCTTAGTTTGGGACTAGGTCAACAGGTGTGAATTGACCCGTGATATTTATTTATTTATATCAATTTATTGTATTAATCTCTCTCACTCAAAAATGATATGATTAAGTATGTATGAACAACATTGTCGGTCTCTATATATTTTATATATTTTGTATTTTTGGTCGGCACGGTCAGATCGCACGCGTGCGCAATATATAGAGACCAAGAATGTTATTCATACTGTTTGATCTTGCTTAGGTCCTGGGGTGTAGTCTCACTATATTTTCAGATAAAACTCTACTATTTTAAGACATTAAGGCCGGCTTGGCGGACCTGCGTTAGCAACTTAACTCCGAGTTAGCTGCTAACCCAGGGTAAACAAGTGTCAAAATGTATGGAACATTTTGACATTTCTTAACCCTGGGTTAGCCATTAACACGGAGTTAAGTAGTTAACCCAGGTCCGCGCAAGCCCGCCTTGTTGACTTGCAGCTAGATCATAACTCTCATATTTTCCAATACAGATATTCGATCTGTTCTTAATTTAAATTCAAAGTACCTGGGCGACCGAGCTCTGCTCGGGCAGAAACTCGGTACCAAGCGTTTTCCCAGAGATAAGACCAAGCTAGATCAATTTTTCATCCCCGAAAACCCCCAAATACCAAATTTCATCGAAATCGTTGGAGCCGTTTCCGAGATCAAAACACCGGAGGGGTGGGGGGGGGGGGGGGGGGTGAGAGGGGGGGGAGGGGATGCGGGGGAGGGAGCGCGGGGGTATTAAAGGGGGATGAAAATTTCATTGATTTTGCCGTAGGATACACCGTTTTCAAGATATTTCACAAAAACACCAGAGGGGGTGGGGGGGGGGGTGAGTCGCGTTAAACTATCGTCCGTAAACCGACTTTACAGACAACCGGCTTTTCCTGTTCTGTGCTCCCAATAGGGAACGTGCACATAGACGGTGCTGCCAACTGGTGCCATAAGGGTGCCATCAATTTGAATGTTTTACCTTGATAAGTTTGTTTTACTGTCCGCATAGTGTCTCTTCTGTCGCATTAGTGCTGCCGCCTATAGTTACTGCACATTCCCTATAATACTTTTTCTCACAAAAAAGTAACTTTTTCTCACAAAAGAAGAAACTTGACGTTTTCTCATGAAAACTAAACTTAAAAAAAAAAAACTAAAAATCTTGAAAAAAAACGTGGATTCGAACCGAGGTCGGCTGGATCCGCGACCACCCGATTTCTAATGTGCCATTATGATCTGCTCGAAATCGGCGAAATTTAGCTTTATATTCTAATGCAAACAAAAATAGCCGGAAAATACGAGTAAAAGCGATTTTCTGAAAATGAAACATAGCTAGATCAGTTTTTCATCCCCGAAAACCCCCACATACCAAATTTCATCGAAATCGTTGGAGCCGTTTCCGAGATCCTGATTATATATATATATACAAGAATTGCTCGTTTAAAGGTATTAGATTAGATAGATAGATATAGCTCTAGAGTGCCAGCATCAATCGAATGAGTGTAGAGTTTAGAAATAAATAATGCGGGCTGCGTTCAATCTGACCTGACCGCGACCGCAGAACGCATCCAGTGTGGCGAATCCTTAAGCCTGCTGTTGTATGTAGTTTAGTGCACAGAATTGATTTGGAGCTTAAGAGGATACGATGCGCACCATTTCTCCATACAAACGTAATCCCCTGTTTCCTCCCTGGATAATAGCTTTAGAGCCAAATTTTTTTTACTGTTTAATCTGTATCTACCACAGCTATGCCCATAGGTTTCGTTTTTTTCCATATTTCAATTAACATGAGAAATATGAGCTTTCAAAAACTGAAAAAATTGCCCAATTTCAACGTCATTTTCAGACACTCATCAGAAAAGAATCCCTTATATAAACAAAAAAGGAAAACATAGGGGCATAGCTAAATCTATCCTCTAATTATATTTGAAAAAAAAAAAAATTTTATTGGTCCAGTTTTCGAGAAAAAAACAGGGGATTACGAAATGCTGTTTTGATCAATTTTACGCGCCTATTAACGGTCTGAGCTGCATTTGTCCCGCTCTCGCTGTACTGGCACGGAGGGGTTCGGGCGAGACAGCGACATTTCATTAAAATACCTATTTCTCAAAAGTCTTTCAGCCATCGTACCCTCTTAAGTCATTTTTCCAATTTGTAACGTCAATTTGTATACAGACACGTACTGTACTACCTCAGAGATATCATTGATGATTTAAGTTGAAATAAAACTCCAAAAATGTTCCGATAAACTACTCCGATACTTATAAGTGAATGCCATGACCTCATAAATAAATACAACCTATCGAAGTATATGTTCAAAAATCAAGCCAGACTGAACAAAGCCTCAGCCCGACCCCGTGTGTAATAAAGCCGACTCTTTGTACTGATTTTTACAACCCAATATTTTTTCCCATAAACCTGCTGGATATCACGTATCCTGGTAGGGCATTATGTTTCCAGGGTAGGAAGGGCAGACGATAATGTTTGGATACTTATTAAGGGACTTTTACTAAAAGATGCGAAGTTATTCGGAAATTTAGTGAAAAAAAAGCCGTGGTGGCATAGTGGTTTGACCCATGGTCTCTCAAGAGGAGGGTAGTGGGTTCAAATCCCGGCTCAATTCGTTTATTGCTATCCCGCGGGAACTATGGAATTTTCCGGGATAAAAAGTATCCTATGCGTTAATCCAGGTTATAATGTTATTAAGATTAAGTAGGATTGTATTTATGTCGGTTTAACCCTTTTCCAGGCCCCGTCTATGTAGATAAGCTGCTACAAAAACAATCATTGTGTTTATTGCTTACCTATGCAAGATTAATCTATAAGCAAAAAATATTTTAAGTAAATTCAATTGATTTTTCTACCATATTGTAAAGGGAGCAAGGTTGAATCTTTGGGTAGATTTATGTGGTTGCTATATGCACTATGCCTGGAAAAGGGTTAAATCTACAGCTAAGTAATCTCATTCAAGAACCCTCTTCATTAATTCAGGTCGCACTTGACCGTGTCGTAATATTAAAAAACAATGCCTCACCCAAATCCCGCGACAGATTCAATGGAGCTTTGTTTTTCTTCGGCTCGAGCTTAAAAAGCGTTACGAGCTTTTTTAATTTTTACGGTCCAAAGTGACGATACTCCGCGTCAAAACAAAAACCATTGTGTTGTTAATAGCATTATATATGGAATACTTGGGGTGTGGCTTCGGAAAAAAATACTGGCTATGGCGATTGTCTTCCGTTTCATTTGAAAATGTGCGAAGTTACATTTGAAATTTACCATGAACTAACCTTGCACTGCACACAGCTCCGAAAAAATCAATGATGTTTTGAAGTTACTACCAAACCGCACTCAGCCCGCGTGGGAACTACAGTCCAAGCCCGGCAGTGGAACGTACCATCGCCCCTGACGTCAGATACCCATTTTCAAAACAAATTTGCTTGCAGCCGTTGATGTTTATTGCTATGGATTGTTATGGACAGATGTCTAGCCACTGCACGCAAACTGGGCCTTTAAGGTGGTTATCTGGCGCTTGGGGCGATAGTACCTACAGTCGACAAAAGAGAGGCCTGCCCAGTTTCAAAATAAATTTGCTTGCAGCCGTTGAAGTTCACTGGTATGGATTGGTATGGACAGATGTCTAGCCACTGCAAGCAAAATGGGCATTTAAGGTGTCAAGGCGACCTTTTTGTCGATGGTACTATCGCCCCAAGCGCCAGATACCCATTTTCATAACAAATTTGCTTGCAGCCGTTGATGTTTATTGCTATGGATTGTTATGGACAGATGTCTAGCCACTCCACGCAAACTGGGCCTTTAAGGTGGTTATCTGGCGCTAGGGCCAAAGTACATAGGCTGGGGTAATGATATTGATCATGTTTACTTGCCTCATATATTTCCGCGCTGTACCTACTTGTTTTTCTGTATTGTTTTCTATGTAGTGTGCCATACAGAGGGATCCTGATCGATATTGCGACAGTGGAAAGGTAAAATCGCTAAAACGCCACATGGCGCTCTAGCAATTTTAAACCCTTTGACTAAGGTAAAAACGCTAAAGCGCCATACATCATATATGGCGCTTTACTGCCTTGCAGACTCTAAAACGCAGTAAGAGGGTTTTTACGTTTGTTGAATATAGAACTATAACAAGCACAGCGTAAGGAACATAATGGTTTAATCGCTTTTTTGCTATTACTGCGTTTTAGGGTCTGCAGGCAGGGCAGTTTAGCGATTTTACCTTTCCACCGTTGTATTGTATTACTTTTTATTTATATACACCTACTTTCTTTCAATTTAAATCCTCACCTCATCATAACT
This sequence comes from Archips xylosteana, assembly GCA_947563465.1. NCBI lineage: Eukaryota > Metazoa > Arthropoda > Insecta > Lepidoptera > Tortricidae > Archips > Archips xylosteana. The sequence goes on along the minus strand of OX387361.1, from coordinate 17,183,818 downwards.
CGTTACACTGACAGCATCGGCCAGCATTTTCATGTACATTTCCAGAATGTCCTTGCCAATGAAATTGATGCAAAAATTTCGTGAACTAGGATATCAGGTAGGATTTATCATTTCAGGTTCGCCAAACAGACCGGTCCTGCGCCAACCGCATCCAACGCGATCCCGCAACTTTAACTACATCGTCGCTTTATCTTGTTGGAGGCCTACCTTGCGTCTTCCGGGTGGACACCATTCAAGAACCTTTTGGCCCCATTGGCCATCATTTCTACGAGTGATGTGCCCGCTCACTGCCACTCAAGTCTGGCGATTTTTCGAGCTTGTCGGTGACTTTAGTTCTTGGGTGGATTTCATCATTTCTAATAATAAATGTGACCGCGTACAGAAACTCCGAGCATAGCCCTCTCCATCCATCTATCATCCATCCATCATCATCATCATCTCCATCGTTCATCGTGCGCTCTGCGTGACCTCGAGCGTTCTTATAAGGCCCATTGTTAGCGGCCACGTCTCAGTGCCATAACTCATGACATCAGGTCGGAATAAATAACACAAAAAATTACTGAAATATAGATTTAATCAGTTTTAATAATTATGTTTTTATGTACAGCACTTACAACTACATAAAACTGGATGTCTACAGTAAACATTGTAAAAATATCGTACATTGTACATTTTGCCGTAACTCAAAAACTGAGTAGACTCATTAGAAATGATAGACACGAGTAGATTTAGCCTGGTGGAGTTTAGCTAGACCACATACATAGTGACTCATGTATACATCTCAATTCATCTATAGAAAGCTGTCAAAAATCATGTTTAAAAAATAAAAAAATCATAAAACTTCGATGTTCAAGTAAATTTCTAAAATTGTCATGTACTTGTGTCGCTAAAACCGAATGGTAAATAAATAATCACAATAAAAGCACATACAAAGAAGCACCAGTTAAATAACTGAAGGTTAACTATAGTTAAACTTAACTCATTAAAATATTACTTCTACAGTGTTGCCCTTTGAACGCCGTATTCACAAATAACTTAAGAGAAATATGCATTGCACTCGAATGATGTGAATTAACTACAACCTCATATTTTGCTATTCCCAACCACGTAGATGTTGATGACGTGGGTGCCATGATTACAGAATACAAAGTTGAAAAGTTAAAGTTATATGACCCATCACAAAATACCGCCTGAACCAATCAATACTTCAAATGATGTACTTTAAAAATGTCTACATAATTACAGAATAAAAACAGAGCGTACCGATCTAAGCGTTACAACGATGTCTTAAAATTCAGATATTATTTTTGGAAATAGAACTAGTCTTGTACAGCATTTTTTATATCTTAGCGATGGCACTCAAAGGGTTTAACACAAAATATCTTAGGAACCATGTACTTATTAGCAACCATAGACATTTGTCAAATAAGTTAAAGACGTAACGATCGAAGACCAAATTAATCTTACGGCATCATGACGGATAAGGACGATATTTCCTTTGTTTAATTAACAATAATAAATTTCAATGCGCGTCTGTGCCAATGTTTAAAAAACCTTTTGGTTAAGATCGTTAGTGGTAAAAAGATCACAAAGTAAAATAAAAAAGGGCAGATAAAAAGTTCATTAATAAAGTAAATATTGCAAAATTATTGAGGCTAAACTTCGTTGGTATGGTATACGGCACTGAACACATAATTTACGAAAAAGAACTTTTGTTTTCCATAGGGCATGGTAGGCCACGACCATAGACAATTTAAAAACCTGTAAAACCGGGACATGACTATGGAATGGTGAGAACTAAAATGAAATTAACTTAGAAAAAGCGAAGTTAATTATTTCAGTAAACTAATCAGAGCTGACACTCACAAAATAATGTAAGGCAATGCTGAACACACACTTGACGATGAAAATGAAATGAGCAAGTTTAATGGAAACGATCAAAAAAATGAGATTGTATCAATAATTTTGTGAATGTCAGTCACTACAGTTGGTTAAGCCGATTAACAACACTTTGAACCGACTATTGATGTCAATCAATAGATCAAAAGTGTCTAACAATGATTCAGTCTTCGCAATACTATCTAAGGTCAATCCAACCCTTCTAGCAAACTATGAACAGTTAAGCTATGGAATGAAAACGCTAACGAATGCCGGTAAAAGGAATGTCAACAAAACAGACTCAAATTTAGAATAATCAGTCTTGAAAATGGATGAAGAGAAACCTGGCAAGCGAATTTATAATTAGCTACCACATTATGTACCGTAAATAATAAATACTTAAAATATGTAACATACAGTGTACAACTTACATTGCATTTCACACCCACTACAGGAGAGCCTTAATTAAAAATGGTCCATAAAATTCTGATTGTACGCAATTTGTAAAAAATCTAGTACAGAGTTTATATACACAAGCACCGCGAAACAAATTTTAATAATCCGTTTGCACCTCATCGAGTCACTGATAACACATTATCACTAAAAGCTCATTGGCACTTTGGTAGTAAACTTAGTTTTAGGCTCACTACTAGACTTCCGTGCCGTCTTCACCTTCATCTTCGAACAAGGGTTCGCTATTATTAGCCTCAGTCACAGGCTTTTTCTTAGGCTTTGGCGGCGGCCTCGGAGGTATCTTTCCGCTCCTCCCCAACGTCCCTGATTGGTTCATAGAAGCATTACTCTCATTCTTTCTCGGATCTTCCTTAGAAGGCGACGGAACCGAGGCTACTTCTTCCTTCTCCGTCCTAGGATTACGTCTCAAAGAACCAGTTTCCGGCTTCTTGCGGCTAAGAGTGCTGGTATCTGATACATGAGACTGTGCGTCTGAGTTTCTATTCTCGTTGAAGAAGTTTTTCCTCGGTTCCGGTTGTGGCGTAGACGCATTCTTTGCTGTCCAACTCATCCTTGGACTGAGGGGTTCCTGCGGACCAGGAGTTGACATTATATTCGACATCTGAGAAGCGATGCTGTTTCGAGGGTTAAATTGCGGGACGGGAGACGGCGCCGGTTCTTGTTCTTCGATTGGTGCGTAATATGTTTGATGAGAATTGGGATACACGGTAGGAGTAGCAGGCAGTGGCCTGTTCCTCATAGGAGAGAACTGTGGCTCTAACCCAGTTTTATTTAAAGACAGCACGGAGCTTCCATTGGCCGTGGTCCTTAGTCCCAAATTGTCGTACAACGGTTCTTGAGCCTCGGTGCTTGGTAGGATCTGACTGCTTGCGGTGCTAGTCCAGCTTGGCACTCGTGGTCTCCTCGGAATGGTCACATAGCCTTGCCGTGGTGTAACTACTGGAGGTGTTATGGGTGCGGTGAAAGGTGATTGGGAGCGGGAGTAAGGCAGTGTTCTGAAGAGGTTCTGATTAGTGGACATGCCGTATATAGGCGAGTGGATCGGACTGACTGGGTTTAGTTGAGGGGGTAGTCTGGTAGTGTCTGGTACTGTAGAAGCATTGCTGGCAGCTGGAGATATTTGAGCAGCTCTTGGCGGGAACGATAGGAGATCTGGAGGATATGCAGTTCTCCCGTATTCCACGTTGAGGGCGTCCTGCGACCTTTTTGGCTGGTGTTCGAAGTCGAGCGATCGCTTTTCGTCGTCAGCATGCGCTGAAACAATAAAATTCACCATTTTTAATTTCTAGAACTTTGCTATAATTTACTGTATCTAATTAACCTTGTAGGTGTTTATAGCCGGCCAAAAAATTTAATACAATCAGTAACTTTCCAAGCACACAAAGTAGCATGTTTGAAAAACTATTGCGGTTACTTCGTTTATAGCTTCTGATAAGGCCGCAATAAATTAAATGGAGCAATTAAAATTATCAAACTTCATAATGGAGCGGAATTAAATTTAATTACGGCACGATTCAAAATTAAGCAATATAAATAATATAATCAAGTGAATTAATTGTATACGTATGAATAATTCAGTATTGTACTGTACTTAGAATAACTTATTTAATAATAATCGTTTTCTGCACGTTAATGGGAGTCTCTATTCTTAATTTCTGCTTTCTCCTCTCGAAAGTTAGAATTAGGCGTGATGAGACATTCAGTCAGCCGGGACTGTTCGTTTTGAATATTAAGATATGTTTAAGAGCTAAAATTGAAGTTTTATTGGTCTAGAAACTTACCGAATACAGAATCATTGTCCAGCAATGTTTTGTTCAACTCAGACATTTCAGTCGCCCCACTCATGATAGAAGGCTGGTCGTAACGCCTCGGTGGCTTCGTCACAGGATTGACAGCTGTTATCAAGCTCTTCTCCATCTCAGGTATAACTGAACCCTCAATTAATGCCTCACCATTTGTCGTATCCGCCTTCTTATCGGAACTTCGTCTCCTGCAGCAGCAATAGCATAGTATAACCAGTAGTATCAACAGAATGGCTGCCGTGCAAGACACGCCGATTAAAACTGATAACATGTTACTGTCGAAACCACCCGGCACAGGAACACCACCAGGTGGCGGAGGAGCTATCGACAGCTTGATAATCCTCTCTTCCACACCTCCTGGATTCGTGGCCACGCACAGATAGTCTCCATTGTCAGTCGTGCCAGACGACAGAATAGTCAAGTTCACCCATTTGCTGTTTTCGCTATTGCTTTTTGTTAAATAGTATTTCACTTCGCCTTGATATCTGTATGAACCGTCGATTATTTGTGAGTTTAAAACCCAATTGACTTCAGGCAGTGGATTACCGTTCACTTCGCAAGCCAGTGTGATGTTAGTATCAGTTGTTTGGACTGTTACGCTGTTCGTAGGATAGACGATGCTAGGTCGACAGGCGAAGTCATTGGTGTCTAGTTCCTTCCATAGCTTTCCGTGTACTTTCGCAGGCTCCGCACAAGCAATTGGCGTCGTGTACAAATTCTTACTTATTACCCAGTTCCTAAGAGGTTGTAAATAACAATCACAACGCCAAGGATTATCGTTCACATCCAAACTTGACAGGGAAGTCAACTGTGTCAAAGTGTCGATTTTTAAATACTCCAAGTTGTTGTTACCAAGCTTTAAATTATTTAACTTAGGTACGTTCATGAAAGTCTTGATACCTATTTGTACAATTTTATTATTACTCAGATCGACTTTCTGTAAGAACGGCAGGTTGTTAAACAGGCCGTCATCTAGCTTCTCTATTTGGTTATCATTGAGCAGTATCCATCTGATTTTCGTTGTTTCTTTGAAAGTGTCGGAATGTAGCATTTTCAAGTCGTTTTTCGATAGATCCAGTTCTATCATTATTGCCAGTCCGCTTAGCCCGTTTTTGTGTATCGTTATCAACTTGCACTCTCTTAATACTAATTTCTTTAGGTTATTGAGTTGGGCATCTTCGAAAGCGTGTCTCGTGATTTCATAGAGCGGGTTCCCTGTGAGGTCTAGTATTTGTATCTCCGTGCTTAGTGTTTTTGGTATATCCTGGAGGTTGGCATGGGAACATACGGCTTGCTTGTTGCCTCGCGCCCAGACGCACTTGCACTCGTTGGGACAGTTCGAGGTGAAGTCGGCCGCGACTGCACCCAGCACGCTTAGTAGTAATAGCTTCTTTAGCGACTCCATTTTGGTTCCTGTAACAAGGAGAGGAAGTATTTTAATACGTGTTAGGTAGATATCCATATTTAATAAAAGAACTTCGCAAGTTTTTTATTTTTTTTATACAAGAGGGGGCAAACGAGCAGACGGGTCACCTGATCGAGAGCGATCACCGTCACCCATGGACACCCGCAACACGAGGGTAATCACAGGTGCGTTGCCGATCCATTTAGGAATTGGTAGGCTCGTTTTTTAAAGATCCTTAAGTTGTAACGCTTCGGGAATGTTGCCGCAGTAAGCTGATTCCAGATCTTTGTCGATCAAATTGTTGAATTGGAACAATACGCATCCATAATCGCATCATCATCATCGTCATTGAATTTCTTCGAACGTCGAGTTTTCCTCACAACGTTTGTCTTAACCTTAAAGCTCATGATCAAATAAAATAAGTATTGATTGAAATAAGTTTCTAATTCCTTATAACTCGTAGGTGCGAGCCCGAGCTCGAACCGACGATCCTCTGCTTGAGAGGCCATAGTTCAAATCCCTAGCCTACAGCGACTTTTTAAGCACTTGGATGGTAAAACGTTATTATACAGCACAATCTTGAACGCGAGGAGTTCCAAACTAAGACATTAATAGTGGTATTGTATTGTACTGTAGTCAGAAATTTACACCATTAGGCGACCGGTACTACAGTCATATTGTTTCTCATTAAACTTGATATTACAAAATAACCCAGCTGATAAACCGTTACTCGCCAACCTATGCCTAAACTTCTGCCAACAGACATCTTAATAAACTCCGAATGCATCTTTCCAACTACACTTACCATCCCTTAGAGCAATAAAAACCATTAGGGCGTTTGGTTTGGAAATAGAAGGCATTTAAACACGCAGTCTAAACGCCATAACGCGTAATAGCCTAATGCCGCAGTAAAGTCAACTACCCTATTTACATAAAGAACTTGGATTTATAAAGTCTGTTAATAGATTTTAAAGATTCTTTGAAGTTGAAAACAGTAGCTAGTGGTCTTGCACGCATATGGTTTTTGTAAAGTGTTTAGAAGTAATGTTGGTACGAAATTAATGGGCCATCATGTCGAGGCACCATGCCGTAAATTAGTACTCATCAAAGGTCTTAAGCCAATTTAAGAGTCGTAAAAACCACGTATAAAGGAATGTAAATGCAACAGGTGTCTGAGGTTACGTTTGGTGAAGAAGAAATTAATGTAAATTATGAATTGACTAGCTCAAATCCTCAAATTTAAAATAAATAAAATTTAAAATGACCATTAAAATTTACTAAAAGAAAAAATGACCATTAAAATTTACTAAAAGAACTAGTGTTGAGTACTATCCCCGTGCCATTTTGAAATATACAAAGAATTATCATTTATGCCAGGGGTTCCCAAACTGTGCGTCGCGACGCCCCGGGGCGTCATGACATGACACTGTCTTTGGGCGTCGCGAAACGGTACACTTGGGTCGCATGTTTACGTATTTAGAGCTACACGCAAGTATTTTTTATTAGAGGGCCGTCGCAAAAAAAAATACGACATCAAATGAGAGTCGCAGTATAAAAAAGATTGGAAATCCCTGATTTACGCGATTCTTGGTTCTTCGACAACTCAATAAATAAACGTCATAAGAGTTTGACCTGAAAAAGTTTCTGGCAACATTTTTAAGGCACAACGTTTGTTCCGACAACGCCAACTATTATTGCAAACGAAGTTAGCACATCGTCTTGAAAGCTGAAGTACTTCAACATTATTGAACATAGGCCTCTATTCTTTATGGTAAGTCAACACTACTCATGGACAGCCACAACGGGTTCATAGGATTTCATATGAGATACCAGCCTCTAGGCTGTCCTCGAAGGCTACCGCACAATAATTACTCATGTCACAGTAATTCCATCAGCTATCTTACTTTAGATGCCGGAAAATAACAGCACGATCACTGTTGCTTGGCGGCAGTTTCAACGAGTAAGATAATGGTAGGATCGGACGTACCTTGTACAAAGTCTTATCTCCATATGTCTTAGTAAAGATAATAAACTATACAAATAAAAATAAATCGCCAAATAAGTAGCAAGACTCGAGAACGAATCAATCGATTTAATTTTTTTTTTTTAAGATTTCTTTTACTTTGTAGAAGGTTGCTACAAAAAATCCCACGTGATAAGGAATAAACGGGATATACATTCGATTCAAAGTAACCTCATCTCTGTAACTGCTGCTGCAGCTGTTAAAGAGACTTAATTCTTGGCGAATATCATCTGTATCATTTTTAGTTTGGCCATTAATTCCATAATTCACAGTCTAAATTCTAAATTAAACGTGTGGTACCTCGATGATGGCACCCTAGGAGGTGACTCACAAACTGTTCTGGCAGACTTATCACTAATTAAAAACAAATTTACGGCTATTGGCCTAGATTTAAATTTCAAAAAATGCGAGTTGTATATTTCGGACAAAGTAGATTCTTCTTCGGCATCACAGATTATTCAAAATTTTAACGTCATCGCCCCAAACATTAAAATCTTGCATAAAGACAGTCTGCATCTCCTCGGGTCACCCATTTTCGATGAAGCCATAACTCCCCTTCTGAGTAAATCAATGTCTAAATTTAAGGATTATTCGGACCGCCTTACCAAAATTAGCAGTCACTCTGCTATTTTTGTTCTTAAGTGCTGTTTACTCGTTCCTAAATTTACTTACCTGCTCCGCTGCTGTCCCATTTGGAAATTCCCCCATCTGGTAGGACCTATCGATCTAGTTCTAAAATCCCAAATTGAATCTATCTTAAATATCCGTTTTAGCGAGCAGGCATGGACTCAAGCCTCCCTACCGATAAGGTACGGTGGTTTGGGAACCCGCAAAATTTCAAGTATTTCTCTGCCGGCATTCTTGGCTTCAATTCATAGCACCTCTGATCTCGCAGGTAAAATCCTTAAAGCCTCACCGGCTACAAACTGCGAGATTGCGTGCTTGATTGAAGCTTCAAATGCTTGGCTAGCTGGACCGAGCCCAAATCTTCCATCCAGACTCAAAATTCAAAGGGCCTGGGATACCATAGCTTCCGAGTCAACCCTAAATTCATTGATTAATACCGCCACAGGCAGAGACCGTGCCAGACTCTTGGCTGTTTCTAGACCTGAAGCAGGCCACTGGCTCCATGCCTATCCATCACCCAACATCGGTACATTTATAGACCCATGCACACTCCGAATAGCCGTCGGTCTCCGGCTTGGTGTTGAGGTTTGCGTGGACCACAGTTGTGCCTCCTGTGGAGCCCCCGTAGATTGGCTCGGCCACCACGGACTTGCTTGCTCCTCGGGTGCCGGCCGCCTGTCCCGCCATGCTGCCCTTAACGACATCCTCAGAAGAGCGCTCGTCAGTGCCAACGTTCCTGCTGCTCTGGAGCCCCAGATCGTGCGGAGTGATGGCAAGCGCCCTAACGGGATGTCGTTAATTCCATGGAGGATGGGCCGTGCACTGGTGTGGGACGCCACTTGCGCCGACACCTTGGCAGCGTCCTACCTCCCCACAACGAGCAGACGTGCCGGTGCAGCGGCCGACACCCGAGAACGGCTCAAGGCCATTAAATACGAGTGTCTCGGCGCCCAGTACGAGTTCGTCGCATTCGGTGTCGAGACACTCGGATCGTGGGGCAAGGGCGCACGAGGGCTCTACGGAGCTCTAAGCAAGCGCCTGAGAGAGGCAACAGGTGACCCTCGCGCAGGCAGCTTTCTCGCACAAAGACTTGCTATAGCAATTCAACGTGGGAATGCTGCCTGCGTGATGGGCACCCTACCTAAGGGTCCAAATTTAGATAATAATTTTTAGTTTTTAATTTCTGTTTAGCTATTTTAAGTTAGTTTTAGTTATGTTAATTTTATATTTAGTCCCTGTTTTTATACCTTATTTTATAATTAAATTAGATTTCGTTATTAACATTAGGTTTACTATTTAAAAAGATATCTGTTAGGATCATAGATGTGCAATAAGAAAGGATTTTTAGATTGTCCCGCTGGGTAAAAAACTGGATCTTTCCATAAATTTTATCTTTGCACGGACGAACTCGCGAGCAAAAGCTAGTAAACTATACAATAATTTTCCTCTGTGAGCACCCATTTAGGGTGGCACTGGGAAGCAGGTATCAAATGTTTTAAGTTTCAATGGAACAGCGGAGCGCCGTGTTTAAACGTAGAGGGTTGTCCTTAGTCTTCCAAGGCACATAGGTGACATGGCCACTAAGTCAGCCTCGCATGCGTCTGATAATTATCGCATGTAATTACATTCTCGGAGCAAGGGAGCGCATAAACTGGGTACAATTTGGTCATAAGTGCGTTCCAGGCGCGATCACTGACGTGTGTAATTGTGGAGGTGGACGGTACAAGATAAGAGCGGAGGGATTTCTCAAAAATTAAGTTTCAGCATCATCATCACACAAACCACACCCACATTTGTGGGCTGGTCCACAAATTTAAAGTTGCTCAACGTGCTATGGAAAGGGCTATGCTCGGAGTTTCTCTATAAGATCGAATTCGTAACGAAGTGATCCGACAGAGAACCAAAGTTATCGACATAGCCCACCGCATTAGCACGCTGAAGTGGCAATGGGCCGGCCATATAACCCGAAGAACCGATAACCGTTGGGGTAGACGAGTTCTTGAGTGGAGACCACGGATCGGCAAACGTAGCGTGGGACATCCTCAGACTCGGTAGAGCGATGATCTTCGCAAGGCGGCTGGCAAGAGCTGGATGAGAGTGGCCGAGGATCGTGCTCAGTGGCGTGCCATGGGAGAGGCCTATGTCCAGCAGTGGACGAACATAGGCTGATGATGATGATAATGATGATGATCATCATCCCAGCCTGTATACGTCCCACTGCAGGGCACAAGCCTCCTCTCAGAATGAGAGGGATTGGGTCGTAGTTCCCACGCGGGATCAGTGCGGATCGGGAATTATTACGATAGAAATGATACGATACAAGAAATCCACTATGTACGCCTACCTCTGCTCGAGGCCATCCATAAATTACGTCTCACCAATTTCGATCAATTTGGACCCCTCCCCCCCTTGTCACACTTATTACTATGAAAATCGCCATTATTTTGTTCTAGTGTCACAGATCGCTAGACCCCCCCTCCCCCCTAAATGTGTGACGTAATTTATGGATGGCCCCTACTTATAGGTAATGTTACTTGTTTTGGTAGTACGTAACAGTAATTATTCCTGAAGTAGTATACTGTGTTATATTATTATCTAGCATACAAACAATTGATGGAAAATTTAACTAGTTTAAGAGTAATGTTAATAATATATAATAAGCTGGAATTGTAAACATGGTACCTATTAGAATTAGAACCTTTATGTGTGTATCTAAGGTATAGAAAACATTGTAAAATAACTAATAAGTAAAGTAGAATAAGGACATTGTAAACTTAGTGGTGTATTGATGCAATAAAAATAATAAATGTTTCCCATAACCCGCTTCCCTGTAATAGTTTAAGTGAGAATGTAAGTTGATGTATGAAAATGGACAGTTTATAAGATTGACGAGCATGGTAATAGAGGCCGGAATGTTTGAGGAAAAATAAAAAAGTATGTATTCATAAATAGATATTAAGTGTAGTTAGTTAGATTAGATCGAAGGGTCGGAAACCTGACAGAAAGTATGAGGATGGCTACAAGAAAGACCTAGTATGTGGCATGAACTTACGAGAAGTAGCACTAGCGAGAACTGGTATGGAAAGAGTACAGTTTAACATAGACTCAGGCATCGTCTGAGGTAGCTAGATATTAAAAAAAAAAAAAAAACAGTAATTATTCATTCTGCTTAAGTCGTAAAGGCCTAATGGATAATCTTTAGTAATTTGTTTCAATCTTTTTTCACTAAAAAAAAACTATGCTACGATTTCCTAAGCATCAATTAAGCAGGTAAGTATCAATTTTGAAAGGACTAGCGAGGAAATTATCACAATGTGACTGTTTTAATAAAAACATATTCGCACTTTACTTAATTTTTTTGTTCATTCTTTCCTTTCCATATGTTAGATTTTCTGGATACTATAGCCTTTCATTTTAAGGTCGTAAAGTAGGCCGTAATTACTATTTCTATTATATTTATCCTTACATGTCTTACACCACACCATTTATTACCGGAGGTACAATGTTGGAAGAATAACCGTTAAAGAAAGACATCGTCTTACATTACCGTTGCTCTCAATCCTTTAACCGTTAAGACCAAATTTATTTGATGTGGACCCATTTCAAGGTTTTAGGGTGTAACGTGAAGTCTTAAACGACTCTATCTTGGTTAGTTAATATTAGGTCGGGGCAAAAGTACTTTCGTATTTTTCATACAAAGGAAAATGTTTCATACTAAAAACCTCATCTTTCACACTAAAATTTTGCAGACTTGAAACGCTTGAACCACATTTGTGCTACTCTTATTGATACCGCATTGGGTTCATAACCCGCTCAAATTTTATTCGCGGCGTTCGTCGCATTTTTACCTTTTTTTTAAACTTTAAAATGTACCGAATTTCTTCGTCACATACGTTCATTTTGCTTGCTTGAAAAACAATTGAAAAATGGCGGGAACTAATTTTTTTTTTATTTATTGCATCTTCGGAATGTCAACTTTTAATGGTATTAAAACCAGGCACTTACATTCAGCACAGCCAAAGAGGTTTTATTTCTAATAATACATTTTTTGCCCCGACCTATTATTTAAGTCTTAGGAAAAAAGGTTTAGTGTGAATGGCAGTCTAACTAGAAATGATTGAAGGACGGATAATAAAGTTTATTTAAATCACAACGAGTCAAAACCATATTTAGGTATCACGGACATGATGATTTTACGCAAGACTGTGTGTGGAAGGCTAACTATAAGTTTATGACATAAGGTCTAGCGGGGATGATGATGATGATGGACATGATGGTTCATAATCGGTTTCACCACTTTTTTCTTTATAACGCACGGAATAGGATAGAGAAGAAAGAGAAGGTGAATGCATAGCGATCGGTCGAGCGTTAGACAGCATTTTTATTTATGTTTGTAACAAAATTAAGTGCTCTTACAAATCGAACTCATGATAAATTATCCACACTGTTTTGGTGACAAAGAGGTAAATTTCCTTTCTTTTTTTAGAATTTCTATTAGATTCTTCAAGGTCAACTTGAATGTGACAATTTGTGTAAGTATAACTACAAAACTAAACTAAAATTAATTGTTCAACTAGCTGACAAAATTAGAGCTGAAAATTCAGCACATTTTTGTCACAACTCTCGAATGGTTTATCTGAGTGATGTGATTAAAAATTCGGTCAGATTTTAGTTCTTTTTACAGTGCCGTTGGTGTGTACATAGATGTGAAGGTCACGCTACATTGACCCTAACTCCGCAAGGAGTTACGCCCGTCGGTTTGCCCCGTACCAACTTCTATTTAACTAATAACTGCCCGGTTAAATGAATCAATTCTATCTCGTTAAGCTTTATTGATAATAATTTGTTGGGTTTATTAACCTGTTATGCAATATGGAACCCTGTCGCAGTCAGCATTTGCCGCACTTGTTAAAAACAATCTCGTAAAGGGCAGCAGAGACTCCCTGCGACAGGGTTCCGCCGAGCGCCGCGCACGACTTGTCGGACTATAGTTGTATTATTGTGAAAGGTTTATAAAAATGAAGTTTCTATTTATTATGATGGTAACAATTTCAAAAGAAAATATAATAGAATATACATAGTATAACCTTGATGAAAAAATATTTTTAATTAGACACATGACAAGAAGTATAATCACAAAATACAATTCAAAAAATGCTGTTAGTCGAACAAACCGACCCGGATCGTACCCGGTGCAAACATGCCAAATACACTAGCTGCATTGCCACGTTGAACCGCGATGGACAACCTTCGCACCAGAAACGATCCAGAGCGAGGGTCAGGACATCTCTCACGAAGACGGCGCCCCACTTCTTTGAAGAAAATTGTAGTCTAATTGATTGATTCAAGCATTATTTTGCGGTACTCATGTAAATGAACCACCAAAATTGAACCATCAAAATTGTACACCTTAATTCTATCTATCTATCTATCTACAGCCATTGTCCGTCCACTGCTGGACGTAGGCCTCCCTCATATTGCGCCAAAATTCGCGATCCTGGGCTTCCCTCATCCACCCACTGCCAGCTGTCCTCCTAAGGTCATCAGTCCAACGTGTTGCAGGGCGTCCCACACTACGCTTTCCTAAACGTGGTCTCCTCGTGGACACCTTAATTGCACAACACTAATTTGACACTGTCAGCCACGGCTGTATTTATGACAATAATTCAAACTTGCACGTTGCCAGCTAGAAGAAGGAAGGCCACGAAGAGCCTCTCTCCAAGCTGTTAAAATTATTGACTGAAGTCCAAAGGAAGATAGTTCACTTCATTACTACGATGACTAGGTGGCGCTAGGGTCGCTGCAAATGGTTATGCCTTTGACACAAAATCACTTATGGAATAAGTGGGCTAAGATATGAAAATAAGTGATCTTAATTGGATGAGATAAACATCATTAGCTACTCAGCTTAGATCTCAGGTAGAAACTTACTCCAAGAAACTGGTCCAAATCTTAGATCAGCAAAGTGATACTACTCCCGTTATGAAAATAACGTAATTAGAAATCTGATTAAAATGAAAGCAGGTCGATACGTATTCTAATCATTTTATCACTTATTAGTCGAGGCGCATGCGCAAAGCATACTAAACATAATTAACACGTCGTAAGGGGAATTACGAAAGTACCGAGTGGAAATTAAAGCGGATGTTAACTAGTTTTAATATAGTTTAGACAAAGAACATATACATGAGAAAATCAACTATATACATGAGAAGGGTCATACATATTTTTTTGTTCACGTCTCTCCTGTGGACATGGCAAAAGTTAAGGGTCTATAGCCATGAGATATAAGATATGATGTGTAGTTCCTTGTACCTGAGGGTGGGGAGGGTGCCCTGTTGCTAGCTGGAGTTACCGTGTTGCGGTTTGTGTCACAATTTCACCAGGCTACAATGATTTTGTGTCGGGTGCTGTTTGAGCGAACTGTGTTATGTATGTATGTGAAACTCTTTATTGTATATAAAACCATGAAATTGTTGTTTAATAAGAGAGACAGATATTTAAAGTCATATTGGGAGAGTTTGCGAGAGCCTGCGTGCCGCACGGTTCTGTATCGGATGTTAACAAGAATCCACATAATATCAGCGTCGAGCCACCTTTAGTGACCCGACGAGTGCTGAGTGGACTCCTTTTTTGCATGTGTCTATTTCTATTTTTAATTATTGTTTTCATTTTTCTTTATGAGAGAAGGCCTCTGCCGCGGGGCACTGCGGACACCACTGCGGAGTGGTATATAGGCGGGATGATGAATAAGATGTTTACATTTGTTGCTGCCATAAATTGTTAATTTTGGCATGGCTCAGTTATCCGACCCTTAGCGAAATGGCCCGTGTCGCCCGTCCGTTATTAACCGCTTCCGATCTACTAACCCACAAACATTATCATTGAGCCTAATTACTCGTGCGATTGTATAAACAAAACAATACGCATATTATAGTTGGAATTTTCCAATGTAACATTCCTTAATGTTCCTATGCAGTCGTTCTGTTGAACCATTTGAAGCGTGGCGTATTATAGCAAAGTTTCATTCATCTTTGACGATCGGATGGCCTAGTGGTTAGAGAACCTGACTACAAAGCTTGAGGTCCAGGGTTCAATTCCCGCAGGACAAATATTTGTATGAAAAATAAGAATGATTGTTCTCGAGTCTTGGGTGTTTAATATGTATTTAAGTATATATCTATCTATATAAGTATGTTTATCCGTTGCCTAGTACCCATAACTTGTGTTTCCCATAACATTATGGTGAGTGATGTTGTTAGTGTTGTGTGCTACCCTTCATTTGACAGTGACAGTAAAAGTGATGATGAAAACGGGGGTAGTTGTGTGTCGCTGTCAGTTGCGTCTAGTAGCCGCGCGAGCAGGGCGGTAGCGCGCTGTGCACGTTTGGTAGCCGCCGTAACCCGCGAAGAAGGGTTACGGATTAGCCCGAAACATGTAGAGTTAAACTCGTTTTAATACAATACAATACAATACAAATATTCTTTATTGATCATCAAAAGCAGTACACGTAAGCAATACGTGAGTGATCAGTTTATTTTCACTATGGTGTAGAGTGAAATTAATATTCGGGCTTAATTTTAACAACAGCTGTGAACCCCACTAATGGGCACAAGTCTTCCCTCAGAGATATCCTTCCCACGCGGATCCAATGCAAATATTGGGGAGTTCCGTTTGGAAAAAAAAGTAAATAAGAAGACCTATGGCAACATCCTGCCGGTAATACCATATTTACAAACAAAAGAGACAACCGCAAAAACAAACAAGAGTCGACTGCATACGATTGGTTTACAAACCCACAACACGACAGAAGCTTTGTAAGCTAATTGAGCTCTCATTACCTTCTGATATCCTCAATGAGGATCGTTGTTGCATCGCCGATGGTTCGTAACGGTGACAATACGTGACCAAATACCAGGACAACAAAGTTAATTTTGTGGCCAATTTCCAATGTTAGGCTTACTCGATTCGAGGAGCAAAAACGTAATAGGTGTTCTGAATTTCGTGCCAAGAATTTGGCGGCGTCCTTAATGTATTAGAAAATTAGGTTTAGTGGTACCCAATTTTACAGGTAAACTCACAATATCCTTTCGATCCTATCAAACGCTTCATTTTTTTGCACGCGACATGCTATGTTTAAGTTCAAGGACACTTTGTCTAAAGTATCCTCTTAGCTTTCCTTACCAAGAAACAGCATACATACAAAATATCAGTTTCAAAAGGAGTGTTTGAATTTTGGACAACAGAAAAGACGTAGGAGTTAGACTCACCACCTACACACATACATACTATCGCCCCAAGCGCCAGATAACCACCTTAAAGGCCCAGTTTGCGTGCAGTGGCTAGACATCTGTCCATAACAATCCATAGCAATAAACAACAACGGCTGCAAGCAAATTTGTTTTTAAAATGGGTATCTGACGTCTGGGGCGATGGTACATCATTATCATTCCAGCCTATATACGTCCCACTCCAGAGCACAGGCCTCCTCTCAGAATGAGACGGTAAGGGCCGTGGTTCCCACGGGGGCCCAGTGTGGATTGGGAACTTCACACACCACACCACACTTTATTCAATTAAAGAATACTTACAATAAAAAATACAAATAAAATTATTTCACTGTGAAATTGTTTAATTCGTTTCAACTAAATAAATCCTTTTTAGAATATAAGACAATGTTTTGCATGCCAATGTATCTGGCTAGATATGTCATAGCACATTAGCACTATTTCATAAGACCATTTTACCATGTCTAGAGCAAAATAAACTATTTCATTTCACCATTGAATTGATTCACAAGTGTGTGCCACGATGTTTTCCTACACCGTAACCATTCGCCATTCAATCGACAGTAATCTCCTCCGTTCATTCGATCCGCTCTCTTATATCAATCGTATATCTATAGATCACCGTCATGTCCACATACATTCACGTCAGGTCCGTTAATCTGGTCACCGCTTTACGTGAAGAGTTGATTCAATTGTTCCACGACTTCCACGGTCCAGCTGTCGCGATATTGTTCCGATTGCCGTAGGATGATTGCGTCCGGTCGTACAAATCATACAATACCGGCTCGCTATAGGAAGCGATGTTGAATGATGCCAGTTCAAAACCGCATGAGTTTCACAGGTAAAATATTAAACAACGGAGCCGTCAAGGCGTTTACAAGCATCCGAACGCGAAAGTATTGTCAGTCGCATCAGTGTTCAGATATTTTTGAGCATCTCATTATCTTTTGATGAGCTCCCTAACTAACTGGCCTGTCACTGAAACCCTCATAAACCATGAATCATTCAAATCAGCTCTTTGATCAATTACAACTGTAGATCCACAGTCGCGCGCCCGAAAATGTCCGAGCCAAATGAGCGCCACTTGACTTTGATAAAAGTGGCCTTCTTTTTTCTTAGTACGTTGCGTGAAATTGTCAACCGAAATTCGACTGTAATTAAGTAAAGACTAGGTTCAAATTTCTGTGTAGGTGATGATTTTAATTGTTACGCAAACAAATAAAAAAGTTCGGACATTCTTTGAAGGGGATTTTGTTCGGCAATGTGTATCTTCAGTTATAATTGATCAAAGAATCAGCTATTTAATTTATGCTTGGTCAATTACTTGCCGTCTCCTTGCTTAAAATGATTATTAGCGTCCATGAGATTTGTCACGATCATGACATGACCCATACCCAAAACACAATACTAATTAACACTACCAATTTTTTTTATTATTATTAGACAAACGAGCATGAGCAAGAGAGAACTCATCATCATCATCATTTCAGCCGAAAAACGTCCACTGCTGACCACAGGCCTCCAAGGCTAGCCAACCAGATCGGTCCCGTGCCATCCGCATCCAACGCGATCCCGCAACCTTAGCCAGGTCGTTGCTCCATCTTGTTAAAGGCCTACCACTGCGTAAGAACTGAAGTCACCGACATAGCTCGAAGAATCGCCAGACTCAAGTGGCAGTGGGCAGGGCAAATCGCTCGTAGAACTGATGGCCGATGGGGCAAAAAGGTTCTCGAGTGGCGTCCACGGACCGGAAGACGCAGTGCAGGTAAGAGGAACTGATGATAATAATCACGACCGCCCATGAATACCAACAACTCAAGAAGACTCACTAGTCTGTTGGTTAGCCTTTAAAGTATAAACCCTTTTCTAGAAAATTCTTGTCATAACAAGCGTAATGGTGAATAACGTTCAGACTTTAATGTATAGCCTAAAGATGGTAAAACGGCAGAATTACTTTCCTAATTTCACCTCGTTACTTACTATTCCCGTTATATTCGCCAACTCGCTAACGTCTGGTTATATGGGCCCATTGTTCGCAGGGCTAAACTTCTTCAAAGGCTGAGCTGTCTTACGCTGCACGTCAAGATTATTTAACTATGAGTCTGGGACGCTTTTTGCGTTGCAAGTTGCAGACTTGGGCTTGTACTGGCTGGTTGAAAATTGTACTTTTTTTTAACTATTTAAAACATAAAACGGGTATTATGCCAAATAATGTATAGCCGAGTTTAGATCTGCAAGAAAAATCGTGCAAGTTGCATTACATAGCGTGGCCATAAAGCGAATGAGTTTGAAATGGTCAATGGAACGCCGCAGTGTAAGTAATGCAACTTGCACCATTTTTCTTGCTGCTCCAAACTATACTACATTTAATTTAAGGTTTGAATTAACGGTCAAATTGTAACACACGTTTCTCGGTATTTCGAACATAAATGGACTAAAAATACCTACATGTACGGTGGGCTGCAAAAGTGCATGGACATCTCAGGGCGATAATCGCGTGAGCGCGCGCGCGCGCGGGTATGTTAACAACATCAAACGATGAAACACTGCTCACGTGATTATCGCCGCGAGATGTCCATGCACTTTTGCAGCCCATCGTACATTTATTAGCGGTATTTATTTTGTTTTCAGTATAGAAGTTAACACAATTTTAAATAGTTTCGTTGTTAATTTTACCGTTAAGTTTCAAATGTTAAAATAAATTTCAAATATAGCTAAAAACACAGAATCGATCATAACGAGTCATTTATGGATAGGTCGAGTATATCCCGGAGATCATAAAAATGTAACGAGTTTTCAAGAACCGGTCCGACCGGTCGTTGTGGAACTCTTTGGGAGAAGCTTTTGTCCAGCAGAGGATGTTTTCTGGCTGATGATGATGATGGATGTCAAAGAATTCGGTAGCATCCACGTTTAAATCGCAGTATCTAACATGAAACAAAACGTCTATTTTTCAAAATATGTGAAGACTCCACGTGCAAATCAATGAATGTCTTTTTTTGTGAAACTGACCTTTTAATGTCATCTATCGGCTGGTGGCATTGAACGGTAAGTTTCACAAAAAAAGTGGCATTAATTGTTTTTCCCGTAGAGTCTTCATGTAATAATGATAAATCATTGTCACCCAATTAAAGTCATTCAGTCAACAATCAAGTAAACTGAATCGCGTACAAGGGTGGAACCTTTTCATAACCAATTTCACGAAGATATCTTTAGCAGATGTGGTTCATCACCTTGGTACGCGATTTAGTTTCCTTGAATGTACTAGATGAGAGAGATCCGTTTAGCAAACGAGCACGCACTACTCCAAAATGCACAAACTTTTTGAGAAAACCTCAGACAGAATAGACACTACATTATGAAGCATGCTAAAGTATATTTAATGTGTAAAATATCAACACTGCACCGGCTCCTTTTAATGCACCCAACGTCAGCTTAATGTTTCAAGTTACATTTTAAGTTTGCCCGAGAAGGCAAATTTATGCTAAAATGTGGTGGCACACTAACATTATGCATACCACAAAATTATGCATTAAGCCACCTGAAGGCCAGTATTACGCTACACCCTACATACATTAGTTCACGAGAATCACGAGTCCCAATGGGGTATGTCCTTATTCATATACATAAACAACAGGGATGGCCAACTTCATTACAAGGAAGGTCTATTGTTTTCTAAAGCTGATAACTATAAATAAACTAGCTGTTGCCCGCGACTCCGTCCGCAAAGAATAGGGGTATAAAAAGTAGCCTATGACCTATTCTCAGACCTACAGAGTATAGAGAAAAAGTTTCATAAAGATCGGTCTAGCCGTTTCGGAGAACACCGTGACACGAGATTTTAACATATTAGAAGATTATCTGTCTGGCTGTCGATTTTGTTCCGGGAATAGACAAAATTCCCACTGAAAATTTCAATAATGACATCGTGACTTTTGTCAGCTTTGCAAACCCTTGAAAAGTTTCAAGTTTCTTAAGATAGCGTTTGATTGAGATTTCGGGATTTTATATCTAGACTAGCGGCAGCGTGTCAAGCCAAGTTCATCATCATCATCATCTTTTCAGCCGAAAGACGTCCACTGCTGAACATAGGCCTCCCCCAAGGCTCGCCAAACAGACCGGTCCTGTGCCATTCGCTCCATGTTGTTGGGGACCACACTGAGTCTTCGGAAGCCAATCTACACACGAGCGATGAAAATGTCGGAATAAAAAGTAGGCTATGTTATTCTCGAGATCCAATCCAGCTATCAACATACATTTTTTTTTAAAAGTACAAAACACACAAACGCTCACACAAACACTTTGAAAATTTTCACATTATAATATTCGTCGTTATCATCATCATCATCAGCAGCAGCAGGAAAACGTCCAATGTAGCCTGCAATTCTCGCAATGCCACCTGCGATAATAATATTAGTAGAATTGTCTGGATTCCGTGATTCGGTGTGCCAAACACCCTATTCAGTTCCAAGCCTAATTTCAATCTCTATAAAATCAAACCCCGACATCGGCATCGATATACACCATCGCTTAACACCTAATGCATTGGGCATTACGTCCAACGCTCGGTCCATCGTTGGCCGTAGCGGATATCGGAAAAGTCATCAACCCGAGTCGGCTTGCGATCAGAACGGTACAGTTACGTGATTCCAACCTGATAGTATGAGAGGGAGCGATATGTTGTAACTGATGTAGAAGATGAAATAAAACTAAGTGTCTACAGGGTGAAATCCAAATGAGAGATTCTTAACTCAGTTATTGCTGGGTAACAAATGCATTAACTCAATTGTTAAAATTCATCATCATTATCCCAGCCAATATACGTCCCACTGCAGGTCACAGGCCTCCTCTCAGAATGAGAGGGGTTGGGCCGTGGTTCCCACGCGAGCCCAGTTGTTCTTCGCACATTTTTCTACATTTGATATTTACCATGTACTTTACACCTGCGAAGATTTTTGAAATTAGTCTGATAAAATTTGGGTTGTTCATACTTTGTTGCCATGAAATCACCAAGTCAGTGTATGGACGCCTCAAATTAAATAAGACTAATTAAAACTAATGAGTTAGAGCATTATATTGACCAACATTAACCGAGTTTGAAACACTAATTGTGTACTTATTATCACCATTTTGATTTCATCTTGTAGAAGAGTTTTTTCTTCGCAACCACCAACGATTAATAAATCTAATATAGAAAAATCTTTTGTCACGGTGTTTGTTAGAACTCCTCCGAGACGGATCGACCGATTTTTATGAAACTTTTTTTCTGCATTCGGTAGGTCTGAGAATAGGTCGTAGGCTATTTTTATACCTCTAATCTTCGCGGACGGAGTCGCAGGCAACAGCTAGTCATTAGTAATTTTATCTTTATACTAGCACAACAACATATTTTGCAAATAATTCGTGTTTTGTATTACATAACTTACCAAAATTTCAATTTGTATTGCTACTTTGTCAATAGACATTATTGATATCAAACTAGGTACGCCTTACGAATGCGAATCTGATATAAATATTTAGTACTAGTTGATGCCCGCGGCTTCGCTTCCACTGAAGTACATTAAAGCGTATTTTCCCAGAAATTTAAAATAAGCTAAACTAAAACTACAAGGTAGAAAAGAAACAGCCAATATCAAAATAAACTAAAACCAACTTCAATGAATTCCTCGAAAAAATATGATTAAATTCGATAAAAAAATATAATTTTGCTATTCCATGGTAATATCAAATATTATATTGAAATAGAAATAGCTATATAAAGAGGTATAACTCCAACTCCCTTTGAACGTCTGACAATTTTGCTTTAGGTGACTCTGATACGAAATATTAATACAGGAATCAAGGCCAAAGCTTTTTGTGTGTCAATATGTTTTCCATCACGGATAATGTGCCTAACTTTTAGCTAGGGATACATAAATATCTTCGAGGCCATACGTTACGTTATGAATTGTGATATTCGTCAACTTGGAATGAGATGAAATGAGACTAGGGGAAATAAGTGGCGTGGATCAGAAATTAATTTATCATCTCAGCCTTTTTACGTCCGTCCCACTGCAAAACACAGGGCACAAGCCTCCTCGGCTTAGGCCGTAATTCTCACGCGGGCCCAGTGCGGATTGGGAACTTCACACACAAAATTGAAGGTGTGCGCAGGTTTTTCGATCTTTTTCCGTCACCGTAAAAAGTAAAGTGTAAGTACCACAGTAAAACCAGAATACAACTTCACTACTGGCACGGTTTCATTGACTAAGAGATGAATAGGGTCACCTGGGCCTGGGGCTAAACTCAGGAACGGCCCAAGACGGTTTGCGACCGGTAATTGGCTAAGTAAAGTTTTTTGAAGAGGTGCTAATTATATTTTTTTTCGACAGTGGTCGACTTCAACACTAAGAAACTGCAGGTGTTTTATTTTTATCTCCTTTTATTTATTGGAAATATTTTTTTAAGTGTTCGAGATGACATTTGTGAGATTTTACGGCTGACAAGCGGTTCGTGCTCAGTACTAAGAAGAAATAGAAAAAAAAAACGAAGTCAACTGTCGCTTCTGTCAATGTCAAATGAAATCTAACCGTTTGCGTTTCGTTTGCTTTGCGTTGTCCAAGAAGCAGTTCCAAAATAGTGATCGAAAGTATTCAATCGTGATCCAATTAACGTGCATAGGTCGTGGAGAAATGCGATAAAATTGAAAGTCCGGATTTTATGCGGAGGTCGATAAAAATAGTCCAAAAATCATACTGAGCACACCAAAACGCAAAGCAAACGAAACGCAAACGATTTGACATTGACAGAAGTGACAGTTGACTTCGTTTTTTTTTTCTATTTCTTCTTAGTACTGAGCACGAACGGCTTTCAGCCGTAAAATCACACAAATGTCATCTCGAACACTTACAAAAATATTTCCAGTAAACAATAGGAGATAAAAATAAAACAGCTGCAGTTTCTCGATCTCCAGAACGCCGACTGTCGAAAAAAAAATATAATTAGCACCTCTTCAAAAAACTTTACTTAGCCAATTCAATCATTTGCGAAAGGATAGGAATGAGCTGAGCTTGGGATGATCCTTATTTTCCTGTTAATTCGCTTTGTAAATGAATAAGGTTCATCCCAATCTCAGCCCAAACCTCTCGCAAACCTGATTTCTGGCGTTCCTAAATAGCAGTTCATCCCAAACCTATCGCAAACGATTGAATTACCGCTCGCAAACCGTGTTGAGCCGTTCCTGAATTTAGCCCCTGGTCAAATAACTATGTAAAACCTGAAAGGGATAAATAAATAAATAAATAAATATCACGGGACAATCTCACACAAATCGACCTAGTCCCAAACTAAGCAAAGCTTGTACTATGGGTACTAGACGACGATAAACATACTTATATAGATAAATAAATACTTAAATACATAGAAAACATCCATAACTCAGGAACAAATATTCGTGCTCATCACACAAATAAATGCCCTTACCGGGATTTGAACCCAGGACCTCTTGCTTCGTAGGCAGGGTCACTACCAACTAGGCTAAAGCGGTTTACAGGGTTTAACTTGATCATCTTGCGCTTCTTTGTGAAAATACCCAAAAAGGTTGTCTGTAAATTTACGGCAAACGCCTACGTTGTTGCTTATTGCCTATACGCCTGGAGGAAAAATAATCAAGTTTAAACATTTAATAACCCGCCGCAGTTTTCCCTAGAGGGATTTAGCGATAAGACCCTGTATATTTAACGGGAAAATCCTTTAGTGGACCCCCAACTATGACGCAAGCGGTAGGAGATAAGCGTTTTACATAACTTACTCTAAATTCCAGGAAACCGTTCAGCCAAAAGATCTAACATTTAAGTAATCTAGATGCGATCACAAAGACGTCCGCTCTCTGCGTTTTTTATAGAATCTGCAACGAGGAGTGTTTCGTTAAACCCTTTAACTTTTTACAGCTGTCAAATTCCATCACCTTACCTACTATTTGAAGTCGTGATAAGTAGCTTAATGGTTTGACATATGAAAGCTCAAGCAACGGGTCGTGGGTATGTGCCCCGCCTCGCGCCTCTAAATTTTTCGGAGTTTAAGCCATCAGAAGTTTAGAATGAGAGAGCTTAGGCAGTAGTTCCCACGCGGGCCCAGTGT
Source organism: Archips xylosteana (assembly GCA_947563465.1). Lineage (NCBI taxonomy): Eukaryota > Metazoa > Arthropoda > Insecta > Lepidoptera > Tortricidae > Archips > Archips xylosteana. The sequence goes on along the minus strand of OX387361.1, from coordinate 17,159,203 downwards.
TGTTTGGGAACTTCACACACACCATAGAATTCCGAACTAGTGGCTTCTCTTACGATTTTGTCTGCGGCCTATTTGAAAAATTAACTTTAGATTTTGACTTTATGCAGGTAAGATAGCGGTACTGATTACTGAAGGGCCAATTTTGTGTATAAGAAAATCTATTCCGCTACTCCTTCCAACTCGGAGCAAAAGCAACTCCCACACCAATTTATTTCCAATCTGCGTTGATAAGAACAAATCTCTCGAGCACGTAAGTTATAGTTATACACCCTTCGTTAGAAAACCGTGATAACCTCGAGCTTGTAAAAAACTTCGAGAAGTAATCCGGGAGAAGTTTGAGAATATAATAGACCAAACAACAGGTAAGATGGCGGGCCTTAACGAGTTTTTAAAAGTTCTTGTTTTATATCAAATGTTCTTTGTCTACCTACTTATAAATAGGTTTAGTCTCTTCTGCGTGCTATATGGCCTGCCGATTGCCATTTCAACGAGCTAATCCGTTTAGCTATGTCGGTGCACCTGTTCTTCTACTAATCTAATTCGTACTAAGTAATAGTACCTGGGCGACCGAGCTCTGCTCGGGCTGAAACTCGGTACCAAGCGTTTTCCGGTTTCCCAGAGATAAGAAAGACCAAGCTAGATCAATTTTTCATCCCCACATACCAAATCTCATCGAAATCGTTGGAGCCGTTTCCGAGATCCTGATTATATATGTGCGAAGGAGGCGGGGGCAGGGGAGGGGGTTCGGGGGTTCCAAAGGGGGGATGAAAATTTCATTGATTTTGCCGTAGGATGCACCGTTTTCAAGATATTTGACAAAAACACCGGAGGGGCGGTGGGGTGAGAGGGGGGAGGAGGTGTGGGGAGGTGCGGGGGATGCGGGGGGGATGCGGGGGAGGGAGTGCGGGGGAGGGAGTGCGGGGGTATCAAAGGGGGGATGAAAATTTCATTGATTTTGCCGTAGGATGCACCGTTTTCAAGATATTTGACTAAAACACCGGAGGGGGTGGAGGGGTGAGTCACGTTAAACTATCGTCCGTAAACCGACTTTACAGACAACCGGTTTTTCCTGTTCTTTGCTCCCAATAGGGAACGTACACATAGACGGTGCTGCCAACTGGTGCCATAAGGGTGCCATCAATTTGAATGTTTTACCTTGATAAGTTTGTTTTACTGTCCGCATAGTGTCTCTTCTGTCGCATTAGTGCTGCCGCCTATAGTTAATGCACGTTCCCTATAATACTTTTTCTCACAAAAAAGTAACTTTTTCCCACAAAACAAGAAACTTGACGTTTTCTCATGAAAAATAAACTTAAAAAAAAACTAAAAAACTTAAAAAAAAACGTGTAATCGAACTGAGGTCGGGTGAATCCGTGACCACCCGATTTCCACTGTGCTATTATGATCCGCTCGAAGCCGGCGAAATTTAGCTTTGTATTCTAATGTAAACAAAAATAGCCGGAAAACACGAGTAAAAGCGATTTTCTGAAAATGAAACATAGCTAGATCAGTTTTTCATCCCCGAAAACCCCCACATACCAAATTTCATCGAAATCGTTGGAGCCGTTTCCGAGATCCTTATTATATATATACAAGAATTGCTCGTCTAAAGGTATTAGATTAGATAGATTGAAATGCGACAGTAACTCTTTCTGTCTGTGTGTTACCTCTTCACGCTAACTGCTGAACCTACAGATAATTTGAGACCCTAGGAAGGACTTCAAATTCAAATAATATTTATTGCTTGGTCATGAGTTATAAAGATATTGTTACAATTTAATTATAGTCCGCCATGTCCTACCTCAGATCAGAGAGGCGTACAATATTCAATTTTAATTCTACATTTATATAATTACAAATAATTATCATACATCAGACTTAGGATAGATTTTTATTGCAGAAAATTGTATAGTCCCCGCGGAATAGTGATAAACGTATTCGTAGACAGAGTTGCGGGCTACAATTAGTTAGAGCAATAAATTGTCGCGATAAGGTATAATGTGTACTCTGGTTAATGTGTACCATCCATGCTCCATCCAACTAACCGGGTCCCAAGATACAGGCGCAGCCTAGTTTGGGGTCCACCGGATACTGCTTCACGTAAACTTTTAGTTTGTGTAATAAATATTTATTCTTTCGTTCTTTAAGTCCGGGTGTATTTAATAATAACTTAAAGTATACATTTGTCTTACGTTCGGAACTGTTAACACAATAGCACTCATACAGATCTATAGATCATTGTCATCCTACGTCAAGGTTGCAGTGATCTATCGTGAGATTAGGTCGGTAATCGATCCGCCCACTCCAATTAGATGTGAGGATTTCCCTCATATTTTTCCCGTTGCCAGCTGGATTCATTATTCAAGAGATCGGTGGATGACGGCGGTTATGTTACAGAGTAGGGGGGCAGAGGGTGCATGCGGCGAAGTCGTTTTACAAGCTTTTTATTTGTACAGTTATGGACATCTGAGAGTCGGACAACTGGTGACCTGACATACAGGTACTTCTCCTAGTTCGGCCACCAGTCTCTGCCAGACGGTATCTACTTTTGTCAAACTAGTTTATTTAACTGTATCTATTGTAAACTTTGTCGTGGAGAAAATAAATGCTTTTTTTACTTTACAGTTCTTACAAGTCACGATGGCGGACGGGCTTACTTTTGACTGAATGTGTAGAGTAGCAAGTAGAGTATGTAGTAGAAGGTACAAAAGAATAGTTCTAAAAAGGGGTTTCTTTCAGTTAACCTGATTTAAAAGAAAACTTTACAAAAACAGGCAATCAAATCAGTTTAACATTTTAGAACTACACATTGATCAAATTATGCAGGATGCGTAGAGTTGTGACTTTTTTCATACAGTTTACTAGCTATTGCCTGCGACTCCGTCCACGAAGAATTGGGGTAGGTATACAAAAAACAGCCTACGACCTATTCTGACCTACCGAATACAGAGAAAAAAAGAGTCATATAAATCGGTCAAGCCGTCTCGGAGGAGTTCGATAACAAACACCGTGACACGAGATTTTTATATATTAAAAGAAAGATATACCTAGCTCGTCACAAAACTGACACAAAAAAATTGTATGGAAAATTAGAGGCATTTTTAATCATCAAAATTTATAGCGCTTTTGATTTTGAGTAAGAAAACCCATAATTTCTTCATTAAAAAAAGTAAAAGGTAAGTTTTTGTTAAAAATCTCTTTTTAAGAGCAAGCTTTTTAGCTGAACTTTTTGTTGTGTTGTTGTTAAGTTGGGTGACAATGCAAGTACAGTCATGTAATTGCATTGTCACCCAACTTAAATAAGAATACCAAATCTCAAGTGAATCCGACCACTGGAAGTGGGCCAAATTCGACGTCCAAGATTTGACCCGTACGTAGATAAATTGCAAGTTAATAAAACCCTTTAAAAAAATCACAGCTTTCATAACTAAGTAAAATATTGTAGTACAATTACAGTACAACAGCCATTCAATTACAGTTATGTCTAGAGCCCAACGATATAAAGTGGTCCTTCTGTGCCTCTGTAATTTAGCTAAACGTTCATTGTTGTAGCATGTCGGTCGGACGAAAATTGGGCAATTTCATAACAAATTCTGTTTATTTGTGTGTCCTTGTAGAGAAATAAGTTCGGCACGATAAAATTCTTGTACAATGTCCATAACAAAACATACAATGGATTAACAAGTAAGGGTACCTAGTACCATCATTGGGATGGAATTTCTGCATAACTTTATCTAATAAATTGGGAAGCAATATATTGAAATACTTGCGATAAATAAGCTAATTAACTGTCTGTCTGTTAGTTACCTCTTCACGCTTTTTTGTATAATGCATGAAATGTATTCTGAAATGAATAGTGATGAAATTGTAATCTGTTAAAAAAAAATACTATGTTCCAAGTTTCTTACGGCGCATTCTTCTTGGCAATCATGGTATTTTTCAAAAGCGCTGGTAGACTCAAAAAATGACATGTAAAAAAGCTCTTAATGACCAACTAACAGAAATAAACGTTTGATTTTGATTTAAATCCGATCGACGTACCAAATTTCATCTACATCTCTCCAGTACCCACTCACCAACTGTGGGAATTCGGAACACTTTTTTTTTAGAATGTGAATCGGTAGTAAGTTTGATTCTGCGCAGAAGTATTATCATTATCAATTTGGGCGTAGGACGTCCACTGCTGAATATAGGCCGCCCTCATGGATACCCAATAATTACTGGAAGCGCCTTGCATCCCATCCACCGTGCCTGCGGGCCTTTACAAAACCATCCGTCCGTCTCGTTGGTGGACGTCCCACACTGCGCTTACCAGTCAGTGGTCTCCATTCGAACTTTCCGGCCTCAACGCGAAAAACAGCAGAGGTATCACAAAATCGATAATTAATATTGTAAATGCGAAAGTGTGTCTATTTGTTATATCTTTACACTTAAACCGCTGAACCGATTGACATGCAATTTAGTATAAAGATAAGTTCCCAATCCGCATGGGAACTACTACCCAAGCCCTATCATTATGAGTGCACCTATGGCCTGCAGTGGGACATGCATGCTGATATGATGGTATATGTAGAGATTGTTTGAGACCCTGGGAAGGACATAGTATAGTTTTTATCCCGTAAAATTGCATAGTTCACGGGGGATACAGATGTTCATTTTTAGCGTACGTTGTTGCGAGCAAAAGCTAGTAAATCATAATAAAGCTAGAAAAAAAAGAACATTTTTAAAATCCCCATCTGTCTCTTCTATCTAAATCAAACTTAATTATTCGCAAACCGCGCAGACAAATTGGGCTTAAGAAAACGGCTGTAATGTTTGTGTTCTCGGAACTCCCGAGTCACGCCGCTTTTCATCCCCCCTAAAGCAAACAGGGGGTTTTTATTAATTAATCGCCTCTCCAAAGCGTAACGATTCGCTTATCTCACAAAAGGATTGTAAACATTTTGAGTGATGTATAGAAATCAGTTTGTTCGAGGCAAGCTGGATTCGCGGGATGGTCTGTAAATTATTTCGTTTTCTTGGAGCCTTGTTTGTCGACGAGAATTACGTCACGCGATGCGTTGTCGGGATGCCTCATGAAAAAATCGCCTAAGTACAGTACATAATTGTCGGGCTACGTGCGGTCAAGTGCAAATATATGTATAGATTTAACCCTCTCATAATTTTGTACCCGATACTTTAAATCAACGATATAAGAGCTATGAGACATATTTATGAGCACGTTGTATGATGCACCCATATTTTTACACTTGACTGCGTTCCACCGAATCACTATCACTACATAGCATAAAACAAAGTCGCTTCCCGCTGTCTGTCTGTCCCTATGTATGCTTAGATCTTTAAAACTACGCAACGGATGTTGATGCGGTTTTTTTTTAATAGATAGAGTGATTCAAGAGGAAGGTTTATATGTATAATACTTGCATAATATAGTTGCACCCGTGCGAAGCCGGGGTGGGTCGCTAGTTCAGTATAAATTCACGAGTAATACACTAAAGTGTAGGGCATCACGTTCATTCAACCTCTAAACTAGTAAACCGTTCACTAATACATAAATAATCACTCTCACGACAAACTTTAATTTCACTGTTCATTTATTGGCCTATAAAACTGCACATTTCGCGTTTATTTCCAATAAAATGCAACAGACGCAGGAATATCCGGCTCGGAGCGCTAAAACGAGCAAAATTCCAACAGAAATAGAAGTCGCCGTCGCAGTCAAAGGACTCAATACGTACAGTCAAGGGCAAAGATATATATGCAAGTAATGTGAAAGAAAATAAGTAATCATATAAAGATAAAAAGATATATACTCATTCAAATGCTCAAAAATATGCAAATGTCAATGAGCCCATAAATATGTATATGGCAAGTTCAAAAACTTGTATACGATCAAAATGGCATAAATTTGTATTCTGCAAAAGACGCAAAATATTGTAGTCATATTTATATCACTAAATATAGATTCAGTATCTGCTACAAAATAAGTATACAAAATATAAATCTGCGAAAAGCAACTTTATGTTCTTGTTACACGAAACAAATTTGAATGGAATGTTTTGACAATTCACGAAAACGGTACCATAAATGTCATCGCGTATGTCTGTCTCACGTTTGGATCTGTCACTGATGCGTGACTGCGTGTATGTATAACCGCTGCAATAAGGTTGGTGCATTGCATACATATTTTGCAACTTTGAGCGGATACATATTTTTGACCTTCTACGGATTTTGTAATAATACTAATATAATAATATTGAAATTGCCAACTTAAACTAGGTATCTATATACAGGGTGTTCCGTAAGTAGTACGACAAATAGAAATGGAAGATAGGTGGTGAGGTGTGTAGTAGATGTACTAAATATCAAAAAATGACCTCAGTAAAAGTCGCACCGTTTTCGAGAAATTTTGATTTTTCTGATTTTTTGAAAAATGTAACACCCGCACGAATATTTTGAATTGTGATATTCCGAATTAATTATTATTTAAATTTATTTTTATTAAAAAATAATCTTGAATAGTTTTGTTATCAGATGAAAAAAAAACCCTTTTAAAAAACTATTACAATGTTTTATTTATTTTCATTTCAATTTAAATTTTGCCTCTTCTCCTAAACTTTGGTCAAGATTTGATTTATCACAGTGAAAAAAATTACATGACCACTATTGAGCTTACTAGCTTAGAACATGTCCGTTTAATGGACATTCAAAAATGATAAATAGGTTATCAAAAAAAATTTTCAGGAAAAAAAATCTTCATACAAAGCATTAAGTACCCAACAAATCTCGTTAAGCCAGTACTACCTTATCTAAGTTGAGGATCAAGATGGATCAGAATGCATTCTGGTTCAATTCAGCAGCTATGCAAAACTAAATAAATAAATAAAAAATCTAAATTTCGCGTTTTATTAAACGCCGCTAAATTTAAATTCGAAATTTAAAAATAATTTGGTTTATCTTTTGTTTATTTAACCATTATTTAACCATACCCAAATTAACGGTAAGATTGGATTCAAATATGAATGAGTTTTAATTGTTTCTTTTTTTAATAAAACACGCGATTTTTTTTATTGTTTTAATTTATTTAGTTTTGCGTAGCTGCTGAATTTAACCAAAGTGCATTCTGATACCCACCAACCCACTAATCCACAACAGAATCCGTCAATCAAAAAATTCTATTTTCAAAATATTTTTAGTGTTTAGGAACAGTATTTAAAATGCCAGTAATCAATATGACTCGATATTATCAATGATTGTCTTACCTACGTAAAAGTAGACTCTTCAGAATTAAGTGGCCAGCCACTTAGAAATGAAGGATTGCCGTACGCACAGTCAAGGGCAAAAACATGTAGCCGTTCAAAGTTTCAAAAATATGTATACACGACCTAAATGTTAAGTTAATAAAGTAGTGTATACATTTTTTGAAACTATGTACGGCAACATATTTTGCCCTAAGTGTGTACCTATATTTATGAATATTATGGTGTGTCTAAATTTATGCGTTGATTGATGAGGACATAATATTGCACCTGCTGCTTATATACTTATCTTTCACACAATGTATACATATTTATGCACCTTTCCATGTTCCATAATTTATGATCTTAATGATGACGCCATTTTTTGAGATTTTGTGGTGTATATATATCTTTGCCCTTGACTGTACAGACAGAACGTTCTAGGAATAAACTTCGTTTTTAACCCCCGACACAAAAAGAGGGGTGTTATAAGTTTGACCGCTATGTGTGTGTGTGTGTGTGTGTGTGTGTGTGTGTGTGTGTGTGTGTGTGTCTGTCTGTCTGTGGCATCAAAACTCTTAAACGAGTGAACCGATTTGGATGCGGTTTTTTTTTATTTGAAAGCAAGTTTTTTTGCAATGGTTCTTAGACATGTTTCATTAAAATTGGTCAAGCCGTTTCAAAGTTATTAGCTAAGACTCGAGAACAAACATTCGTATTTTCGTACAAATATCTGCCCCGACACGGGAATCGAACCCGGGACCTCAAGCTTCTGCACAGTCAGGTTCTCTAACCACTAGGCCATCTGGCCTTATACTACGAAGATCATAATTCGAACTTCGTATCGTGCCGTCCCGCTCTCGCAAATAGCATTTAACACGAGAGTGAGCAAGACGCTACGATACGAAGTTCTATTTTCGGAGCCGCCTAAATGGACCGAAAGTTTGCCGGGCGTCCCACGTGTCGATGTAGACTTGACCAAAAAATATTGTCTATAGACCCTTATTATAGTCCGACAAGGTAGTGCGCGACCCTCCGCGGAACCCTGTCGCAGTCAGCGTTTGCCGCACTTATTAAAAACAATCTTTGTTAAGGACAGCAGAGGCTCCCTGCGACAGGGTTCCGCCGAGCGCCACGCACGAGCTTGTCTAGGCTTTGATCAATTATAACTGTAGATCCACAGTCGCGCGCCCGAAAATGTCCAAGCCAAATGAGCGCCACTTTGATAAAAGTGGTCTTCTTTTTACTCAGAACGTTGCGTGAAATTGTCAAGTTTAGCTGTCAAGTGTCAACCGAAATTCGACTGTAATGAAGTAAAGACTAGGTTCAAATTTCTGTGTAGGTGATGATTTTAATTGTTACGCAAACAAATAAAAAAGTTCGGACATTCTTTGAAGGGGATTTTGTTCGGCAATGTGTAGGTATCTTCAGTTATAATTGATCAAAGTGTCTAGGTATAACTTTTGGCATGCCCACAGGAGGACGCGAACATAAAAATTTGTACGACCCAACTATGTGAAACTTCGAAATAGGAAGTTTAAATTCCAGAATTTAAATTCGTCTGCCATTTTATGGTACGAAAATACTAAACTAAACTTACCATTAAACACTAAGCTCTCGTGTATTCGGCCAGCGTTCGCTATGCGGGTACCACTATATAGCGAACTTCCAGATCGTCTGTTGCTCTCAACTTCCGTAACTCCTAAACAAGCGGCTTGAGAGGAACTGGGTCAAAAACTGAGCCTTGTTAGGCAAACGGATTAAATACCCAGTGTGGTTACTGCATCAATACGTTTATAAATTGGGTAAACGTAGCCTTAGACGCAAGCCACACTGAAGAGACGTGGGACGGGGACGCGTCGCAGTCGTGAGTCGTGGCGCCCCTTGAAGCAGTTTTCATATACATATACCATGACAGCGGCACTATGCGTAGGTATAGGCACAAGCCAAAGAGACGTGGGACGAGGGTGCGTCGCCCCTTGATTTAGTTTTTAACCGCCGACACAAAAAGAGGGGTATTATAAGTTTGACCGCTATGTGTGTGTATGTGTGTGTGTCTGTCTGTGACATCATAGCTCTTAAACGGGTGAACCGATTTGGATGCGGTTTTTTTAATAGAAAGCAGGTTTCTTGGCGATGGTTCTTAGATATGTTTCATCTAAATCGGTTCAGCGGTTTTAAAGTTGTCAGCTCTTTTGTTAGCTGCCGAAGGGATCTTAGACGCATAATGGGCATTGGCTTAATGTTCAAACATACGAGAGACATAATTGCGTTGGGGGTTTTTAAAATTTTTAATTTATAGTTATCACACTAAGGGGCTTTGATTAATTTTAACCCATTGATTAATTTTAACTGACGGAAAAATGTGATGCCATCTCCGTCTATTCGAACAAAAGAATCAGAGACGGCATCACATTTATCCGTCAAATAAATTTGATCAATGGATGGTGAAACAGGGGGGAAATGTATAGAAGCGTCGCGATCCAAAGCAGACAGAAGAGACGGGGCGGAGACGCGGCCTGCGAACAAACGACGCGGGCTGTGACGCGCCCCGCCCCACGTCTCTTCTGTGTGGCTTGTGCCTAATTGTTTGACCTATGGCCTCTCAAGCAGAGGATCGTGGGTTCGAACCTGGGCTCGCACCTCTTAATATTTGGGAATATACGTGTGAAATCGCATTTGAAAATTTACCATAAGCTTTACGAAATTTATTAGTGTGTGAAGTTACCGATAAAATAGATGCGTAACGGAAACACATCTTTAAGCAAACACTAATATGTAAGGCGTATTATATAATTAATGTTAATATATTATTATTATGGACAAGGATATTTTTCGAAATTGTTTCTATTCGCATTTTAGCGATCCCTAGTCTAAAATAGCATATCGTAGCGTAGCATGGCGTAATTTAAGAAAATTGACATGTAATTATCAATATGCATTGTATTGAGTAGTATTGACATGAAATAACTCATCTATAAAATATACTACTGTGTAAAGAATAAGTACGTAGATACATAATATTATTATGATACATTGACGTTATATGGCCTAACAGAGTGTTAACCTGCCATTTTGTAAAACTACCATCTACATATATGAATATCTACATCTACTATGTCTGAAGTGAATAGTTGTATTAAAATGTAAGTAATTAAATAAGACAGAGATGCTTGAAAGTAGTTTCGATCCGAATTAGCGATTCCTCGTTCCAAGTATTGTATCTACTGTGTTAAAAAATGTAGATGAATGTAATTTTATAAAATTGTAGCTCTGTTTGAAAAAAATAAACCATGTTAAGTTCCAACAGAGTTTCTCCGAACTGGTGGTAGATTCTTCGATATTCATAAGTGCTTGCTATAGCCCAAATTGAATAAAGATTCTTTACACTTGAACTTCGAGTAAGAGAAGCATGAGTTAGGTATGTGGTTTTCATACTTGTTAAGCCGAATCTCACCTACTCTCACGTAGGTCGTCATAACACCCCTCACGTTCATATTGTGGTCACAGTGTGATCATGTTCACTCCAACACCATGAACAATAATTATAATAGTGTCAGTATCACTTAAACATCAGAACAGATTCAATTAACCTAACTAAGACCCAATTTCATCATAACCTACACTCCATGCAATGTTAACAAATACCTTGTTACTCCCAGCAGAAGGTTCATAACATCCCGCTAGGAGCCAATACCTTGTCAGTAGTACATGATTCTATCTTAAAATATACCCTAGTCTGTGAGGTACAAGGTTCAGAATAACAGGCATTAAAAGGAGACAAGTAATTAATCATGTTAGCTACCCAATCAATCAATATCGTTTACCGAAATTCGGGCAGTCATTTTTCAAAAACGGTTAATTACCTATGTCTATGGCATGACAAGGTTCGTGTTTTGCCGGGATTCCATTAAAACGTTTGCTTTGCTTGTTCGGAGCGATGTAATTTACAATACCGACGCAATGTGTAGGTATATGAAGACTCGTATGGTTACAAACATCGCTTATTCGTTTTATATTTTAGGTAAGAGCGCAATCATTATGACCAATTTTATCTGTGGGAATATCGGGACAAAAAGTAACTTCTGTGTTATTGTCAACATCCAGCTATCTACTTATATATTTCGCACCTTCGGTACAACAGTGTATCATCTCGAAATAATACACCATTTTAATTTAGACTTTACTTAATTTCCGGAAAGTCTAAATTAAAATGGTGTATTATTTCGAGATGATACACTGTTTTACCGAAGTTGCGATTTTATAATCCCACCCGGCCGTTTTAGCGTAAAAGAGCAACAAGTCCACACATATATTTAAAAACTTTCACAGTTATAATATTCATTGTCGGTCGAAACATGTCCACTGCTAGATATAGGCCTCCCCCAAGAATACCACAATAACCGATCCTGTGCCCCCATATCCAATGGACTCTTGCGACTTTAATCAGGTCATAATATCAATCCACTGGGTATGCATTATTCCTGATCTTCTATTTTCCCCAGCATTAAGAATAAACCATAACAATTAAAGTCATTACAAACCATTATTTCAGTATCAAGTCCATAATGCTGCCGCTTCACATTTCCGTACCTCAATTGTCTTCATAAAACCATTCCCACTTCTGTACAAAAGATTACAATAACACGCTTTTCTAAGTCATTTAAAAAATATTAAACAAACCGGAAAAGTACACCGACAACAATCCTAAATTATAAATGGTTTTTACGTTAATGAGGAAAATTGTCTCGCTTTCATCTGGTGCCTATATATAGAAGCGAGGGCCTTACCCACATTTATGAACTGTAAATAAGTAGGACAATTTATAGGGAGCAATATGGTGACCTCGGTATCGCGTTGCAGAAATTCTACACGGTTCATGTGTATGCGAGCAAAGCACATTTGCATAAGGGCTCGGCGAACTTTGTATCTTTTTCTTGGTGACAGAATTGCGTTGAATCCATTTGAATCATGTATGAACGGAGAAATGTGGAGTTCTCAATAGCTTGAAACAATATCTTCAGTAACAAAGAAAACATTTTTAAGTACCGTCGCTTTGTTAATCATATCCACTGTTCGAAGGTTAGTTTGACATTGTCTTAACAGTAGGTATTGTTTCGCTTTGTTTTAGCTTTGGCTGACCTAGAAGTAAGGCTTGACACTATGAGATCCACAAAACGTTTTGATTCTCTTTGGGAATTGGTAGATGTGCTCGTAAGGTGTCTGGTCGAATAACAACACTTTTATCTGTCGGAGGTTATCACTGCAACAGAGATGCAATAATAAATGTCCCATCTATTGATTGTGCTCGACCTATAAAATTAGCGAGGTTTCCGAAACACTGGTTTAAGAGTCAGTACCAATCACCTGTAACGCTTTTCTATAAGGCTAGATAAGGCCCTTGCCCAAGACCTAACCTCACAGTAGCCCCAAAAAAAAGTTACGTATATTTGTTTAAATACAAGAAAATCATGAGTTTTTGTAGTCAACGACTAATACTTTCCAATGGTACCAGCATACCTTAAGACGGTACAGCTAATTACATGCATGTTCAGCCGCTATCGCGCCATTCGTTTCCTCATTGATTTCGAATGGAGACCACGGACTGGCAAGCGCAGCGTGGGACGTCTACCAGCGAGATGGACGGATGATCTGGTAAAGGCCGCAAGTTCAGTGCCACTACCATGAGTTACACTAGTTTACAGTGACCGTACTCGCTAGCGACGGCGTAAATGATTTGTATGGAGAATTGTGTACAGCGCCTCTAGCGGTCACTTTCGGAAGTAGAATTCTCCATACAAATCATTTACGCCGTCGCTAGCGAGTACGGTCACTGTAAACTAGTGTAACTCATGGTAGAGGTACAGGGTGGTTGTAAGTCGCTTCCAACCGTAATGATAATGATCGATGAGGGAGGCCTATGCCAGTAGATGTCCTACGGCTGAAATGATGATGATTTGATTCCTGACTCACCATAGAACGTTCTCACAGTACGTTTCATAGTGAATTTCTTTGTCAAGCAATGCTACGTCGCTATGATTTTTTCGCGATGTCCACTAGGATTCACTGTAGCTATCGCGTCGAGTGGATCCTATCCATGCATCTATGGATCTTTGTGGACATGCCCATTTTTTCTGTAGAAAGGCCCCACATTGTGTCACTATTCGGTTGGTTTGATACTGCAAACAAAAGTTGAAAAGTCTTCTGAAAATGCAGTGTCTCAACGACAAAACCCGCCGTCGACTCGTCGCATCCCGAACCAGCGCATCTTAAACCACTAGGGCGCATCTCAAGCCGGCTAAGCCGTCAACCGGCTCTTAGATTGCTTTGTCCCGGCTCTTTGTCGGTCGCAGACACCCGGAAGCCAGGGCTGTCGGTGCCGGAATAATTCATTTTTAATTCAACCGCTGCGGCCGGACGGCGGATGATTTGTGAGGTGTGGGGGGCTGGTTATAAATTTAAGTTGTTTGCTTTGATTACGGACGTAATTTACTATTCAGTATATAGGTACATAAGTCTTTTTGGGGCGTTAACCACCCTCTTGTTTATCTGGGACGCAATAAATACTTTAATAACTATAAATTAAAAATGTTGAAAACCCCCAACGCAATAAAGTCTAAGATCCCTGCCGTAGCATACAAAAGAGCTGATAACTTTGAAACGGCTAGACCAATTTTGATCAAACATGACTAAGAACCATTTCCAAGTAACCTGCTTTCAAATAAAAAAACGGCATCCAAATCGGTTAACGCGTTTTAGAGTTATGACGCCACAGACAGACACGCACACATAGCGGTCAAACTTATAACACCCCTCTTTTTGTGTTGGGGGTTAAAATAAATATAATTAATTGGAAAATTAACCTACCAAACCTAACCTAAAAACCTAAATTAATTAACTAAAACAATTACTTTGCTCACCCGCGACCACGGGGTCGCGGTCGCGGGTGAGCAAAGTAATTGTTTTAGTTCATTAATATGGACCTCCGCAAAGTAACGCCTGATTCAATAAATTACCTAAATTAATTACCTACTGCAGCTTAATGCTGAGTCAAATTCCTTTTCGACATCTGAATTATGTTTTTTTTTTGTTAAAATTATTATTATTGTTTTCTTTTTTATTATTATTTTTCTCCTGTATTAGTCAGTGTATTTTCTTTTCTGATGTCGAATAAAGTTATGTCTATGTCTATGTCTAAAATTACGCGGTCGACGGCGACGGTTGCCCTCAAAGGTACCGTTTGACAGAAAGAAATAGTGAATGCGATAGCAAGCGCCTGCGCGTTAGACAATAAGCGTACATTTTATTTATTTATTGAATCAGGCGTTACTTTGCGGAGGTCCATATTAATGAACTAAAACAATTACTTTGCTCACCCGCGACCTTACAATAGTTACGTTTATGCAAGAAATGTGTGTTCATGCAGTTCCTCCACCTCCACACACACCAGCTATGCTAGTTTAACATTTGGTAGCATAGCATACGGTTGTGGTAACTCCGAGGATGAGCTCTGGTTGAGTTCGAAACGCGTCAGTGTAGCTTGGTGGTGGTGATAGTTGTGTTTATGTGATTTGTGTGTGCTCGTACAGTGTGGAGGTGGAGGAACTGCATGAACACACATTTCTTGCATAAACGTAACTATTGTAAGGTCGCGGGTGAGCAAAGTAATTGTTTTAGTTCATTACATTTTATTATTAAAAGCTTTTTATTAACTTGCAATGTATCTATGTATGTACGGGTCAAATCTTGGAAGTCGAATTTGACCCACTTCCAGTGGTCGGAGTCACTTGAAATTTGGTATACTTATGTAAGTTGGATGACAATACAAGTACAGTCGACAAAAAGTACAGTTAGGCCGTATATTTCTAATGCGATCCCGCAGAGAAACTCCAAGCATAGCCAGCCCTCTCCATCGCCCTCTGAGAGCACCTCGGGACTCTCGCGTTTTAAATTCCCGTTTTACCCCTGCCTTACAAATCTCATGCAAAGCGGTACATTCTTAAGATGCCAACCCTACCTTACTCACATTTCCATATTAGCTTGCCCCGACACCCGAGCCTGTAATACTACATTACTTCTCACTTGGTAAAAAGGTCTTAGAATCCTTCAGGTCAGGGGGGCTACTACGAAATTCGTAACGCGCCGTCCCTTTCACGCTTCTGTTTAATACTATTAGCTTAAACGGAACGGTATGATACGAAATTCAAAAATTCAATTTCGTAGTATAAGGGTGCCTTGCCACCAGAGATGTGATATGCAGCTATGCTGCGAAGATGTGAAAGCTACGCTACGAAACTGTGTGACCGTTTCCACCAATGCTAAGCTATGTAGCTGTGCGAGGAAGATGCGCTTTGTAGATGAGCAGCCGCGAGGCAGCTGTGCGAAGAAGATGCGCAGCTCGAGCTATGCGATAAGTCGCGTTAGGCCGTGGTCGCTTTCACCCGCCGCACGCGGCCGACAGCGGCCCGCCGCCCGCGGCGTCTATATGCTGTGTTCGTCAATGTTCGGGAGTGGTCGTTCTCGCCCGCTGCGTGCGACGTCCCGAACGCGGCGGGCGAAAACGACCACTCCCGAGCATTCCCGAACACACCATTCAGACGCCGCGGGCGGCGGGCCGCTGTCGGCCGCGTGCGGCGGGTGAAAGCGACCACGGCCTAAAGTCGCTCTGGGTAGTTTCTGGTGCAAAGGTTGTCCATCACGGTCCAGCGGTAGGTACAATACGGCTAATGTATTGGTCACATTTGCGCCTGATACGATCCGGGGCGGTTTATTTGACTGATATTTTGTTTAATTGTATTTTATGTGTACCTACTTGACCTAATAAACCATATACCCATATAACCATAGCGATACAAGAACAATATATAAGTGTAGCTATATGTATTTACGATTTACGGCAAATACAAGAACGTGCCATCCGAGACGTTTTCTCCAGAAATGTGGCGTTATCAACGGGATGATGTTTGATGTTGTTACGAGTGTGTTTGCTGTGCGGAATGAGCAACATATAAGGGAAATATTACATATGAACTAGCTTTTGCCCGTGATTTTGTCTGCGCAGGATTCAAATTTGGGGTAAAGCTTCATCATCTCTTTCCGAGACCAAATAAAACGAAAATCTGGCGATTATGAGAAGGAGGCAAACGAGCAAGCGAGTCATCTGGTGGGAAATGACCACACCGCCCATGAATATCAACAACTCAAGGAAAACTGATCTGTTACCGGCCTTTAAAAGAAGTATAGACCCTTTTCTTAAAAGCCCCGATGTCATAGTTGTCTGGAAACACTGCTGCCGGAAGTTGTTTCCAGTTTCACTGTACGTGGCAGGAAATGCCGAAGAAAACGTACAGTGCTAGATCGCTATTCATCGAGATGGTGACAATGGAACATCTATCATCATCATCATCATTCACCGAACTGTCAATATACAGGGTAATAAATAATATATTTTTTTTAATAAAACACAGGAAATTTAGATTTTTTTAAATTTATTTAGTTTTGCATATCGCTGAATTTAACCAGAGTGCATTCTGATCCACCTTGAGCTTCAACTTGGATAAGGCGGTAGTACTGGCTTAACGAGATTTGTAGGGTACTTAATGCTTTGCATGGAGAATTTCCTGAAAATATTTTTTGATAAGTTTTTTATCATTTTTGAATGTCCATTGTCCAAATGGACATGTTTTTAGGCTAGTAGGCAAAAATGTTGTCATGTAATTTTTTTTCACTGTGATAGATCAAATCTTGACCATAGTTTATGAGAAGAGGCAAAATTTAAATTTAAATTAAAATAAATAAAAAAACTGCAATAGTTTTTTAAAAATTGTTTTTTGCGTCTGACAACACAATTATTCAAGATTATTTTCCAGTAAAAATAAATGCAAAAAATAATTAATTCCGAATATCACAACTCAAAATCTTAGTGCAGGTGTACATTTTTCAAAAAATCAGAAAAATCGAAATTTCTCGAAAACGGTGCGACTTTACTGAGGTCATTTTTTGATATTTGGTAGACGACCTGCCCACCTATCTCCCCTTTTCATTTTGGCGTTGATTTTAGGGACACCCTGTATAGCTAAAAATATTATACCTCGACAAGCTCGTGCGCGGCGCTCGGCGGAACCCTGTCGCAGGGAGCCTCGGCTGTCCTTAACAAGATTGTTTTTAATGAGTGCGGCAAACGCTGACTGCGACAGGGTTCCGCGGAGGGTCGCGCACGACCTTGTCGGACTATAATACTATGGTTCTCACTGCTGTTCTACGGTATAGCTTTGAGAATAATAATAATAATAATCATTTATTCATATATAGTTGTACAAACAATGAAGGACAAACATATTTCTGTCAGCACGAAAAAGAAGATAAAATCAATTTGCACATTTAATTTGTTATAACTCTGGCCTCCAAACTAAGCAAAAGCCTGTGTTTTGGAGTATCAGCGTTCGACGCGTTACCGCTACTTGAAAAGTTTATAATAGGTACCACTATCAGACTTCTATGCGACAGACAGACCAAAAACTAAGAATAATAAACATTAAGTTTGTGTGGGTAAACGAGGTGAATGAGCATATGCGTGCGTGTTTGAGTGTGTGAGTGTGTTCATTCACACAACCGTTCTGATCAAAACATATGACGGGTGTTTTTAAATGTGTGTCTGCGTGAAGCGGACAAAGTCGCGAGCAACATTTAGTAAATTACAAATACAATTAAGCCCGCAAGAAGTAAAGTCACGGACATAGCTCGAAGAATCGCGGCACATCGCCCGTAGAACTGACGGACGATGGGGCCGAAAGGTTCTTGAGTGGCGTCCGTGGACCGGAAGACGCAGTGTAGGTAGACCTCCAACAACATGGAGTGACGGCCTGGTGAAGGTAGCGGGAACGCATTGGATGCGGATGGCGCAGGGCCGATCTGTTTGGCGAGCCTTGGGGATACCTATGTTCAGCAGTGGACGTCTTTCGGCTGAAATGTTGATGATGATGATGAAATACAAATACGTAACAAATTAATAAGACATCGACATAACTTCGATACAACCATCATGTTTACTAGCGTATAGCGTTCCTTTATCTCTAATTAATCCGAGCTCGCCATTATTTGCCGGATGGAAAACGTATTACTGGACAATAGAGGAACGAACATAATACACATTAGACACATTAGAAGTGGCATTATGTACTAAGGAGTAGATTTTTATTTACTATTAGCTTTTGTCCGCGACTTCGTCCGACAGATAAAATTTAGGACAACTCCCGTTCTCTGTCCCGTGGGAAATTCCAAAAATCCCTTCTGACTGCACCTTAATAACCCTCTCTCTTCTTTCTTCTTCAGCCCATAACCACCCAATGCTGAGTGTAGGCATCCTGTATTGCTCGCCACTCATCTCGGTCCAGTGCTCTCCTCGTCCAGCACCTTCCCGCCACTTTGACCAGGTCGTCAGTCCACCTCATCTCCTGTCTGCCAACGTTACGTTATAATCCTACAAGGTGATAATATCTGCCTAGTTAATGTTTGCCTGTGTGTTTGGAGCTTAAATGATATGATAATACATCCTGATATACAATTTGAATATCTTAAAACAGTAGACACATCCACATCATGCACAACTTGATATAAAAAGTGATCCGTTATTGCTCCTTAGTTTATTTATACGCAGAACTGATCAAATATCCCTGTAGTGTTATAATGCATAATCTCGAAGGGTCGACACACAGACAGACACCTGACCGGATGCACCTGGACAATACCGTTCGCTGACCCCTTATCCTTCGGGATAATACCGCTTTGATGCTTTGTTAGATACGATTACTAAGTTAACTTGTCGAAACGTCAGAGATATTTTATACCAAATTATTACCGAAAATAAATAAATAAATAAATGTCACGGGACAATTTCACACCAATTGACCTAATCCCAAAGTAAGCTAAGCAAAGTTTGTGTTAGGGGTACTAAGCAACGGATAAACATACCTACTAATATAGATAGATACATACTTAAATACATATTAAACACCCAAGACCCGAGAACAAATATCTGCCCCGACACGGGAATCGAACCCGGGACGTCAAGCTTCGTAGTCAGGTTCCCTAACCACTAGGCCTGGTCGTCTAAATAATTAACGCAATCATTGCGGGCTGTATTGATTATAATAATGGAGAGGGATGTTTGGCGAACCATGGGGGAGGCTATGTTACTATGTTCAGCAGTGGACGTCTTTCGGATAAAATGACGATGAGAGTTACATAGTTTTAGACTTGGTCTGAATAAAAAATAGATGTAACAACAGACAAAGTAAAGCAAAAGTAAATAAAAAATGCTTTATTACCAAATAGGAGAGAAACACCTTTGAACAATAATTCGGCGGCACCCACACTAGGCTGGGCCTGTATCGTGGGAGTCAAAACATACAGTATTTAAACTTTAACAGTGCGGCTTCAAAGAAACGAAGACACTGATGTTGTACAATAATAATAGTAATATGTTTAAATAAGTAACAACAAAGAAGAGGGTTTGTGTGTGTGTGTGTGTGCGTGTGTGAGATAGAGTTTGTGTGTGTGAGTGAGTGAGTGAGTGAGTAAGTGTGTGCGTTTGAGTGCGTGTCAAGGTTCGTGCAAAGACTCCCGACCACTACCTAACCACTACCACAAGGCCAAAATATTATTTCTGCACCCAGATTATTACAATACCTTGTTCGCCAATTAATCCTACCGTTCTCGCGAGGGCAGATATATTATAACATCCAATTACCTGGAACAAGAACAATTATGAGAAATAAATAAAATGGCGTCTTTCTTTCGCAAAGGGAGTAAAATACATATATAATAGTAAAATAATTATATTAAATATAATAAAAATATAGTGGTTAGGTGACCGAAGGTCATCATATTGGCTATGTGCGAAACGGGTGGTGGGGTTCAGAAAACGATCGAAACGCACAACATGGCAAAAATTGGAAGTAAATGAGGGAGGAGTAAATGTTGTCAACCCTACGCGGCGCCACCGACGTGCACGGTCCCAATACCGCGTCATAGAAAGAAGTGGTGAAAACTCGATGCGTATCAGTACCTCTACCATGAGTTACACTAGTTTACAGTGACCGTACTCGCTAGCGACGGCGTAAATGATTTGTATGGAGAATTGTACTTCCGTAAGTGACCGCTAGAGACGATGTACGCTTAGTATAAGTTTTACTTCACCAAAATACTTCTCGATCGCGTTTACGTAAAAATTTCAATTCTATGGAAACATGGACGTGCGCGCGCGGAGGCGCTGTCCATGTTTCCCTAGTAATTAATTTTTTTACGAAAACGCGATCGAGAAGTATTTTGGTGAAGTAAAACTTATACTAAGCATACATTACACAATTCTCCATAAAAATCATTTACGCCGTCGCTAGCGTGTACGGTCACTGTAAACTAGTGTAACTCATGGTAGAGGTACTGGTCTGGTGGCATAAAATTTTTAGTCATATTATAATGTTTGTCAAAATTTTCTTTAGGCACATTTTTTTCCCATCGAAACCGTAAATTATTTAGATATTTTTAAATGGTCATTCTGTAGAAATCTATATGGTTAGATTAGGTTTGTTTTCGACGACCAGATGGCCTAGTGGTTAGAGACCCTGACTATGAAGCTTGAGGTCCCGGGTTCGATTCCCGTGTCGGGGCAGATATTTGTATGAAAAATACGAATGTTTGTTCTCGGGTCTTGGGTGTTTAATATGTATTTAAGTATGTATCTATCTATATAAGTATGTATGTTTATCCGTTGCCTAGTACCCATAACACAAGCTTTGCTAAGCTTACTTTGGGACTAGGTCAATTGGTGTGAATTGTCCTGTGATATTTATTTTTATTTTTTTTTATTTATAACAGTTCTGTATAATTAATGGATTCAAAGTAAAAAGAGTTATGAATAACAATACATTATGACCTTCAACAATTATGCAACCCGATATGGACCCGGTGGAAACAACTGTGTTTCTGAGACAATAAAGCTCCAAATGCACAGACAGCGGAGACGTGGCGGTGTCGGTTGTAATATTCTAACTTGTATGAATGGTTGTGCGGTACCGTACCGCGATCTCGTCCATACAATAATTTATTGAATCAGGCGTTACTTTGCGGAGGTCCATATTAATGAACTAAAACAATTACTTTGCTCATCCCGCGACCTTACAATAGTTACGTTTATGCAAGAAATGTGTGTTCATGCAGTTCCTCCACCTCCACACTGTACGAACACACACAAATTACATAAACCCAACCATCACCACCACCAAGCTACACTGACGCGTTTCGAACTCAACCAGAGCTCATCTTCAGAGTTACCACAACCGTATGCTATGTATGTCTCGTCATACAAGTATAGTTCGTCCATACAAGTTAGAATATTACAACCGTCCCCGCCACCACACCGCTACGCCTCTGCTGACTGCATTTGGAACTTAATTCTTCTAGCTAGAGATACGTCACATTTCACTTTCGTGTTTTGTTTTGTATACAGGGTTATTTTTAATGGGTATGTATTACAATACCGAAGTACGAAAGACCGAATGTATTAAAACATCGAATGGGTCAAAAGACCGACACGATTTTTTTCTGAAACCGTTAACTTTTTAAGATTGTTATAAAACAAACCTAACCTAACCTAATGGGTTCTGTATGATGCCGTTTTAATAAATTCTGAAAAGTTTACGGTTTCAGAAAAAAATCGTGTCGGTCTTTTGACCCATTCGATGTTTTAATACATTCGGTCTTTCGTACTTCGGTATTGTAAAACACACCCTTTTTAATTCACTGACATCCTCTTAACCCTGAATTCCTATCACTCAAACAAATGTTTTTTGTTTTACGACTTTTTAAAATGAAGCACTTTTTTCCCATACAAATACACAGAGTATCGTAAAAATAAAGGCAGAATCAAATTTTCAAAACGTTATTACACCAAAAATATTAAGTTATGACAAAAGCCGTAAAACAAAAAACATTTGTTTAAGTGGTAGGAGTTTAGGGTTAAAAGGATGCTAGTGAATTACAAATAACCCTGTATATCTCTCTTGTACAGTCGAAGGCATAAATATCTTTACATCCATTACGTCAAATATATTCCAACACCAACTTTATGGTTAGTTAGTGGCACTTCAACAAGAAGAAGTGTAGGCAGACCGCAGATGAGATGGTCTGATGACATAAAAAGTTACGCCGGACCGTACTGGCTCAGGAAGACGAAGAATAGGACGAAGTGGCGGAGATTAGGAGAGGGTTACATCCAGCAGTGGATAGAAAAAGCCTGAAAAAGAAGAAGAAGAGAGTGGGCACTTACTTATATATATTTATGCCCTTACTGTACCAATGTAGGTAAAATTTAAATATTTACTTCCGTCCAACGGTGACTGATCCAATTTAGTGATCACGTCACTACGTAGTGCCGAGAATTCCCCAGAGTAAAGTGACAATGTCACAACAGTGACATAATTAGGGTTTCCGCTGTTTCCACTATATAAATAGTAATTGTAATACGTGGAAGTATAGGATAAAGTTGATATAGTAGTTCACGTAGACAAAGTTGTCATCAGAAACGTCGTAGCTGTTCTGGTGTTCTCAAGGGGAGCCGTTCAATCGTCATACAAACTTTTGCATAATTGATCATTCGTCGGAAATGATCATTTTACATAATCGCTTTTTACTCTGAATCCATTGATTATTCAGGAAATTTGAAATGGTTATCCTGTAGGACTCTACAGTCTACTCTAGGTTAGGTTTGTTTTATACCAACAATTCTGAATTATTAATGGATTCAGAGTAAAAAGCGATTATGCAGAATGATCATTCCGGACAAATGATAAATTCGGAAAAAAACGATTATGACCCGTTCTCAAGGCCCTACCGAGCTTTTGGCGTATTTATTGCATTCATTTAATCCCTTGCTGTATCATTACTAGCAAAGCTTTAGTTCTGAAATTCATGTGTAAGATATTTGATCAATTATAACTGTAGATCCACAGTCGCGCGCCCGAAAATGTCCGAGCCAAATGAGCGCCACTTTGATAAAAGTGGCCTTCTTTTTTCTCAGTACGTTGCGTGAAATTGTCAAGTTTAGCTGTCAAGTGTCAACCGAAATTCGACTGTAATGAAGTAAAGACTAGGTTCAAATTTCTGTGTAGGTGATGATTTTAATTGTTATGCAAACAAATAAAAAAGTTCGGACATTTTTTGAAGGGGATTTTGTTCGGCAATGTGTATCTTCAGTTATAAATGGTCAAAGTGTAAGTAAGATATTTGAGGATTCACTCTAGTGACCAGTGTTTTTCGAAACACGATTACTTGTTTTACGTTTACGTAGGGGCCATCGATTTATTCGATGCATGTGGGACATGGGTTACATTTGCAGATTACAGTACAAGAAATAGAGTATCACCAGACCCTACCTTTTCAGGTGTACATACAATTAAGTTAGCACAATATTTATCATTTTAAGAAATTATAATTTATAATATTAATCACATGACGTGACGAGTCTCAAATTATCACAACTAGTAAAATATATAACATTTGCTGTGTTAATTTTTATCAGTTTGCTCAATAGAAAAAAAAATCAAAGTAGTCTCCAAAAAATAAAATAAATCCTTAGTATGGCGTAAATACCTACTGCACGGCAGGTCACGACTTTATGAATGCTAATAAAACAAGATGTTTTCTAGGGCCAAGTGTTGCTACATTTTTAAAATATGTATTTGTTTTAGTAATACGTTGAAAATACCTAAATACGCGCGCGGTCTGACCAACCTATCTTGAGCCGTCGTGCTTCCCCCCTCCCCTTGTCCGTATAGTTAGTTGCGTTAGTTCTCTTTCGGCCATCGGACGGTAAACTTGTGTCGTTTGCGTCTACGCACGGCATTAGAAGAAAAAGAAGTTTTAACGGATGCACAAGTTCAATAATACACAAGCAAACTCCTTTTCTATTCATTATCGTTGACACACGTTCGCAAAGATCGAGATGCCATCCATGAGTCCATGGCATAGGTATATCACGCAAAAAATTATATGATGATATGGTTGATATGGTGAAATGGTATGGTTTGGTTTGGCCTAGGAATCAAATTAGTTGACTGTACGTACCTACAGTCGACAAAACCGAAGCCTGCAAAGTTTCAAAACAAATTTGCTTGCAGCTTGCAGCCGTTGAAGTTCATTGGTATGGATTGGTATGGACAGATGTCTGGCCACTGCAAGCAAAATGGACATTTAAGGTGTCAAGGCGACCTTTTTGTCGATGGTACATGCCATCTTTGGTTTAATTAATCCTGTTAATCTGGGCTCATCATGGTTACCCTACCTAGTCTGTTAAGAGAAAAATGTTTGAAGCTTTTGTGTTATATACTTACTCATCTTTGTAATTATCTAAGCCGATAAAATTTATACAGGAAATGCATTCTGTATAAAACAAATTCCTATTCCTTCGAAAAGCTTTTCCTTTTGGTAATCATTAATAATAGTCCGTATAATCTTTGTAAACACGTTTGTTTCGAGTTCATCGAAAGGAATAAGTAGGTGTCTGTCTTTAAAGCCCAAATAACGAATGAACGATACGAAAATTTAATTACATTCTATCTCCAAACCTTTGTAAGAGCCTCTTGGCAGCCCTTAAGAGCTCTCCGCATTGATTGGAAGCATTCTCCAGCATTTTCAATGCTCTGTTTATTTGATTTACATTGGAAATCAAAACCTAAACCTTCAATCTTAAGGTATAATTTAGAATAAAAAAACTGTAAAATCATTAAGCGAGTGAAATAATAGAAAGTGAACCCGTTACATTATTTTAGCGCATCCATATAGTAGTGACAACTATGCACTCTATTTCTATTGGTATTGCGTTCAAATGAGTAAAATGAAAGTTAGTACGTTTTGAACTGATGTTATGTAAGACTGGTCTAATTAAATTCTAGCTTCACGGTCAATTTCACGGCTGCACTTTTGAAAGTGAAGTCAACGGAGCAAAGAAGCTGTGGGAATGGTAGTTTCATTATTATCATCATCATCATCATCAGCCTATGCTCGTCCACTGCTGGACATAGGCCTCTCCCATGGCACGCCACTGAGCACGATCCTCGGCCACTCTCATCCAGCTCTTGCCAGCCGCCTTGCGAAGATCATCGCTCCACCGAGTCTGAGCAATGGCAGTTTAGAAAATAATTTTAAAAAATCTGTCGCAAACTGGTTTCCTAGCTATAATAATATTGAATTGTCATTGGAGGTATACAGACATGTACCAAATGTCAAATAAATTCACCCACCGGAAATCGATACCAAGATAACGTGAGAGATTCGAAGCAAACAAAATTAAAGTTAAGATAAGTTTTCTCAGAATAAGCTAAGTTTAAATATGTTACATGAAATTTAGCACACGAAATTTCTTGTAATTTTTAAGAATTCCTATGGGAATCTAGTTATACCTATACAAAAAAGTACCTTATTAGCGTTTAATATGTTATACCAACTGAAACATTCGACTACATGTAGTAAAAGTACCAGTTGGTAAGCGAGTCATATTAAACGTTCACAAGACAGCAAAGTGATAATTTGTCAATAGTTTTTTGATGAAACAAAGGTAAACCCTAATGATTTTAAAGTGGTTAACCGAGCATCTCAATCTAAAGAACTTGTCAGTCTAAACTTGGCTTTACATTTCCATTCAATGTACCGCGTTATCTCCCTAAAAGTCAGACACAACAGCCAAGCACAAACCCTAACTGACATTGACGCCGCTCGCGATCTGTTTAAAAAAATAATTTCACCACTCAGTGAACTCTATTTTTATCAGGGGTCAATGCCTTCGTGATGTGCGTGTAAAAAACAAGAGTATGACACGAGAGTGCTGTAGTACAGTCGGCAACGAAAACCTCGTCATCATCGTCATCGTCTCGACCTAAGAAAGTTCCACTGCCGGGCACAGACCTCCTCTCAAGAGGGCTATCTATGAGATAGATATGGACACGCGGGTTGCAGCCTTCGAAGCTGCGAAAAAATTAAGTTACCTCAAGCTGCGAACGGATTGCGCGTACATTTGTACGCGTAGTCGATTACGCGTGTCCTGGAACGCCATGTCCGTACTTGCAGTTCCCCTAGAGTGTACGCGTAGCTGCAAGTACGGACATGGCGTTCCAGGACACGCGTAATCCGTATGCAGCTTCACACAAACAGAGACGAGAGCAAAAGCTAGTAATCGACGGTGGAAAGGTAAAATCGCTAAAGCGCCATAGTATAATACTAGCTTTCCGTCCGCAGCTTCGCCCGCGATAAATTAATTTTCCCGTAGTAAAAGGTATTTTCCCGCGGTAAAAAGTAGCCTATGTTACTCAGTGATAATGTAGCTTTCTAACGGCAAAAGAATTTTTGAAATCGGTCCAGTAGTTTTTATGTTTATTCGTTACATACAAAAATACAAATCTTTCCCCTTTATAATATTAGTATAGATATGGGAGTTTAAGCGATTTTAAATCTTATTAATAAGGTAAAAACTAAGGTAAGGTAAGGTATGAAATGTATAGGTACCAGAATGTTATATTTACGTCAAAACTGGCCTAACGAGCAATCCGTCATTTATCATGTCATATTCGCATTCATAATATGGGAAAGCATAGAAATATACTGTTTATTGAAAAAGGCACAACCTTTTGCAGAAAATTTTCCGTAAGATAAACATAAAAAATATCATCATCATCATCATTCAGCCGAAAGACGTCCACTGCTGAACATAGGCCTCCCCCAAGGCTCGCCAAACAGATCGGCCCTGCGCCATCCGCATCCAATGCGTTCCCGCTACCTTCACCAGGTCGTCGCTCCATCTTGTTGGAGGCCTACCTACACTGCGTCTTCCGGTCCGCGGACGCCACTCGAGAACCTTTCGGCCCCATCGGCCGTCAGTTCTACGGGCGATGTGCCCTGCCCACTGCCACTTAAGTCTAGCGATTCTTCGAGCTATGTCCGTGACTTTAGTTCTCGCGCGGATTTCATCATTTCTAATGCGATCCCGCAGAGAAACTCCAAGCATAGCCCTCTCCATCGCCCTCTGAGTGACCTTGAGCTTCCTTATAAGACCCATCGTTAGCGGCCACGTCTCAGTACCATAAGTCATCACTGGCAACACACACTGGTCAAAGACTTTTGACTTGAGACACTGCGGTATATCGGATGACAAGATATTGCGGAGCTTCCCGAACGCTGCCCATCCGAGTCTAATTCGTCGATTGACCTCTTTCTCGAAGTTGCACCTACCCAATTGGATTGTATGTCCCAGATAGATATAGTCGTCAACAACTTCGAGCAAAGTTTCTCCGATTACGACGGGAGTTGGTACAACATGGGCGTTCGACATGACCTTCGTCTTGTCCATGTTCAATTTAAGACCAACTCTCTCGGAGACTCTTCCGAGGTCAGCGAGCATCGCACTGAGGTCCTCCAAGGTCTCAGCCATAAGCACCACGTCGTCGGCAAATCGAAGGTGAGTGAAGTATTCGCCATTTACATTGATGCCACGCCCTTCCCAGTTCAGAGTCTTGAACGCATCCTCTAGTGCAGCGGTGAACAGTTTCGGAGAGATTACATCTCCTTGTCTGACTCCCCGCTGCAATAGAATGGGCTTCGACATCTGATCCTGAAGTTGGACGGACATTGTGGCGTTATTATACAGACACTTCAACACTTCGATGTACCGGTAGTCTACTTGGCACCGTTGGAGAGACTGCAGTACAGCCCAAGTTTCGATCGAATCGAAGGCTTTCTCGTAGTCCACAAATGCCAGGCAAAGGGGGCGGTTATACTCCTCGGTTTTCTGTATAACCTGCCGCAACGCATGTATGTGGTCCACGGTGCTAAAGCCTTTTCGAAACCCGGCTTGTTCGGGAGGCTGGAAGTCGTCTAACCTGCGCGCGAGACGATTCGTAATGACTCTCGAAAACAGCTTGTAAACATGGCTCAGAAGTGAAATGGGTCTATAATTCTTCAATAAGGTATTATCGCCTTTTTTGAAGAACAGCACCACTACACTTCTGTTCCATGCTTTTGGTGTTTTCCCTTCACGGATGGCGGTATCAAATAGTTTCTGAAGGGCTTTGAGGATCGGTTTTCCGCCCGCCTTCAGAAGTTCGGCTGTTATTCCGTCATCACCAGGGGCCTTGCCATTCTTCAGTTGTTTGAGAGCCGTACTAATCTCGTACAGGCTGACGTCCGGGATGTCTTCGGTATAGTGCCGGGTTAATCTAGCTCTCGGGTCTTCAGCTAGATCCATGACGGGTTTCTTCGTTGATGTGTACAGCTGTCCATAGAACTTCTCAACCTCTAACAATAGCTCCGGTTTAGAGGTCACGATCCTACCTTCATCGGTCTTTAACTTTGCCAATTGGCTTTGCCCAACAGACAGATCCTTGGCAAAAACTTTAGAGCCTCTGTTTCGCTCTATCGCCACCTCAATACTATTAGTATTAAACTGGCGTATATCGCGCCTCAGAGACTTTGAGATCTGTCTGTTAAGCCGCCGGTATTGGCAAGCGTCACCAGATGTCTGTAGGATCATCTTACGTCGATCTTCCATGAGCTTTAGAGTAGAAGGTGTGATTTTTTTGGTTCTATTTGTACGGTGAGTCTTAAAGAACTTTGACCCAACCGTATGGACAGCTTCCACAAACCCGTCATTGTAGTCATCCATGTCGCTTCCTAGGCATTCGAAACGGTTTTGAAGTTCAAGCTGGAACGTTTCGAGGTTTTGTAGCTGGGCTGGTGCCGGGCGGAGCGTAGACTTTATCAGTCGCGATCTTTCAAGCTTGAACCGAATATCCAATGTGCCTCGTACCATACGGTGATCACTCCCGGTTTTAACCACACTGATCACGGAGACATCATTGAATATTTGCTTCCTCGTCGACATAATAAAGTCTATCTCATTCCTCGTTACACCGTCAGGGCTCATCCAAGTCCATTTCCTGTGCTCTCGCTTCTTGAAGAAGGAGTTCATCATATAGAGTCCCTCCTTCTCCATAAAGCCGGCCAGTAGGTGGCCTCGGTGATTCCTACGCCCTACTCCAAATTGCCCCATTCGCAGCTCTTCACCATCCCGTTTACCCAGTTTTGCGTTGAAGTCCCCCATAACAACCGTGAAGTGAGTTCCGGAGCTATGCATGGCTCTGGAGATATCCTCATACATAGTTTCCACCTCATCGTCGGAGTGTGCCGAAGTCGGAGCGTAAACTTGTACGACCTTCAACGAATACCGTTTGGTCAATCTTAGTACAAGGTACGCTACCCTGGTCGACACACTCACGATCTCCACGACGTTGTTTACAAGGGACTTGTGGACGATAAACCCGACACCGCCCTGGGACTGTTGGTCGCCCTCCCGGAAATAGAGCATGTTACCAGAGTTCAGGATTATCGTATCCTCCCCCTCTCTTCGGACTTCTGATAACCCTACTATACCCCATCGTAACCTACTCAATTCCTCCTCCAGTTCCATTAACCTATCATCCGTCCGCAGCGTACGGCAGTTATACGTTGCCAGGGCCAGGGATCGTTGGTGATGGTAGCCGGATCGCTTCCGGGGATTCTTAGCACCCCTTGCCCCGCCGCTACCCAGGCCGCTACCGTAGCCTGGAACAGCGGGGCTACCGGAGACTAGGGGCCGTTTTCGTTTGGACTCAGCCATAGGGGGGTATTTGCCGTAGTCGCCACGCTTGGCAGGCGGGTTGGCGACCGCAGTGGAAAAACCGTACATATTAGGGACGCTGCTGCCCGTCCTCCGGTATTACTGGCCGCAGTTTTAGGACATACCCGGGTCCCAAAAAAATATCGGGTAAAAAATATATAAAATGTAATTTTAATACGCGTTTATTTGTTACCGGTATTTTTTCCTTGTCTTGGAATGTGGGGCTTTAAGCATCTAAACATTCTAAACGAATATTCCAATATTATTAACGCGAAAGATGTTTGGATGTCTGGATGTTTGTTGCTCAATCGCGCAACAACAGCTTCACGGATTGAGTCAGTCATCTTGAAATGAAACTAAACAAACTATACGAATGTACCGATAGCAAGTTCAACAGACTCAACAGCAAAATTGACTAAAAATTTCTTCAACCTATTTCGTTAAGAATTATCTAGGAAAATAAATCTAGTTCAAACAAAACAGAAAATAAAAAGGTTTAAAAGGTTAAAAAGGTTTTTATTATAAGATCGTTTAACTCACATTTTCATTCACACGCTTTTTTCAATTCACTACTTTTTGAAATCAGTACTGTAGCTGTGTGTGTAATCATTCGCCTCAATTTTCGTGGCGAGACCTATACGTTGCAGTTGCAAATTATTTCACTTTTTGTTTTAGTCCGCGCTGAGTTGTATACTTGGCAAGTGAGTTATAGTAATTTATGATTAAGTAATTTTGTTTTAATTATTCGCTTTTATGATCTACAAATTATCCATTTACGCATGTAGTTTATGTAGTTTATCGCTTATATTTATAACTGTACAGTTTATCTATCTGTGTGGCGTTCCGGGTATTACTGACGGTGCTGGCTGAAAATCAGCGCTGGGGTGTTATAAACGCCTCAGCATTATGCTGAGCCAGTGTCCGATTTACAACCGCAATGACACACTCCATTTTTAGCCTTTGTATTGTCCTTTTTGTAAAAATATTTATGTGTCTTGTGTTGTTGTAAATAAATGTATTTTCTTTCTTTCTTTCAAAGGTAACAGACTCACTTTCGCATTTACAATATTAGTATGGGTTGACTTTTAAATTTATTCGAAGGCGACTGTACTTTTTTAGTACCCAAACCCAAGTGCGTTTCACAGTAAATCGACGCTCCTAGATGGATTCGGCTGATAGCGCGTGCTTTATGTGTGAACTTGACATTCACATTCATGTCAAACACATTTTGTTTGTAGCTAAACCCGTGTACACAGACGGGTAAGTAGCATTAGGTCGGGTTTACATGCGCTTATACTCCATTTAATTTAGAATTATAAACCACAACAACATTATATTGCGGCTCGTGAACTGTAATCTCTTTACAATTTGTACTAGAGTAACAATTGGCGACACGCAAATAAAGTGACATTAAAACAATTTTATTTTGCGGCTCCCAGACTATTGTACTGTACTATTTGCTAGGTAAGAAATAGTTGACGAGCCGCAATATAATGATGTTGTAGATTCTTAGGTCTATAATCTCATCTCATCACAGTCTATGTAAGTCCCACTGCAGGGCCCAGACCTCTCAGAGCAAGAGGGTTCAGTCCGGATTGGGAACTTCACTCACACCATTGAATTTTTCAGAGGAGTGTGCAGATTCCTCACAATCACCATAGCTCAAATACTCACACTTGCGAGCCCGGACTAGAACCCACGATATATGATGCATGGAGCTTTAGCTTTTTTACCTTAGTCAAAGGTAAAACAAGTTTGATCTTTTTATATTTTTATTTTTCAACTTCATTTTTTATTACTTTTACGGTCATCCCGTGAAAACCATATATTTCATACTAAATACAAACTTAAATATGGATACACAGAAAAAACCAGTGGTGGTGTAGGGGAATGGCACACGGTACGGAATGCTGAGGACCTGGGTTCAATTCCCAGCGCTGGTCTTTTTACCCGACTGCGAAGAAGGAAGGGTTATGTGTTTGACCCGTATGTATGTATATATGTATGTCCATTCCTATGTCCTCTCGTAACTACACAACGGCTGAACCGATTTTGATAATTTTTTTTATTCAAACCTATCGAGTAGGGTATTAAAATAAAGGGATTTTAAAAGAGATTACAAAAATATATACAAGTCATGTGTTTAAATTCAATTTGGAATAGTAAATTGGCAATCAATGCATTAAAACGATGACGTACCTACTTACTAAGATATCTTTGAGCAATAATTTTCTTTATGAAACCCATGTGGAAAATTAAGTACCTACATATTTCAAAATTGGTTTTGGTTTTGTACTTTATGATTTTAGGATTCCTAATTCAAATCACTACATAGTATAAAACAAAGTCGCTTCCCGCTGTCTGTCCCTATGTACGCTTAGATCTTTAAAACTACGCAACGGATTTTGATGCGGTTTTTTTTAATTGATAGAGTGATTCAAGAGGATGGTTTATATGTATACCTAATACATGCATAATTGCACCCGTGCGAAGCCCGGGCGGGTCACTAGTACTCAATAATTTATCTGGGTCTCAGGAGGTTACACTAAAAAGCAAGAAATAAAAAAGTAATTAAAAAAACTAAAAACCCGCCTGCGGTGTAAATAAAATAATAATTTAAAAAATCAAAAACCCGCCTGCAGAAATACTGAAAAGGTGGATACAAGATAAAATGTTCAATAACAATAAAACGAATTTAAAACACGTCGATGGCAGTCTTTCAAAATTTAATGCAACGATAAAATGCAGTCGGAGGCATGCATGAAGTAACATTAAATCCCATGCAGCCACTGACTCCCATGCTTCCGACTGCATTTTATCGTTGTATTAAATTTTGAAAGACTGCCATCGACGTGTCTTAAATTCGTTTTATTGTTATTGAACATTTTATCTTGTATCCACCTTTTCAGTATTTATGCAGGCGGGTTTTTGATTTTTTAATTTATTGTTTTATTTACACCGCATGCGGGTTTTTAGTTTTTTTAATTACTTTTTTTTTACTGGGTTTTTTTCTGTGCATCCATATTTCAGTTTGTATTTAGTATGAAATATAAATACTTAGTCAAAGGGTTTAAAAATTCTACAGCGCCCTGCGGCGCTTTAGCGATTATACCTTTCAACCGACGCATAGGTCAAATCACTAGCCTAACATTTTTGCTTTTTCGACCTTTTCTGCTGTGGTAGAACTACAAGACTTCAACAGCTTCGTAGACCAGCTTCACCACTTATTGTCCGCGTCAACACAGCCGACTGATTACAGCTTTGTTAATTAAAGCCCTCTGTTTGCACAAATCGCCGCGTCCGCCGGCGAGTGGGCTAGCTGTTGACATTTTAGCTTCGGACGGCCGCTTTGTTCCAGTTGATGGAATGCAAATGTTTGGCTTTTTAATAGGTACTAAAAATTAGATTTTTTTTGATAAAAAAATCAGTTTGTTATGTCAAAGTCAGAGACAAAATATCTCTATTCAATTTAGGCTATAACGGGGCTTATGAATTATGAACATCGATAAATCTACAATTTACTGGTATTAAGTAAATACAAATTATAGACCACATGAGTTGACCATTTTGAATTTTTACAAAAAACAATAGCGTTCAAAATGAATTTTGACAAAATGTATAGTATAAATCTTCCCAGGTGAATTTTTCGCTTCGAGCCATTACCATAAGAATAAATAATAACAGAGTAGAAGGGAATCTCTTTTGACCGCGTCCAAAACGCCGCCATTTATATACCTACTTCCCCCTTCACGTCGTTACACCCCACTGTCGTACAAGCGTGTTGCTAGGGTTGCTTACTGTTAAATATTACTTACGTCTAAAGATAATATCGCTAAAATATAAGTTTTTATTTACAAATGATTATTTTATTCTAGTTTTACAAAATATGAGAATTATAATTATTCTCTCTCTCTCTCTACTACATTTGCTAACAAGTCAATTTCAATGAAATACATATAATACTGTGCCGGGTAAATACTGTGTTCATCGACACAGGCCCTTAGGCCTGCTCTAGTTTACCTTTAACCTGTACCTACATAGATATAGCTACTTAGGTACAGTTACCGTTACCATCGAATTTTACGTCTTTTCAGTAGCAAGTAAAGTACATGCGCAAACTTAGCCCCACCACGTCCCATTTTGACGTCAACGACCGATGGCGGGGCTATTGAAGATTTGACGAAAAGCAATAAAATGCTGTAGGTACCTACTCTAAAGTAAATTTTACCATTGGGTGAAAAAAGAACTGCTCATGTCTTTTTGATTAATTAGGTACGAAAACGAAATCATATTTAAAAAATATTACTAATTATTTATTTGGGAAAACTAAAAAAAACTT
The DNA here is from genome assembly GCA_947563465.1 of Archips xylosteana. NCBI lineage: Eukaryota > Metazoa > Arthropoda > Insecta > Lepidoptera > Tortricidae > Archips > Archips xylosteana. Next base: position 17,124,927 of record OX387361.1, on the reverse strand, counting down.
AAGTGTGGTATCGTTTTTCCATTATTTACACACCCAAATACACCACAATAATTTGACGCCATTATGTTGTTATTTGTTTCCAATAAAACGAACGCGCAAACAGTAAACAGCCAAACGCGCGTGCGGCGACGCCGGCCGTGACACCCTGACTGAGTTCTCTCTTAGATAGTACTCTAATATCGTGACCTTGAGTCCGGCCGGAGCGAGAGTTTCCCTTCTACTCTGTTATTATTTATTCTTATGCCATTACATTAAATTTGAACCTTAATACTATGACGATACCGATTGTTTTGAAAGATAAGGGCTCGAAGCGAAAAATTCACCTGTTAAGATTTATACTATAATTGTATTGAAAACTAACTATAACCAAATTTATTTTCGTCATACATAAATTAAGCCTGAATTGAATTAATCATTAATGAGTATATTAATCACACATTCAATAATGGTATAAACCTAGTAAATCTTCAATTTATTTTTGTACATAATTTATAACACATGATATTAAAAATCATTAATTGAATTGGTCATTATTTATTTCGGTCTATATCAATTATGACATTAATCTGGATGGACAACTTTCCTTATTGATGTTTTTAAAATTGTCATTTTTCTTATTACTTTTTTTTTTACGTATAGTATCGAGTGAACGATTTTCCATTTTATACTTGATGACAGCAAGTCGAATCTACGTACGACTACGAGTACTACAGGTTCGGAAAAACCCTGTTTAGAAGAATCCGGCAAGTAACTTAGTAAAGTACCTATTTTTTCGAACAGATCTAACTTTTTAAAACAGTAGCTACGCTACTTGAGAACAGGGTTCGCCAGCCAGAAGCAAACTTTTTTTGTTGACGATACTTGAAAATTGCATTTCCGTATTTGATAGAGGTATATTTGAAATGATTTATTAAATCAGGCATTACTTTGCGGAGGTCCATGTTAATGAACTGAAACAATTACTTTGCTCACCTGCGACCTTACGATACTACGTATGTAAGAAATGCGTCAGTATAATTTGGTGGTGGTAATCGGGTTTGTGTGATTTGTGTATTCGTAAAGTGTGGAGGTGGAGGAATTGCATGGACACGCATTTCTTACATAAACGTAACTATCGTAAGGTCGCGGGTGAGCAAAGTAATTGTTTCAGTTTTGAAAAAAAAACTTGTTTATTTCTCCGCAAGCCCGCAATGTCCTGGAACAATAACTTACTGAAAGCTTGAAAGCGATCCACGTACTAACACCCATGTGATACCCCAAACGTCATTACCAGGCATCCGTTGACGTCACCAGTTCATTTAGTTAATCGCGCTAACAGATGCTCTTGCGCAAGGCATGCGTGGACGGCGAGACGACAAATACAGCTGTGACACGAAAGACGCAATTGGTGGATCCTGTTATGTTATTTTGTAAACGAACCTTATTCCGCCTTATAGATGCTGTTTATAGATGCGCGTAAACATGTTTAAAGTTGCACAGTAGCGCCATCTCTTGGTCCAGGTGAGCGATTAGTTCCGAAGGAGTGTTAAGTCTCTCGGTAGAGGGCATAACATAGATGTGCGTTTTATCACTGCATAAGGTGATTATAACAGATTGAAATGTACGATGTATGGGAAAAATTAGTCGCTAACCTCTAGACCAGTGATGGTGTAGGGGTAAGCACGCAGCACGGAACGCTGAGGACCTGGGTTCGATTCCCAGCATTGGTCTTTTTTCTGGGGTTTTTTCTGTGCATCTATATTTCAGTTTGTATTTAGTTTGAAATATATGGTTTCACGGGATGACCGTAAAAGTAAAATGAAGTTGAAAATAAATACAAAAAGAAGATACTTCATACTTAACTTGTTTACCATTGAATGTCTTCGCAGGGGTATGCAGGTTTCCTCACGATGTTTTCTTTAACTGGACCCGCTCTTATTTAATACCGATGTCGGAAATGTAAAAGCTATCGATATGCATTGTGACGATATTTTGAAACATCAATAAAACTTGTAATAACTACAATTTTTAACGTAATTTCACCATCTCTCCAGTATCATCAGCAGTGTTCCCATTATGCGACGGCGCACATGACACCGAGCGTAAACCCCGTATTAGTTAACACAAACAAGCATTATGCATTCGGCTTCCGTTTATTTGCCCGCCGCCTGTCCACCAATTTGATGCTGGCTGGTTGTTTGGATAACCGCTGCTGTTCTTTGGTGCAAGTTGTGAGATGCCAGCGAGCGTGGAAATGATGACGATGATCTGATCCGACCGGTTGCGGCCATGCCATGGCAACAGCTTCAACTATGTTAGTGTGAATCATGTGCTTGCAAGTAGCTCACGTATCTTATTTGTTAGATTGGATCCTCATACAATGCGGGCACACGAGCACACTGATACATAATCCCAAATAGCACGCAGAACAGATGGCCGTTGGAGCACAAAAGTTCTGGAATGGAGACCACGGACTGGCTAGCGCCGCGTGGGACGTCCACCAACGAGATGGACGGACGATTTGGTGAAGGCCGTAGGTTCAGGGCGGATGCAAGTCGCTTTCGACCGTAATGATTGGGCGGTCCAGCAGTGGACGTCTTACGGCTGAAATTATGATGATGATGAATAAATTGCCGCAAACGAATAAGTCAAACCTCCAATCTGAAACTCACTCTTGGTTTCTGAGTAGTTTTGAAAAACAATTAAACAATTAAGGATTTTACAAACTTAATCACGCGACACAAACAACTCACACAGACAAAGGACACTGTCAATGTTTTTTTTTCTGAAAACGACCAGGTATTTCAGGGAACCTTTAAAATAAAAAAAAAACATAACCCTTTCCATGCAGTTGGGTACAAAAGGAACTAATGGACGCTGTATCTAACTAAGCACATGCAACGTGATTCGTTTTTTTTCGAAACTCTTGTGACTTAGGTCGGCTGCGCACGAACTGCAATCGGCACCTATTTGGTCGGTTTTTTGTACAAAATGTAAACAGTTTAAAAAACGCCCGCCTGTTTGTGTGTCGCGAAAACACGCGGTTGTTTACAAGTTGGAACAAAAAAATCTTATTTTTTCGAAAAATTGTTGCGCTTTCAAAATTTTGTGTCTAGGTGAATTTTACGAGAGTGAGTAGACGGTGCGCTCGTGTCGCCTCGTCTTCCCTCGCCTCGCCTCGCTGTCGCTCCGCTTTGTGTCGGTTTTCGGACGCGAGTCAAAGGACGCGAGGGGGTGAGGCGAGGGAATGAACCACACTCTCGCGCTCGCTCACTTGGTTGTTTACGAGGCGCCTCGCGAGAGTGTGGAGCCGGCATTAAAGTTTTCCCAGTGTTTCATCATCATCATAATCATTTCAGCCGGAGAACGTCTACTGCTAGGCCTCATTGATACCCAATCATTACGGTTGGAATCGGTTTGCATCCATCTTGAACTGCGGCTTTTACCAAATCGTCCGTCTATCTCGTTGGTTCGTTGGTGGACGCCTCATGCGCTTGCCAGTCCGTGGTCTCGATTCGAGAAATTTTGGGCCCCAACGGCCATCTGTTCTGCTTGCTATATGGCCTGCCCATTGCGATTTCAACAAGCTAATCCGTTTGGCTATGTCGGTGACCCTTGTTGTTCTACGTATCTCCTCATTCCTGATTCGATCCCGTAGAGAAACCCCGAGCATAACCCTCTCCATAGGTCGTCAGCCCAATGTTTATACGAACGTAAATATAGGTAATAGATTTTAACTGCTTACATAATTACATGGGTGTCCCAAGGGGGGTTACTAAGAAATTCTCTCTCTCTAGTCGTTCCCTCATGACTGAGGATCGTGGTCATCAACAAGTAGTCCACACTTGGAATGAACTATGTGTTTCCATCGGTTTCTGTCCATCGAGGCCCTGACGACGGAGCTAAACCTCGGGGACCTGGAGTCTTTTATTTGGTCGGTCCATCTGGATGCTATGACCCGCCTGAACAAAATATGGAAAAAGAGGGGAATCACTATTAACACCAAGATCCGGTTAGTACGTGCTTTGATATTCCCCATTTTTCTGTATGGCGTGGAGTCGTGGACGATACGGGCTCGAGAGAGGCAGAGAATTGATGCCTTGGAGATGTGGTGCTGGAGGCGTATGTTGAGGATACCTTGGACGGCCAAGCGAACAAATGTGTCGATTCTCTCACAGCTTAAGATAAAAACCCGTCTGTCCACGATATGCCACCAACGAATTCTTTCGTATTTTGGCCACATAATGCGAAGAAGTAATGAGAGCCTGGAGAAATTGATCGTAGTTGGGAACACAAATGGTAAGCGAGCCCGGGGCCGATCTCCTACCAGATGGACCGACCAATTAAAAGACTCCAGGTCCCCTAAGAAATTCGAAGTTCGTATATTGCCGTCCCTTTCACGCTTCTGTTTAACACTATTAGTGAAAACGGAACGGCACGATACGAGGTTCGAAAATCGAATTTCGTGGTATAAGGCCAGCTTATTTTGTCTTGTACGATTACTGAAACTTCGTAGGTATCGTAACGGTCTATAAAGTTTTTTAACGACTACCTCCTGAGACCCAGAAAAATTATTGCGTATTTAAATTAGGAACCCTTTTGTTATTTAGTTAAAATTCAAAGTCAATTCTGGGGCTAAATTCAGACCCAACACGGTTTGCGAGCGGTAATTCAATCGCTTGCAAGAGGATAGGGATGAACTGCTATTCAGGAACGCCAAAAATCACTTGTTTGCGAGAGGTTTGGGCTGAGATTTTTGATGAGCCTTATTTGTTTATTCATTTATTTATTTACAAAGGGAATTAACAGGAAAATAAGGCTCATCTCAAGCTCAGCCCATTCCTAGCCTCTCCCAAACGATTGAATTACCGCTCGCAAACCGTGTAGGGCCGTTCCTGAATTTAGCCCCTGAAATAGTTACACAAAAATGTACGCAACGCAATGCAATAAGTAATAATTAAATGCCTATTTATGCATACGGCTTAGTGTGGTCCCATATTAATGTTAAGAGAAATAGTACATTACTGCAGAGGCCGGGACTTAAGGGGTTGCCGGCCGAGTATCTAAGTTGACGGCCGAGTGGTACACGAGGCCGGCATGATACGAGGCCGGCAACCCCTGTTCCGGCCGAGGCTTGTATAGTGCTTTTCTGAAACATGCACCATAACCATCATCATCATCATCATCATCGTCGTCGTCATCATAATGGTGATGGTGATGATGATGATGGTGGTTATTATGATGATGGTGGTTATTATGATGATGGTGGTGATGGTGATGATGATGATGATGGTGGTGATGGTGGTGATGATGATGATGATGGTGATGATGGTGATGAATGATGATGATGGTGATGATGATGATGGTGATTGATGATGATGATGATGATGGTGATGATGATGATGATGATGATGGTGATGAATGATGATGATGGTGATGAAGATGATGGTGATGATAATGATGGTGATTGATGATGATGGTGATGATGGTGATGATGATGATGGTGATGATGATGATGATGACGATGATGACGATGATGATGATGATGATGATGATGATGATGATAATGGTGATGATGGTGATGATGATGTTGATGGTGAAATATTTCTCTAGGCAGATCACCATTACCATCACCATCAACATCTTACCTTACCTTAAATAAGCGTAGTGGCAGAATGTCATAATGAACCAAAACGCAAATATTACTTATAGTTTTTTTTAAATGGCTGAATGCTATGATGCCATAGACCTATAAACATCATGGTGCTGTGTGACATGAAATAATAGACGATCGCATTGCCGGCCTAGGCCTGCAACGGTGTATTTTGAAGCCTGTTTTAACGAACACAACGTAAACATTACATAGCATGTTTGAGAAAAATATTTTCAATATTGCACGCCTCGTTAGGGTAGGAGTAGGACATAACACCATCCTGTACCACTAAGACCTATTGTATTCACTATGTTGTTCTGGCAATAAACGTATTTGTGTTTTTGCGAAGTACCTATCTAAAATATAGATTTGTTCCCTTCTTCCACAGGTCGACCAGAAGCAGGCGGGGTCTCCACCCTTACATTGTCGGAATTCCCAAAATCCGCACAAAGCGTTTTGGCTCTTCCTTCATCCACCGTACCGCTAAGGAGTGGAATTCCTCACCTGCATCCGTATTTCCGGAATACTATAATCTGGCCGTTTTCAAGTCCAGGGTGAATGAGCATTTACTAGGCAAGCGTGCTCCATCGAAGACCTCATCTTCGCTTTCATCAGGCGTGATTGTGGTCGAACTAAAGTAAATTGCATATATGAAAAAAAGGTATCCAACCAAAGTAACCACTGTATCTAAATTATCGTGACAGAATCGATAGTATCGTGTCAGTAATTATTTTAAAGTTTGACGACCAGATGGCCTAGTGGTTAGAGAACCTGACTACGAAGCTTGAGGTCCCGGGTTCGATTCCCGTGTCGGGGCAGATATTTGTATGAAAAATACGAATGTTTGCTCTCGGGTCTTGGGTGTTTAATATATATTTAAGTATGTTTATCCGTTGCCTAATACCCATAACACAAGCTTTGCTTAAGATTACTTTGGGACTATGTAGGTCAATTGGTGTGAATTGTCCCGTGATATTTATTTATTTTAAGTAAGGCATGTAAGTAGATTTCTTCGAGAAGAAGCATGAGCTCAGCAGTGGGACGTAGTTAAGTGTATTCTGGGAACGATGGACGACAAACACAGAGAAAGAGCTTCAAAAAAATCAAGTAAACTATTCGTCAGCGACGCAACAGAATGTTACCAAAATCTCGTAAAAAAATTATATTACCATGTTCTCGTTACTAAGTTTGAACGCCCATTTAAAATTAATGAGAATCCACAAACAATTTAAGTATATTTGGCTAAAGTGGTTCTTGGAAAGCCTAATACAGAATGTCTCGAAAGGAGCAAACCTAAGTTAACAACAACAACAAAACTCGTTTCCAAAATGGCTTGAAATTTGGTAAGTATGTGACCTACCCACCAGAAACATTTTGACGGAACCCTTAAAGTTGGTACAAGTACGACTCGCTCTTGAACGAATTTTGTACAAAAATAAAGAAACAAACGCTATAGACTGAAGGAGAGATACATGTATAAAGGCCTAATCTACTGCAGGGCATAGGTCTCCTCTCAAAATGAGAAACCTTGCGCCGTAGTTCGCATGCGGACCCGGTGAGGATCGAGAACTTGACACACACCATGAATTTCTTCGCAGATGTGCGCAAGTTTCCTCACTTTATTTTTTATTATGAGAGGGATGGAGCAAGTGGGTCATCTGATGGAAAATGATCACCACCACCCATAAATACCAACAACTCAAACTCAAAGAAAGAAAAGAAAGAGAGTCTGTGTGTTTGAGTTTTCCTTCACCGTGAAGTTCATGATGAATTTCAAATGTGATTTCATGAATAAGTTCTTAAAAACCGAGTTCCGAATTTCAACTCTTAACTGTATGTTAACGCTGCCTACAAGGACTTGAGCGCGTTCCAATTTAGTCAAAAAGTTCATCGCACCAATTGCCCCACATTCCGTTATTCGCAAATTGAATATTTCCTTTATTGTACGTTATGAATGGGAGTCATAAATATTTATAACATGACGAGGAAGTGTAACTGGAGGCATTGTTAGTGCGTCTACTATTTGGACATAGCGAAGTTGTTCAAATAACAGTAATTATTATGTAGTAACTAGCCTTCGCTCGGGGGCTGGGTTTGGAACCGGTACCAAAAATACCTGTAACATCACGGTCAAATAATTCGGCCCGCGGTCCACCTTTCATACAAACGAGGCCCCTTTGATGCCTTAGTTCTCCCCCAGAGAGGTGCCCCGGTTGAGATCTGATGATGGATATCCAGAGAATCGATAATGGAGGTCCAGAGTTCCCAACATAAGACGGCACAACGTTAATGTTCAAGTTTTCTCTTCTGCCAGCACTCCCGGAGCGCAACCCGTTGTTTTTTTTCTCTCACATTCACACCACATGCACTTTCGAGTACCGGTATTTTAACTTCTTCACCTCCTGCCGCCCAGTGTCCAATTAGTGTCCTATTAGTGTGTTATTGTAATTTGACGTAGGCGGCAGGTTAAAACTGGTAAATTTCATCAGTTATACCGGCTCTCAAGGTATCGGTATCATGTAGGACCTATAAATTCACCGGAATCCCGGTACAGGTACCAAGACTAATACCGGTTCCTGGTGTAAGGCCACAATACCGGTGCTGGAAAATACCGGTTTTTAAGCTCTACTCGTAGGTTCGCTCGGCAAAGCGCCCGCTTCCGATTTCGGCAAGGTTTCGGTTTCAACAAATCAACAAAAATCCTTCATCAGCCGTACAGCTGAGAGGGCCGAGTCCCGCCAACCCCACTTGTGTCGGAAGTAGTGACAGCGTCCGTGTCCTGTTCTCAGTCTGTTTAAGCGACACCAGAGCTTGCGTGGTGGTAGACTGAAACCATCTGGTTTAACCGTGAGGTTTATAGTTTGCAGGGCAGTTCCAGTAGTTTGTGTATTCCACTCGTCCTTCCACCTCTGCGAATGCGGCGAGGAGGCTCAAACTATGGAGCACATTGTACAGCGCTGCCCTCTACACTCATACTCGGGCTCCCCTGGAGATCTGTACAATCTAACACCTGACGCAATCTCGTGGCTAGGGACCCTGAATGTGGATTTATAGCTAGTTTGTAGTTTCTTTCTTTAGTGTAATTGTTTAATGTTTAACGCCATACGATTAAATAAATAACCGTACAGCTACGGAGTGAATACCCTACCTGCGTCTGTGTTTCCTGAACACTACAGTCTGGCCGTTTTCAAGACTAGAGTGAATGAGCATCTACTAGGCAAGCATGCGCCATCGTAGACCATCTTCACTTTTTATCAGGCGTGATTGTACACGCAAATTCCGTTAAAGCAACTTCCGTAATGTCACCATCCCAGCCTATGTACAGTCGGTTCTCTAACATAAGTATCCACTTTTCTATGCAGTTAGTATGGAAAACTGGATACTTAAGTTAGGGAACCGACCCTACGATGGGCTGCAAAAGTGCATGGACATCTCGGGGTGATAATCGCGTGATCAGTGTTTGAACGTTCGATGTTATTAACATAACCGCGCGCGGCGCGCTCACGCGATTATCGCCCCGAGATGTCCATGCACTTTTGCAGCCCACCGTACATTCTACTACAGGGCACAGTCGTACTCTCAGAATGAGAAGGCTTGGGCCGTGGTCTCCAACGGACCCAGTACAGATTGGAAACTTCACGAACATGCTTGAATTTCTTCTTAGGTGTGCTTAGGTTTCCTCACGATGTTTTCCTTCACCCTAAAGCCCATTGTATAAATATATTTCGAAAAACTCAAGAGGTGCAAGCTTTTATCGAAAAATATTTTTTTAACAATAATTTACGATGTTGTTAAAATTATTTGGCAGCGTGGAAAACCCCTCATCTCCAGTAGGTGCTTCATAATTCTAACCAATTAACCGTTCGGCATCAGCGATGTAAATTTTCATTTTAACGACGTCAAGTCACGTCGCATTAGGCGTCCTATCCGGAGTCGACTAATGAAATATTATAAGCCATATTCACTTATCGAATAAGGTCGCGGCTCAGTTACATTTCGTCGTCTATGTAGACTGGGATGATGGGATTGCCGGTTGGCTGTTGCTTTGTGAGCTGTGTGCGAGTGAGAAGGTTGGCTAGGTTGCAGTGGTAGAACATCGTTCGCCCAGTGGGAATCACCGGAGATATAGCAGCCTAAGACGGACCGACTGCGCATAACATGACCTCAGTAAAACTAGCATTAGGCCTTACGGTTGAGACGTAAATTACAGCTGGTAATGCACTATTACAATTTCTTTTTTGTGCGTTGTTGGGCCGACAACGCACTGGTATCGCGTAAAGCGCTGCGAGTGTCTATGGACAGTGGTGTTCATTTAACATCAGGTGACCCACTAGTTCGTTTGTCTGGCTTCATTCACATAAAAACTATTACAATATTTTGCACAATAAAGTTGACAACCCATCTGTGCTTGCACGCATGGGTCTGTTCGTGCCGCCGCCGGCGCCGCGTCCGACAAGCGGAGGCCTCGGAGGGGCGCGCGGCACGCGGCGGCGCCGCCCGTTGTTTGCTCGAGCCGCGGGCCGTACCCGCCGGGCCCAGAACGCTCCCACCTCCTGTGCACTCGCCCTGTTCAATGATCTGGCTAATGTGGGTTGCGACGCTGATTTGTTCGCTGATGAAGCGAGTATATTTTTCAATAAATGTATAAGGTTTTTAAATTTACACTTAAATTTTTAATTTGACATTATTAAGTATATGAATAATTTAATTTAATTGTAATGTATTTGAAAATTAATTAATTTGATTGTTATTATTTCTATTCTTATTTAATTAGGACTTTTTATTTTTGTGTTTATTTTTTATTTTATTTTAGATTTTTGACATATTGTATTTTTAATGTACTGCATGCGAATGAAAATTTCTTAGGTTAAGTAAGTTTTAATGCCTACTGCTATCCTGTTGGACGTCTTGGCCTGTGCTGTAAGTCCTCAGGATCAATATTGCATAAATAAATAATAAATAAATTAGTTTCAAGACAAGAGTCAGGTTAGGTAACATTATTTATAAATTTTATATTTAAACCAACTAATTTTTAGTAACGGTATTTTACATTACAACTACATGTGCAAGCTACCTCTGTCCGTATTATGTGTGTTATCGTGCAGCTCGCTCTCCTCTAATAATTTATGTTTTTTATTCTTCTTTTTTTTAAAGTAGGAATACACACGTGCCCCTGACGTAGCTGTCTTGTTTGTGTAGTTGTGAAGCTAGCTAGGTAAAGGATTGCCCTCAACAAAATTATTAACTATTATAGTTATCCCAGTAAATGCAGACACTACTTAACAACGACAAAGAATTTAAAATCAATTCACCCCAGTTGTACTTTGCATATCTATTGCGTAGTAAGCAAATGGTTTTGTTGTTTTTTAAAACAATACATGTTATTTTATCAATTTTCAATAGTTTTGTTTTGCAATTCTCACTAACTTGTTTTTATTTAAACACATATTTGATTTCAAGTCCTTATGGCTTCAGTTCTATACTGTTGTAGTTCATATTAAGGTAAATAAAAACATCGGCAATGCCGTCGCCAGTTCACTTATTGAAACCTAGCAATCCTGTAAAACATATCCACGCCCGTGATGGATCGACAGAGCCGTCAAAGGGGGGAGATCATATTTCATCTGTCGCGGGAAAACGATAAAAATAACTTACCGACCCAACTTAAAATTTGGATCGACGTTTCCGATGTGGCTTATCGGAAATTCTGGACTTATAGTGACCTCTTACCGTGAAAAGCGACCGTCATTGTGTATAATATCTGGGGTTTCAATCACGTATGCTGTAACGTGTAGCCGTCATTTACGCGAACGTGGACAATTTATGACATCAAAATGTCGGAATATTTTTACGGTATTACCACGACCAAGAAAAACTGCATACACCTGCGAAGAAATTCAATTGTATATGAAGTTCATAATACGCACTGAGCCTGCGTGGGAACTACGGCCCGACCCCTCTCATTCTGAGAGAAGGCCTGTGCCCTGCAGTGGGACGTATATAGACTGGAATGACGATGATTCGCCAAATTCTATCACGCATAACCAAATTTAGCCGAATTGGTTTTACGCATATTTTCTGAATTCCGAATAGTTAACACAACTCTATCTTAACCTAAACCTATTATTTATGTATATCATGAAATAAATAAATCGAATCTAATCTAATCTTATTATGCATAATGAAATTCTGCCATGTCAATATTATCAAAGACATAAAATCTCGTGTCACGGTGTTTGTTATCGAACTCCTCCGAAACGACTTGACCGATTTTTATGAAACTTTTTTGTCTACACTCGGTAGGTCTGAGAATAGGTCGTAGGCTTATACCTACCCCTATTCTTCGCGGCCGGAGTCGCGGGCAACAGCTAGTATTAACATACTATTCGAGTAAACGACCATTCGGACAATATAGATTTATGCCAATTAAAATTTCGGCAAGTCTAAGATTCGGCGTGTATAAATTATGCAAAACTTGATATGCCTAATACGTTTCGGACATTAAACATTATGCCAAATAGATGGCATCTAATTTAAGTACTTAAGTTTTTCACCTTATAGTCTTTGACATACAGGGCCTACATAAATCCCACTTGGCAACTTCACACACACCACAAAATTCGCTCCGCAGGTGTATATGTAAATTCCTCACAGCAGGAAATTAGTCGAATAAAAATCTATTTGAGGAAAAGAAAAGCTAGCTTGCTTTCACTTCAATTTGCGATCAAAGCATATGGCATTACGGGAACCGAAAGACTTTTATTCAATATTCAATTTGCAAGTCCGTAACGAAATGGAAACGATATTAAGTTATGTCTAACCTTTTTCCTATCGACCAGTGTTGCTGACCTCTTGTGCAACAGGACCCGGTTTGAAGCGAAGCGATGGGATGGGTCTTTCCACGCCGGACACTTTCATATGACTTTCGAAGACATTGACATCTCTAAGGTCTGCCTTTGAAAGGTTTAAGTATTGTAATAAATGGCTGATTGATCGTTACTTTTAACGAATACTTGTATTTATAGCCTTTTGTGTCTAGGAAATTTATTAGGGCAATTCTGTCAATCGGGTGACTTTACATTTATTACTGTTGCGTCAGAGTTTCATTGTTGCATCCAACAAAAATTCCAATCAAAGAATTCAATTTACTGAGTCTCAAATTAAGTAAATCACAAGCTTCTGAATATACATGATGTTTTTTAATCGGTGATCAGAAATCAATTTTTACGGTTCCTTCCGTATCCAAAGGGTAAAAACGGGACCCTATTACTGAGACTTCGCCGTCCGTCCGTCTGTCTGTTACCAGGCTGTATCTCATGAACCGTGATAGCCAGACAGTTGAAATTTTCACAGATGATGTATTTCGGTTGCCGCTATACAACAAACCGCACCGCCGGGTTGTTTGCCGCAACAAATACTAAAAAACAGAATAAAATTAATATTTAAGGGGGCTCCCATGCAATAAACATGACTTTTTTGCTAGTTTTTGCTCGATATTTATAACGGCAACAGTTAGACGCTTGAAATATTCACAGAATATTAACTTAATATTCACTTTTAAAATGAATCATCATCATCATTTCAGCCGAAAGACGACCACTGCTGAACTTAGGCCTTCCCCAAGGCTCGCCAAACAGATCGGCCCTGCGCCATCCGCATCCAATGCGTTCCCGCCACTGGCCACCTTCACCAGGTCGTCGCTCTATCTTGTTGGAGGCCTACCTACACTGCGTCTTCCAGTTCGCGGACGCCACTCGAGAACCTTTCGGCCCCATCGGCCGTCAGCTCTACGAGCGATGTGCCCTGCCCACTGCCACTTAAGTCTAACGATTTTTCGAGCTATGTCCGTGACTTTAGTTCTTGCGCGGATTTCATCATTTCTAATGCGATCCCGCAGAGAAACTCCAAGCATAGCCCTCTCCATCGCCCTCTGAGTGACTTTGAGCTTTCTTATAAGTCCCATCGTTAGCGGCCACGTCTCAGTTTTAAAATGAATAATTAAATCAAAATAAAACTAATATTTAAGGGGGGCTCCCATACAACAAACGTGATTTTTTTGCCGTTTTTATAGATAATGAAACGGAACCCTTCGTGCGCGAGTCCGACTCGCACTAGGCCGGTTTTTCTAGATTTGTATTTGGTCGCGACCACTTTTAAGTCGCAATTAACTACATCGAATAACTTGACGAAGATAAAGTAGGTCGCAATGAGACTGTTGCCGATAAGAAGGCCTGTATCGATTGACCAGGCCAGACATATTAATTATGCAAAAGTATAATATATTTTGTACTTGTGCTAAGTGGGAGGAGCTTGTTTATGGAAAACACGAGGCGTGAGACCGGTCTATGACAAGGTTCCACTTTGGCACGCGATTCAATTGTTTCGATTGTAATAATGATTAGGACAACCTTCTCACATTAAGTCACAATGGACTACAAAAATGCCTCCGCCTTTGTACTTATCATTTTTTCTCTGTAACCTATTTGTTTTCCTTTTGTACAATAAAGAGTATAAACAAACAAACAAAATGAGCCAAGGAAATCATTATGGATTTAATTGAGAATTAGTGGGCCCGCGTTGGAACTACGGCCCAAGACCTCTCCTTCTGAGAGGAGGCCTGTGCCCTGCAGTGGGACGTATATAGGGTGAGATGATGATGATGATGAATTCAGCGAAAATAGGTAGACATTTTTTCGAACATATAAAAGTGATATGACACTTATTATTATCACTTAACTAAGTGAAATGAATCGTTTTTCTTATTTTTTTTAACAGAACTGGAAATTTACCTCTTCCCCCGGTATCGTTATCGGTTATCGTTGAGCTTCGGGACACCCTGTACGTACACTGTCGAATATAGAAACTCTAGCTATTTAAAGAATCGATTAAGAATAACGCCTAAAAGTCAACAAATTCAACCGCTTTTAAAAAATAATAAACATTGGTGATCTACAAAAGAATAAATAACAGTTATTACAAAGCAAAAGCCATAAATTCATTAGCCGCACTTTAATGGCCGCATGTTTTGGCAGATAACACGTGTCTTGGGATACATAAAAACAACCACATGTAATAAATAACACCACGTATTTAGGTCATATGTTATGTTCAAGGTTAAAAGCAGTCAATTGGGTCATTTTCGAATTTTGCTCAGAACACATTTGTGTGGAGTCACCATAGATCCTACCTACATACTAAGCATCTCTTTTCCATTCGGATAATCAATAATTATCTGTGATACGAGTATATAGCTAATATCAAATCATCAATCATTTCACTCAAATAACCGCAGAAAATAGACACTTTAAAAGGAAACTTACTTTTAGGTTGGGACCAGAGGCCTTATTGTCTTGTCTAACGCTTCTGGCGCTT
The DNA here is from genome assembly GCA_947563465.1 of Archips xylosteana. NCBI lineage: Eukaryota > Metazoa > Arthropoda > Insecta > Lepidoptera > Tortricidae > Archips > Archips xylosteana. The sequence goes on along the minus strand of OX387361.1, from coordinate 17,109,923 downwards.
GCCTTCGCTTTCACCGTCTCTTTCTATCATCATTTTATACCGTTTGACAGAAAGAAGTAGCGATTGCGAAGGCAAGCGTCAGAAGCGATAGACAATAAGCCTGCAGTTTACCTGCGCAAAATTTATTAAATTTAAAATGAGCTAATTGCGAGTTCGTCAGGTAAACGAAGGATTCCGAATCACCATTCAGTCAGCTACCATAAGCTTTACGGTGAAGGAAAACATTGTTGAGGAAACCTAACCTTCATACCTGCGAAGAAATTCAATGCTCTGTATGAAGTTCCCAATCTGCACTGGACCGCGTAGGAACTCAAAATCAAAAGTTTGTTTCTGTAAGTAGGCCGTTAAGGACTCTTTAACATGTCTTTTTTAGTCTACCAACGCTTTCGGAAAGACCACGATTGCCTAGAAGAATGCGCCGCAAGAAACTCGGCACTAAGTATTTTTTTTAAACTGATTACAATAGAAATGTTGACACCATTTAAAATAATTCAAGGACACGATTCCCTTAAAAAAACGCTTCATTTTAGCCTTGAAAACCAGATTAATTTACGATTAACTGCAAAATTAAGTTTATTAGTTGCTTTAAAACCAATAAATAGTTAGTTGATTGTGTTGGCGTACAAGTGACGTCGTAAATTGCTATTGCCATTCAAACTCTATGGGAGAATTGTGTTTTGACAGCTCATGAAAAGTACGACAGTTGATTGGTGGTGTCAACATCCCTATTTCATCGTTAATTATACATTACAGAATACATTATATTTCATGCATTCTTAGATTATTTATACACTAGATGGAGCTTAGGCGGCATGAAAACGTCCCGAAAAATATAAGCCAACCGTTGGCTTATATGTCATTTGCCTCCCTTCAGTTTGAATGACGTAACGCGATCGTAATATGAAGCTGTCAAATAGAATTTTTGGACGTTTTGTATCGCATCCTTGTTTGCTACTGACACTATCTAGTGCATAAATAATCTAAGCATGCATTACAAAGAAATTACTAAAGCCTAAACCCTCTCATTGACGCATGTAGGCTGGCATGATGATGATGATGATGACACAATCCTCTTAATAAATTATGTACGTAACCTAACCGCTGTGACAGTCAACTATGATTCAATTTGCGGTTAACAGTTATAACGGACCGAACAATGCGGCGGCAAATACCGCACATATTGACTGCGTATTGTGGAAATAAACACAAATACCTATGAAGGGGACTTTAATAATTGATTACTTGAGGCTTTAATTTAAGGGGATCCGTATATAATTACTATTCAAATTTCAATTTGGTGCGTGTAGATAACCTTACAATGTTTTTCCTTTACCGTCAAGCTCATATTTGTAAAATGTAAATTCGCACGTAAATTCCGCAAAAACCAAGAAATGTGTGCCCGGACCCGGACCCGCGACCACCAAGCTACCACTACAAAGCTACCAGAGATGGGTATTATTCGAATAATTTTTTATCCGAATAAACAATAATTCACTTTTTTTATTCGCGAATAATTTATTCGCAAATAATTTATACGCGAATGATTTCGACCGATTTTAATACGACGAATGATTTATTCGTTATTTTATTCGGATTCGAGAAAATTTAATGAGATATCCCAAAAATCTGAACAAATAATTGTAGTCTGGCTACATTTTTAAAATATGTATTTGTTTTAGTAATATGATGAAAATACCCAAAAACACGCACAGTCAAACCAACCTATCTTGAGCCATCGTGCCTCCCCCCAAGCGGCCCCACACCCGAAATCACCCACCCAAAATCGATTAGCGCGAAAAACGCGGTTTCCCCTTAAGACGTGAGTATCCGTTTATTTTCACTATGAGTGAGTCTCACGGTACTTTCATGTTTAAAGAATCAAGTTCATTGAAAAGAACTTGTGATTGCGAAGGGATATATATATATAGCGACCGCGTGCACGCCAGGCTACAATCCAATCGCTCTATTTCTACAGGCAAAGAAGACGACTAACTGTCCATTGCTGCATTTCTCGAGAAAAGCCGATATCCAATAGTCTATGGTCTCTTTCCACCTAATCGTCATCATCATCATTTCAGCCGTAGGACGCTCACTGCTGGACATAGGACTCCCTCATTGATCTTATCATTACGGTTGGAAGCAGCGCTTGCATCCACTGCGAACCTTTACCAGAACATCCGTCCATCTCGTTGGTGGACGCCCTACGCTGCGCTTGCCAGTCCATGGTCTCTATTCGAGAACTTTTCCGCCCCGACGGCCGTCTATTCTGTGTGCTACATCCTGCCCATTGTCATTTCAAAGAGCTAATTCGTTGGGCCACCTAATGATAATGACGTTATACCAACAGAGATTCAAAATAATTTCCTCTCAATCCCATGGGAAAGTCTAAGCAAATTATCTTGTAATTGGATATTGTGGCCGGGTTATATCACTGCAACAATTTGCGGGGGGATTAGTACATAGAGGCACAGAGCACACCAGACTGTCCATTAGTGGCTAAAAGCCGCTAAAGGCGTTCACGACTTAAATCTCAGAAGTAGACAGAAATCTCGCGCTTCCTACTTTATTCTGAGTGTGTTTGTAGAGTACTGTGGGTTATTATTATTAATGTATTTTCTAATTTGCTGTAGTGCGATTCTGTGTAAAGGACGTTTCGTTTCGTTGGATAGTCTTTGTAGCAACGCAGCCAAGAGCACAGGATGAAAGTGTACGCGCTTAATATGTTAATTAAAAGCATTATTTATGATGCATAATTATCTAATTTTATAGCCAAATCAGCTGAAAAGGAAGGATAGAATCCAGAACACCACGCTGCAGAATTAAACAAGAAGCATAGCAGACATTAAGATAAAGAATGCTAAGCTAAAATGGGATTAGAATGGCCACTGTCGCATGCAGCTATTCAGGGTTATTTTTAATTCACTGACATCCTCTTAACCCTGAATTCCTATCACTCAAACAAATGTTTTTTGTTTTACGACTTTTAAAAATGAAGCACTTTTTTTCGAATACAAATACACAGAGTATCGTAAAAATAAGAGGTAATCTCAAATTTTCAAAACGTTATTACACCAAAAATATTAAGTTATGACAAAAGCCGTAAAACAAAAGACATTTGTTTAAGTGGTAGGAGTTTAGGGTTAAAAGGATGCTAGTGAATTACAAATAACCCTGTATAAGTGGGCTTAGACAGCCACTTAGTGGTTGCTGAAGAGCGGCCTGCTTCGAAGCGGCTGGCTATGGTGGTGTACGGTGTGGACGTATTTGTAAAAGACTGGCCTGACATTGCGTCAAACCAGGGGTTTTATTTTATTTATGTTGAGTTGTAGAGGTTAAAAGGACACAGACTCCTTTGGACAGATTTGGGACACTACAATGGCTAAAAAAGTATACCTGGTCTATCTAGATAGATCAACAGTTTCTCCAGAGGCTATAATACAAATCTGACTAGAATACATTTTCGTTGGGCGTTCCTGTGGTACAATAACACTGATTCGTGAATCATTAAAGTATGTACGTTCCAATCTATTTACATCATAATTATTGATTTACCAACAGTGTCGTCAAAAAGCCACAGACGCAATTAACAGGATTCTCCAGTAGCGAGTCTCCCTCCACGAGGTATCGACGGTATACCATTACAGCAGTTTTGACACTGCCCTCGCCGTCTGTCACTAAGCTGTGACAGTACAGTAGTCGAATTACATCTGTTAACGGCCAGACAACCATAATTGACGTGGATTTGAGAGGCAACACGATACATGCCGGACCTATATCGGATAAGGTCAAGAGCTACTTAACACTGATTAAGCCCAATTTCTAAATGGGTTAAGTCTCTAAAATATCGGGAGACAGTCATCGCACGTGTAAAGGACTGAAACGCCGATAACGAGTCCAAAATTAGCCGAACCAGACTAATCAATACACATAAATGTTGTCACGGTTCAACCCAAGCTATGCCTTCGGTACAAAACGATAAGCGCTCTTCAAGGCTAGAGTGAATAGGCTGTTACTGAACAGGTGAGATACAACTGAGGCCTCATCTGCACTTTTCATCAGGTCAATCTCTGGTCAGTTCTATAAAAAAAATTGGTTTTACAAAATGTAAGTAGAAATTAAATAGTAAAATGTTGGCTTCGAGACGTCAGATTCTTTCTAATATATAAAATACTCGTGTCACGGTGTTTGTTATCGAACTCCTCCGAAACGGCTTGACCGATTTTATAAAACCTTTTTTCTATGTTCGGTAGGTCTGAGAATAGGTCGTAGGCTATTTTTTTATACCTACCTTTTTCTTCGCGGACGGAGTCGCGGGCAACAGCAAGTAATAATATAAAAGGTGTATTAAAAATAATCCGAAATATTTCAGTGGGTAATGTTTTTAAGAAATTTTGAATTGTGATTGACATAATAAATGTTTGCATACATTCGTCGAAGGCTCGAGGCGTTACATTATTATACTTTAAAACTAAGAAAAAACTTTTGTAATTGAACCTTCTTCCATATTTTTGAGTACCTACTTGTATAATTTTTTCACAAGCAATAGAATCCCCCACACTTGTTTATAAACGTGGACTGTATCACAAACTTAACGTTCTTATGTATAACGAAAATCACTGATTTTAATCACGTCCCGTCATAGAAATATGCCTCAAATAGTGGTGGGTATATCACAAAGGCGACCGTGAATAGGCCCCTCAATCGATGCGGTATTTTTCTCGCAAACATTCGTTTATTAAATAATCTGGATTTCGGTCCAAGGTATATCGATATATCTTTATTGGTGAGAGTAATTAAATATTCAGTGCCATTAGGACAGTGAATGGTTGATTAAGACGTCACTTTAAGAGGGTACGATGGCTGAGAGACTTTTGAGAAATAGATATTTTAATGAAATGTCGCTGTCTCGCCCGAACCCCTCCGTGCCAGTACAGCGAGAGCGGGACAACTGCAGCTCAGACCGTTAATAGGCGCGTAAAATTGATCAAAACAGCATTTCGTAATCCCCTGTTTTCTTCTCGAAAACTGGACCAATAAAATTATTTTTTTCAAATATAATTAGAGGATAGATTTAGCTATGCCCCTATGTTTTCCTTTTTTTGTTTATATAAGGGATTCTTTTCTGATGAGTGTCTGAAAATGACGTTGAAATTGGGCAATCTTTTCAGTTTTTGAAAGCTCATATTTCTTATGTTAATTGAAATATGGAAAAAAACGAAACCTAGGGGCATAGCTGTGGTAGATACAGATTACACAGTAAAAAAAATTTGGCTCTAAAGCTATTATCCAGGGAGGAAACAGGGGATTACGTTTGTATGGAGAAATGGTGCGCATCGTATCCTCTTAAGGAGGTCCATCAAGTTACTCACTCCGCTTTCCCACTTTCTAGTCGAATAATTTACATCCAGTTCCCGACCATCATCATCATTTCAGCCGAAAGACGTCCACTGCTGAACTTAGACACACGGCGGACACGACGCACAAAATACGCGTTCTTGAATCTACATAAGCACGACGACGTCCGTACACGCGTACGCCTACATACATCGCGCGCGCACCATACTGGTGAACAGCGGCGACAAGTAATGGCGCCTTGGGGGGTGGTAACTTGAATCGGTGCGGGGCGGAGCGTGGCCATTCTGTACGTTAGTACTATTATATATTCTGTTACTTAGGCCTCCCCCAAGGTCCGACAAACATACCAGTCCTGCGCTATTCGCATCCAACGGTAGTCGCTGCGTCGGCCTACCTACTCTACGTCTTACCACAGAATATATAATAGTACTGACGTACAGAATGGAAACGGTCCGCCCCGCACCGATTCGAATTACCCCACCCCTCAAGGCGCAGATAGCCGGAAACCGCCAGAAACCAGAAGAGTGCGCGCGCGATGTATGTAGGCGTACGCGTGTACAGACGTCGTCGTGCTTATGTAGATTCAAGAACGCGTATTTGTACGTCGTGTCCGCCGCGTGGTCTTACTTAGAGTCCGTGGACGCCATTCGAGAACCGTTTTGTGCTACCAGTTCTAGTTCCGTCCGTTTTTTAGGGTTCCGTACCCAAAGGGTAAAAACGGGAACCCTGTTACTGAGGCTCCGCTGTCCGTCCGTCCGTCTGTCTGTCTGTCCGTCTGTCACCAGGCTGTATCTCGGGAACCGTGATAGTTAGAGAGTTGAAATTTTCACAGATGATGTATTTCGGTTGCCGCTATAACAACAAATACTAAAAATGAAATAAAATAAATATTTAAGGGGGCTCCCATACAACAAACGTGATTTTTTTAGCTCGTTTTTGCTCGATATTGATAACGGCAACAAGTAGACGCTTGAAATATTCACAGAATATTTAATTATATATTGACTTTAAAAATAAATCTTTAAATTAAAATAAAAATAATATTTAAGGGGGGCTCCCATACAACAAACGTGATTTTTATAGATAATTTAACGGAATATTTTATAGATAATTTAGTCGTTTCTGGGAAGATGCATACGTTTTTATAATAAAATTCCGAAAACAATAACCGAACAAACTGATACAAAATTCAAATCCATTGTGAAGAAGACATTAATATCTAAGGCGTACTATAAAATTAATGACTATATCATGGACAGGGATGTTTGGAAATAATTCCGATCCGCATTGGCGATCTCTAGTCTCAAATAGCGTATCTACTGTGTTAAAAAATTTAATTGTATTAAATACTTTAGATGTATGTCATTTAATAACAATGTAGAACTGATGGAAAAAAATATACCTTGTTGAGTTTCTTGCCGGTTTCTTCTCAACAGGGTTTTTTCCGAACCGGTGGTAGATTTTTCGACGTTCATAGGAGCATCAATTTGATGCCTAAATTGAATAAAGAATTTTGACTTTGACTTTGACTTTGAACCCTTCGTGCGCGAGTCCGACTCGCACTTGGCCGGCTTTTTAGGTACTAGATACGAAACTTTCGTATTTATGATATTAATAGGATTTTCTAAGAGCTCATTTATCTTTAAAATTCAAAATTACATATCATTATTTTAAAAAATATTACATTTGTGGTTGCGGCATTAAGAAAACTAAGCTGAGGGAGGAAAATTTTACTTGACATTATCTCAAAAACTGTTATTTTACTAAACCTAAATTTAGTTATTTTAAGAAGCGATTAGCAGAGCTATCAGATGTTCTATCTATACCTACTCCGTCCGCGAAGAATAGGGGTATAAAAATAGCCTACGAACGACCTATTCTCAGGCCTACCGAATACAGACAAAAAAATCTTCATAAAAATCGGTCAAGCCGTTTCGGAGGAGTTCGATAACAAACACCGTGACACGAGATTTTTATATATTAGAAGATTATAAATGCGAATGTGTGGCTATCTGTCTATCAGTCTGTCTGTTACCACTTCACACTAAAACCGCTGAAGCGATTTAGATGAAATTTGGTATGAAGATAGTTTGAGACCCTGGGAAGGGCATAGGGTAGTTTTTATCCCTCAAACTTAATTCTTTTGCTTAGATATAAATCAGAGAATCACTATGTGCTATCCACACTGACATCTGGAACCAAAGTTGAACAGTTATTCCTCCAATACACAATCGTGATAGATGACTTTAAAACAACCCCCCAAAGGCAGCCCTAATACAATTTCCGCTCAGCCGTGATACGGGAACTTCAATAACTTCGGCTATGGGTTATGCAGATCATTACGTTTAATGACCTGTCGGTAATGACCTAGCCGATGACTTTTACGGGGCTATGATACCAAGGGGCTGTTTTAGGGGGAAATTGATAGGAATCTGATTATGATTTATGCGATTAAATGGTTCAAATTGCGTTCGGTTCTTAGAGGGGTTTGATCTAATGAAACCTTTTTTAAGGAGTTCTAAGTTTCCAAGTCATTTGAGAAGTATTCGCTCCCATCGTCTGTCATCATTTCAGCCGAAAGACGTCCACTGCTGAACATAGGCCTCCCCCAAGGCTCGCCAAACAGATCGGTCCCGTGCCATCCGCATCCAACGCGATCCCGCAACCTTAACCAGAGGCCGTATTGTCGAACGCTTCTGACGCTTGCCTTCGCTTTCATCATCTCTTTCTGTCATCATCTTATACCGTTTGACAGAAAGAGATAGTGATTGCGAAGGCAAGTGTCAGAAGCGTTGCTAGACAATAAGCCTGCAGGTCGTCGCTCTATCTTGTTGGAGGCGTACCTACGCTGCGTGCGTCTTCCGGTCCGTGGACGCCACTCGAGAACCTTTCGTCTCTATTTCCAGATAAATACGACCTTAGGGCTCTTCCAGGCTAGAGTGAATAGTCTGTTACTGAACCAGTGAGATACACCTTTGGCCTCATCTGCACTTTTTATCATATCAGGTGAGGGATCAATCACAGTTTTGTTTTTAAAAAAGTATCCTACTAATATTATAAATATACGAAAGTTGTAAGTGCATGCATGCATATAGTATAACTAGCTGTTACCCGCGAATCCGTCCGCGAAGAATGGGGGGGGGGGGGATAAAAAATAGCCTACGACCTATTCTCAGACCTACCGAGTGAAGAGAAAAAAGTTTCATAAAAATCGGCCAAGCCGTTTCGGAGGAGTTCGGTAACAAACACCGTGACACGAGATTTTTATATATTAGATAGATATAAGTTTTCTTAGACGAGGCCAGTGCGAAAATTTTTAGAATATAAAGTATCCTATGTCTCAAACCAATTTTTTTCTATCTATGTATACCGTATAGCCGTTATTACGTGATTGACGAACAAAAATATTATAAACATCCAAACTATTAAACATACAAAAATGCATATTAATCAAAAACCATTTTATTCAACGAGGCCAGCAGTCACTGCAAAATACTCATGTTTGTTGTTATTCAATGTCAGCTGCTTTAATGAAATACTCAGTTCTGAGAGAACAGAGTTGTTATTCAGCGAAATAACTTGTACAACTTATGAGTATTCAGTCTTTAGACCACCCAATTCGTAATATTCTGAGAAATTTCGGTTAGGTAGTTACTGTGACACAAAACATATGTTTTTAAAATTTTCATAAGTGATATTTTACAACAATATTTAAAAGATGTGTGAGAAATTGGGCCTTCTAGTAACATAATCTGCAAGAGAACCTATGCTGCTGGTATAAAAATCTTTAATAACTCACCTGAATTTATAAAATACGAGTAAGTTGCTCGATAATACTAAAAATTACTTCAAAAAGGAACTGAAGGAATAGCTAGTAAATAAATGTTTTTACAATTTAAATGAATACTTCGTTTGGGACTTCAAATAAGTAGTGAATTTAATTTTAAGTCCGACAATATTGTACGTCCGAGATGGGCAAACTGTCTGTTCTGTGTCTGTAAGCGTTTTGACAATAAAAATAAACGAAATCTATCTAAGTAAGGGATACCAACGGGATTCCAAAGGTCTGGCCACGACCACGCGCGAACGCTCGCAGCGATCGTTTTCTCTGTCCATCGCGCGAACGAGACGCTCGCCGCAGTGGCTACCTAGCAGAGCTTCGACTCACAAAACCCCTTCCCTCGAAATGTGGACCTTTAGAAGAACCACTTTGTCAGAAGGTGCACTATCTTATCTTTTGGCCGGCCATGATGCTCTATCTACCGCATCGCTAAAGCTCCGCTAAAACTTCGCACAGTCCCGAAAGACTCAAGAGATGCGAGCAAGGGTTCGAACCCACGATACTCTGATTGGGCGGCCATAGGTCAAACCACGGCTATAAATAAAACTAATATCATCATCATCATTATTTCAGCCGCAGGACGTCCCTGCTGGACATAAAATGCCTCCCTCATTAATACCCAATCATTACGGTTGGAACCGTTGGAAGCAACTTGCATTCACCTTGAACCTGCGGCCTTCTCGTTGGTGGACGTCCCACGCTGCGCTTGCCAGACCGTGATGTCCACTCAAGAACTTTTCGGCCCCAACGTCCATCTGTTCCGCGTGCTTTATGGCCTGCCCATTGCCATTTCAACGAGCTAATCCGTTCAGATATGTCGGTGACCCTTGTTCTTCTACGGATCTCCTCATTCCTGATTCGATCCCGTAGAGAAACCCAGAGCATAGCCCTCTCCATAGCTTGTACTTAAATTAATATATAAGAGAGTTATATACCTACGACTGTCAGTCAAACAAAAACGAGTCTCAATTTCGTAAGTCAAATAACATACAAGGCAAATTTCTTCGAATTGTTCCGAGTATTGTTTTAGCAAATATTGTTTAGGGAAAACCTTGGTTGATACATACACACGCACTTGAAGATACACATGATACCGCTTTGCACAAGGTACTGTAAATCCAATGCTTTCATTTCATTACCATAGTAGGTATGGGCATTTACGTTAAGTCTAAACTTGAGGCAGCATATAGTTAGAGATAGGTTTATCGAAGCAGATATGACGTGAACGAAAAGGGTACGGTTAATATGCGATTTAAATATAATAATAATGTACGACATTATAATTCATGCCATCATGTATTACAACAAGCATGTAACATAAGGTTAGTCGACGTCACCGGAGGGAGACCGAAGAGCTGGCAGCTACCTCGGACAAAGAATTTTCACCTCACTAGCTCGGAAAGCCCTTTTTGTTTGTTTGACATCTATTGAGAAAATCGCTTTTTATCCACATGTGAAGAAAGAGTTTTGACATTTGAAGGCAGCTTACGTGATATTTATTTGACAGCTAACAAAACGTAAAACGTTAAAAGTGCTGAATTTTTAACATCACAATTAATGAATTGCATCGAATAAAAAACACTAAATACAGTCTTACAATTTTATTTTAATTCATAAATTCATCATTCATCATTAACCTTCATTCTTGTTGCAAAAACGGATAAAATGTTCTGACAGTCCAAGTAAGTCGATGTGCGAACAAAACGCCTCCGAAATAATAAAAAAAAACTTAAGTCAAAACTTTTCAATTAATTATTTTGAGTAAATAAATAAATAATAATTGATAGTACAAACCCTTTTTCTTATTTTCCTCGCTGTAGTGAGGTGAAAAGTTTTGTGTTATACACGGGTGAAAAGTTATTTTACGTCTCGTGTGTTGAAACACTCGCTATCGAAAGGATTCTATTTTTGAACCACTCGCTTCGCTCGTGGTCAATCATAGAATCCTTTCGATAGCTTGTGTTTCAAATGGACACTCGCAGGTAAAATACAACTTTCCCCCCTTGTATAACAAATAACTATAGTTTAGCTATTCAACGGGGGAACGCTGCCAGTATCTTCGGAACCTTGCCTAAAGGGACTCCATTTCATAATATGTTTTAGTTATTATTATTTTTCTTTAGGTTTTTAGTTTTAGGATAGTTGTATATAAAATGCAAATAATGGAAGTATTTGTCATTTTCTTACGTTTATGTAACAAATTAAATTTGCGATATAGGCATGAGAGGAGGCCTGTGCCCTGCAGTGGGACGTATATAGGCTGGGATGATGATGATGATGATGATGATGATGATGAATTATCAGGTTGGCGGTTTTGCTAAGAAGTTAGATGCAAAAACGGCCAGTGCAAAAAGGGAATTTGCGTTATTCACCTATTTCTAAAGCTAAATCAATGGGTATCTTTGTGGTAAGGTATAAAAAGGATATTTTAAATGCTATTTTTGCATAAAAAAATATTTTGAATTTTATTGATTTGTGTCGGTTTTGTATTTAAGCAGCGAAATGTTTCGAACATGTCGGTTCATAGAAAACTATCTAGAATACAGTTACCACGAAAACTTGGATAATCGTTGAACGTGCGTTTAACGCGTGTCCGGTCAATTTCAAGCTTTTTGTGGCAAAGCCATTGTATTCTTCCATTCAGGTAAAACTTGAAAACCAACTGGAGATCGCATAAGCTCGACTAATAAATAAATGGCGTTGGTACGTGCACGTATTAAATCAAGCAATTACTTAACTGGAGTTTAAATCAGTTACGTTAGTTGTGCCGTTTACGGCGACGATACATCAGCCGAACAAGATAAGTTAGGTAAAGACGGTACGTGTGCAGTGGTACAGCTATGAGCGATGAGCGATCTGAGTCCTTACCGCCCGCGGCCACGACTTCGCGCGTTTGGCGGCGCGGCAAGCGTTTTATCAGTTCATTGCGTGTGCCGCCAGGTAACCACTGTACGGCGAGCGTCTCGGCCGCGCAATGAACACAGAAAACGCTTGCCGCGCCGCCAAACGCGCGAAGTCGTGGCTGGGCGGTTAGGCGGTTGTGACACTGCCACCGCATCCCGTTGCGGGTGCGGGCGGAGCGACAAATTAGCGTGCGGTGAGGTGACGATGCATCACCGTTCGCATTTGCTCTGTATCTCCGTCCAGAGCTGCGGAGCATGATGAATCGCCTTTAATTTTGTCTTGTGTTCATTTCACATTCAATTCAGTCTGGCATATCACCCGACCCGCACCGCATCTCTGTCCGAGAGCGCGAACCGTCGCCGTGCGATTGGCACCTCCGCACGGAGAGGCGGAGCCAGTGTGTAGGTATACTACGCGGTTTAAGTATACGAATTAAGATCCTTAGACGAAAAGTATTTTAAGTTTTTTGTTTAAAGATACATACCTATTGCAACATAATACTTGTATATCTCGGGAAAAAATGTGAAATTAGCTCTGTCTGTCTGTTATATCTTCACGCCTAAACTGATTAAGATTAAAATTTTTAAGGAGATAGTTTGAAACCCTGCGAAGGACATAGGTTAGTTTTTAACCCGGAAAATTGCATAGTTCCCGCGGGATAGCGATAAACGAACACTTTGCAGACGGAGTCGCGGCCAACAGCTAGTTTTCAATGTTACACACGAAATTTTAAAAATGCACTGAACCGCTCGCCACTGCTAACTTGCCCCTCAAAGAATAAAACATTCATCAGCACGTACGTTCTTAGACTAATTACTGTAAATGATTTACTTGTTACTAACTTTAGTTACACTGGGCCGGTCTATTTTCGTTACTGAACTATTAATCACGGACAAAAAATACTTTATTTTCGGGACGTTCAATTATGGGACAGACAATGTACCCTAATAAGTAGTTAAGTAACATTTCTATAAGTGGCATTGCTATTTCTAGCTGATTTACTTATTCATAGAGGGCTGGCTCTGAGTGAATGAACCACGTCGACATTTTAATCTCACAGGTTAACTATTATTATTACTTTGCGTTGAAAAACTTCTGCATAAAAAAGGTAGCTTGACCGATTATTATTAAATTTTTCGTCTATATTTGGTAGAGTAGGTCGTAGGCTATTTTTTATACCCCTATTCTTCGCAGACGAAGTCGCGGGCAACATCTAGTCTAATTTATAAAAGTCTCGTGTACGGCGGTATTTCTTATCGAACTCCTCCGAAACGGCTTGACCAATTTTTATATTTTTTTTTCTCCATATTCGGTTGGTCTGAGAATAGGTCGTAGGCTATTTTGTATACTCCTATTATTCACAGACGGAGTCGCTTGCAACAGTTAGTTTAATCTTTCTTCAAATATATAAAAATCGTGTCACGGTGTTTGTTATCGAACTCCTCCGAAACGGCTTGACCGATTTTTATGAAGCTTTTTGTCTGTATTCGGTAGGCCTAAGAATAGGTCGTAGGCTATTTTTTATACCTACCCCTATTCATCGCGGACTGAGTCGCGGGCAACAGCTATCTATCACAATGCCATCTTCGCCAATCTTTATGCCATTAACCATATGGTTGATGTTTAGATATATTTGACGCGATGACTGTACAGATATAGGTATTTATGCCATTGCCTAGATTCAAATTATTGACGACCGTCTAGCCCAGTGGTTAGAGAACCTGACTACGAAGCTTGAGGTCCGGCGTTCAATTCCCGGTCGAGGCAGATATTTGTGTGAAAAATACGATTGTGCGTGCTCGAGTCTTGGATGTTTAATATGTATTTAAGTACGTATTTATCTATGTTTAAGTATGATCCGTTTTCTGGTACCCATAGTAGGGTCAACGTCATTTATAAATAAGTGATTACTTTTGTACCTTGTCACTTTAACGTCATGTTTGAAAAGCCATACTAAATTATGTAACGACTGAAAGCGATAAGGTACAAAAGTGAGCACTTATTTATGACATTGAACTAGGTCAATTGGTGTCAATCGTGCCATGATAACTTACATGATAACAAAATTCCGATTAAAAATCTAATGCATTAAAAATGCCACAGTGAATTTCTTCAGGTCGGTGAAGATATTTCCAACGGAGGCAAAGCCGCGTGACAAAGCTGGCGCAAATATCAACTGAAACATACATCAGAAGTATTTTTCGCGGGCAATTTCACCAAAATTGTTCACGCACGCCCATTAAGTCGGTAAAAAACAGAGAGAAGCGAGTTAATGGATTGAAAAGGGCAAAAAAGGATGGCACTCTTAACGGTCACACTTCTAAGAGAGATAAAAAAACTATGCGATAAGTTGATAACCCGACACTTGAGGGACGTAAGCTTTCTACAAGGAAAAAAATCAACTCGAGTGCAAAGCAGTGCGAAGGAAGAAGCTAGCTTTGGAGGCAAAAAACGCGCGTGCTGTTCGCAGAGGGTGTTAAGGTATAAGTTGGCAGCCGACTCCACGCAGCAGCAGCAGACGACGTGTCGCTAGCTAAGCTAGGTACGGAGGGGATTTCATAGAAATAAGGTATAAGCATAAGAATAAATAATAACAGAGTAGAAGGGAATCTCTTTTGACTGCGTCCAAAACGCCGCCATTTATATACCTACTTCCCCCCTCACGTCGTTACACCCCTCTGACGTCCAGGCGTGTTGCTAGGGTTGCTTACTGTTAAATATTACTTACTCTAAAGATAATATCGCTAAAATATTAAATTATTATTTACTTTGAAATCATTATTTTATTCTAGTTTTACAAAATATGAGATTTATAAATCATTA